>VZTH01011315.1:52081-138053 GCA_013397815.1 Aleadryas rufinucha
GGAAGGGATTTGTCAAATTTTGCTGCCCGCCTCTTTCGCGGCGGCGCTGGTGATGCCCGGCTGGGTGGCCAGGGCTGGTCGCTGAACAAAGGCCGGAGCGGCCCCCAGATGGCAGGTCTCTGGGGAAGAGAAGGAGAAAAGGGCAGTCCAGGATGATTTTCTGGGCTTATGCCTCTCAGCAGTCCCAGGTACCCCTCCAGTCAGGAGATTGCTAAGCACTGTACAGAGCCAGGCTTGAAAAATACACCTTTTTATTCTGGTTTGGGCTAGCAGACTTTATAGATTCAGGGAACAGCACTATGATCTGATAGGTTCTACTTAATTTGTTCCTGGTGGTCCAGTATGGACAGGCCCATTGCCTGGCGAGGAAACAAGGTGGTGCCTCTGCAGCTGCAGTGACTTTGTGTCTTTCCGGTTGCCCAAAGGCCAGGTTGTGACAGTGTCCTCTGCCTCGTTGGTTCATACGAGTAAATGTAGACCAGAAGGGCAGTCAGCCCCTAGGTTAGTCAGAGATGCCTCCTGCGAGCACCCTGTCTAGTGGAGCCCTGTGATTGTCAGGAGGTTGGCTTCTGTCCGCAGTCCTCAGTTCAGCAGTGGGATAAAAGGGCTGTGGACTTTGGAACCTTCAGGCTGAGGTGATCATCACCTGCTTTAAGACCATCCTGACCGTGTTTTCCCCTTACGTGTGTAGCAGAGCAGATCACTTGTTGCATCGTAGGGTCTGGCAGACGTCTTGCAGGGTCCCTACGGGCTGTGACCTTGAGCGTTATTCCAGCCAGAGGTCAGCAGAGGGCTCCAGCAGTGTGGGCCCAGATTGGCTTTTTTTTTTTTTCTTTTTTCTTTTTTTTTGTCGCAGTCAGTTTCAATTTCTGTAATTTTATTGGTGCGACTGACTCCATGTGTGTTGCCAGAGGTTTGTAGCAGGCTGTGCTTGGGATAGGTGTCCATTTCGCATGGGCAAAATTTCTGATTTGCTGGCGGGCTGCCGCCTGTTGTGCTTGACCCTTGCTCCTGCTGAAGTCAACAGAAGAAGGTTCAGTGACTCCAGAGGGATCAAGATGGAGCCTGCTGTGAGGCTTATTTTGGTAACCAGTTCTCTGCTGTTGGTGGAAAAGAGTTAGTGTCCTCATCTGTGCCATTTGTTGTGTCCAACAAATCCCTCCTGGGGAGGGAAAGAATCAAACAGAATTAACTTCTGTCACAAGAAGGCTGATGGGATTGCAGGAGAAGCTGGTCTGGCAGTATAAGTGGTGAGACTTTGATGTTATTGTCCTGATGCTATTTCAGGTTCTGCACTCTAGATATGTATGTGAACTAGAAGTCAGGACTCCTGGCATTACCTTCCTGGCTCTACTTCTGTCCTGTGGTTTGACCTTAGAGAGGCCCTCTCTCTATACCTTACTTTCTCCTCTGTGAAGAGGAGACGATGCTGGGCCTCTGTTACCCAAGAACGGTCCTGTAGTTCCTTCCACTGAAGCTCTTGGGGACTTGGGATGAAAGGTGGGTTTGTGTCTTTGGCCATTTAATGCTTTCTCTGAGATGTCAAGCTGTGACAGGTTTTTCTTTGGGATGGACTTACTCTGGTTGGAGACTGTAATTTTAGCTTCAGCTCCTACCCTTTTGTGCTCAAGCGAAGCTTCCACATATTTTGTGGCACAGGAAGTTGTAGAGGAGTCAGACAAACACTCTTTGTTCCACGGGAAAAGATTTTCTGGTATAAATAAAGGAAACCACCAGCACTTGTGGCTGCACTTTTATTTTTAAAATAACAGTGTGTCTGTATTGCTGCTAAGCCATTGATGAGGAGGGAGACAAAATGATCACAGACTTTCTTCTTTTCTAGTCCAGCATGTTCTCACTTGACTGCTCCAAATTTGAGCTTAAACTCTGCCTTGAAGAGTTAATGTGGGTCCTGTCTGCGTTTTAACCTTACTTCCCCCTCCATTTACAATGAAAAACCTCTGACTCAAATCTGGAGGTGTTTTGCAGGGTAGGAGTGTGAGTTAATTGTGGGATTAACTTCTAATGTGGGCTGAAGCCCAAATTGCAGGAAGGGAGCAGACCTAGTGGTGCTAGTCCTTCGGTGACCTTCCTGTGCTTCCCCAAGAAAGAGACCTTCTTCCATTCGTGGCACAACCAATGGAAAGGAAGTGCAGACAGAATCAGCCCAGCAAAGCGTGGAATCTAACTCCCAGTACATAGGAGTAAGTGTAGGTATGGTAGAAGGGGCAGAACTTTGCTGTGAGGATGACTGTACCTCAGTCATGCGCTCCGATTTGTTTTGGGTGGTAACTGTGCAAATGAACTACAGAGCATTGCACAGTCTCCATGTGAATGCTCTATGTCCATCAATATAAGGCAATGTGCCTTTTGTGGCAGGATTTTTTGACTGGCAGCTAGGGAAAGATTCCCGGGTTCCTTTTCAGAGGCTGATTCAGACTTTGGAAAACCATCATGTGTTAAAGTAAAGGTAGAAACTCCCAGATTCCTCACGGGAAGGATTTAGTCCTGTCAAATCTCCCAGATCTCAAGTATAGTTGTCAGGGTACAGCTGTGAAAGTAAAGACCCTGAAAAAGAAGTTGAGTGTGCTGTTCTGGGGCCAATCTGTAATCTGGATTCTCTGGTGTAATCCAAATGCTTGAGTAGTGCAAATATTTAGGAAAGCATGGCAGACGTCAGTCAGTTTCACTTCACATTTCTGCTCTGTTTCGGTTTCTGCCTCCTTTATGCCCCAGACTGGTGTGGTGAGCAGCATTTCATCTGCACAGGTAACTGCTGCTTTCCCTCCCTCTTACTTTCTGTCCCTCCCCTTGACGTAGGTCTGTAAGCATTTTTATCATGAACTATGCCTTTACTGCCAGAGTTCTCAGGTCCTGTGTCTGGCACAGTGTGAATAATCAACAGTGCAGTTCAATGACTATCATTGTGCCTGCAGAATTTCCCACATATTAAATTGTTCAACTTGTTGGAACATAGGCAGTGACTAAGGTCACTCCAAAGGAGAACAGGAAGAAGGAGATAGTCACAGACAAGATAGGAGAACAGACAAGAGACATACGGCAGTTAGAGGAGGAGGGAAGAGGAAGGGAAGGAACAAGGAACAGAAACATGTTGTCTTCTAGACAAGGAATACCAACAAGCAGTCCATGCCTGCCAGGCTGCATTTCCCTTTCACAAGCCACTTTCTCTTTTAATTAGCTGCTCATACTCTCTGACACTTCAAACTCCTTGGATGGAAGCTCCTCCCCTCTTGTACCCGATCTCAGCACTTCAGCACTATGGCACTGTCAGCCCTGCATGACCTAGAATTAACTTTCAACAATTAGCTGCGGGCTGTGAGCTCCAAGCCCTGCAGCTTTTGCATTTTTGTGGCAAAGTAACCTTTATGCCAGTTTGTCACAAGTTCAGGGCACTATAGAAACGCTTACAGGAGACCATTATTTTCCATGATGCAAGCAGTTTGCTCTTATCACTCTGAGTTATCAACCTTGGTGCTAGAGGACTCTGCATACTGTACAGGTGGATCATTATGGTGCATAACAGCGTGGGGCAGGTACTATCTCCTTGTGCGTACTCTTATCCTCTGCTCCATGTGAGACATCCTCCGTTGCCCGTGTGGTGCTAGAGCTAGGAGGCCTGGAGGGCTCCAGGTTCTCACTGTTTGCAGTACTCTACTAGCACCTGGGATTTATGTGTATGTACTTATCTATACTATCTCTCATCTCTTTAAATCTCTCCAACCCTTGACCAAGCAGCAAAATGAAGCTTTGGCAAGAGACTGGGAAACATTGAGAAATGCTTGTGAAATCAGTGCAGATCTCAAGTTAGTGTTTGCTCCATTCGTAGGGAAGGCATGGGATAATGGCAGATCCACCCTGTTCCCCCTCCCACACTGTCTCATTGTGGTTCAGTAGCCAAATATATAGTCTGGTTAATCCTGGGGGTGCTGTGTGAGCTTACTTTGAATCTTTCAGTGGGTCGTGGTGGCTTGGTTCCTCGGTCTGGGAAAGTGGTCAGTGTGGAGACACCAAGGCTGTGACTTGTAGTGGATGCTGTCATGGTTCCGTGGTGACCTGCTGAGGTGGATGTTCTGCATGGCCAGAAGAGGTAGATGACAGGAAGGGTGAAGATATATAGCTCCATGGTTCAGAACCTCTGCTTGCTCTTAGAAGTGTCTGTGTTTTGAGGTTTGTACAAAGGATGCTTCTGGCTTAAAAACCCCCTGGGGCATCCACTGGCTGTTTTGAAAGGGGGTAAAGGGCAAACCAGTGAAGGGCCTTAATCTAGAGTGCAGATTATTTGCTGCAGCTTCAGGTTTTTTTTGGCTGAGCTGATACTCTTTGGCTGAGCATACCAGGAGGATAGGGAATAGTAGAGAAGGGCTTTGGGGAAGAGTCACCTGTGGCATGCATCATGGTACCAGGGAGACAAATAATGAGGCTCTCTTGTCCATCTTGCCTTTGCCCTGAAGCAGTTGTAGGAAGAGATTGTCTTTTTCCCTTCCCACTTGATGTGTGTGCATGTAGAGCACAGACAAAGGACTTAGGCCTGCAAGGCTGTTAGTGAAGAGCATAGGGTAGTTGTGTTGCAACTCTCTGGCTCACTTTAAGGGGCGAAGCACTAGACATTCTTGAGCTAAGTTTGCATTAACTTATTCCCTCCATTCCTCTTTTAGTTATCAAATTCCTGGAAGTCTACGAGCGCAGCTTCTGCAGGACTATTGAGACCCTGGTGGACATTTTCCAGGAGTACCCTGATGAGGTTGAGTACATATTCAAGCCATCCTGTGTGCCTCTGATGAGATGTGCGGGTTGCTGCGGCGATGAGGGCCTAGAATGTGTCCCTGTGGATGTGTACAACGTCACGATGGAGGTGAGGGTCCAGCTTGCAATCTGCCATGCTTGGTTGGTTGGAAGGAGGCAAGTCAGCCATCACAGCCTCCCCAAGTCCCAGCTCCCACCTAATTCAGAGCAAGGGCAACCTACTCCAGGGAACCCCTCTTCTGACTCTGGTGCTCAGTGTTCCACCATGCAGGGTTAAAAGATGAGTTGCCTATGTCTATTTAAGGCTAAGAGGAGAGTCTGTTTTTTGGCTCTTGCCCAAATACAGTAGGTAGGAGCATGCAAAGGAGTATTTCTGCAAAGGAGCACTTCGTGCTTAGAGAATACAAAGGAGCATTTCCAATGGTGCTATCTCTGAGTTCCCAAAGAAGATACTCCTTGGGCCCTTGCTCTACCTTAGCTCTACACACAGCTGTTGTTCTGAAGGCAGCTGAGTAGGGTGAAAGGGGAGAACCTGTCAGTACTCTCTCCTGTGAGGTCAGCCTGTACCAACAGAGCAGGGAATTTGGGTCATTAGCTACCCTGGCACAGCAGGGGTGAAAGGGGCTCTAAGAAACAAACTGCTTCTGTGTCAGCTGGAAAAGCCTTTCTGCCTCTGGGCATCTTCCTCCTTTGTTTGGAGGCTGCTGAATTCATTTCTTGGAAGAGACAGAGGTGGCCATGATGGCAAAGGCTGGGCCTATGGGAAAGATGCAAATTGCTTTGGAGAGCTTTGTTACTGCCCTCGTCTGTCAGGCTGGATCCCAACTCGTGTCCAAAATCATGCTGGTGCCCATTACCCATAACCCATAAGCTCCCTTGCCTACTTTTGTCCCTCAGCCTCTTGAATGGCCACTGTAAATATTACTGTCACTTTTTAATGTCAATGAGAGATGTGCAGTGCTAAGTGATTAAGCAGGAGGTCCTTTTGCTTGTTATTTGGGCTGTGTTTGAACTCTGTTGGAAAACCTGCCTGTGCCCTTTCATAGTTCCCTATACTGCTTTTGTACTTGCAGGCTCCAGCCTGGGTACCAGAACATATTAGCTTGGTGTAGCTAGGGGTGGTTTTCTTCCCACCATTCCTTGCTGAACTACAGTTCTTGGCTGGTATGCCTGAATGCCTGTAAGGGGTCAGAGGCACTTAGATTTCTAGAGCTAGTGGTCCAGCTGTGTTCTGGGTTAAGAGAATGTGACAGTATTCCATAGCTTCTAAATAACTTCTCTGGATGTACTTGGGGCTGGGGCCTGGGTGATGTCCGGCTTTGCAGGGCTCTTATAAACACAGATCTCCAGATTTAGTTTGTGTGTCGAGTCACTGAGAAAGTGAAATGTCAGCTGGGAAGGAATGGTGGCTTAAGGAAAAGGAGTTGGATATGGAATTTTTGATTTGGATCTTTGTGTGTGACTGAAGCATTGCTTCTGCACGAGCAGGCTGGATGTTCAGCTACTGTCTGTCCAGCATGAGCCAGGGAGGACTCATTGAGAACCTTGTTATGGTGGTATGCCCTCTCCCATGCCTGTCTCCAAGGCAGTCCACCAGTGCTGGCACTGGGCAAGCACAAGCAAACAGAGCTTTGGCACGAGTCTGGTGTTGCTGCTTGCTTGTGATCAAAGGCCTTCCCTGACTGGGAGAACGGGGCCTCAGAGCTAGTTCGAACTCTGCCCTGCTCTTCCCAGGAGCACCTGGGGTGCGAGTGCTTTGCTGCACAGCGGCCTGATTTGGAGCTGTGAATATGAAGAGTGAACAGGCAGTGACCCTCTCTGTTTCTTTTATTCCAGATCATGAGAATTAAACCCCATCAGAGTCAGCACATATCACACATGAGCTTCTTACAGCACAGTAAATGTGACTGCAGGTGAGAATGGAGCAGCACTGGTTCCTCTTGCAGTAAACTTACTTTGAGCCTTTCCTTTTTTCTGCCATTGGGTTGGGACTCTTGTTCAGATGCTTCTGCAGTCTCCTTGGTTGGTTTGCAGTGGGATGGCTGAGCCTGGGAAAAGAAGCTCTCTGCTGTCAGGGCTCTTCCATCTCTAGCTGTCGCAGGTGGACAGTGTTAGCCTGCAGCTTGGGATCTTTTGGCACTGGCTACCAGCAAAGTGCAACAAGAGAGCAAAAACACTTTGAGACGGATCACTTGACCTGTGCTGTGGGCATCCTGCAATGCTGTCTGTACATGTCCTTCCCTGGACTTGGTGGGAACTGGGGATAATACTGGAAGTATAAGCTCTCTTCTAATGAGGCCTTTGTTCTGTCTTTCCCCACAGACCAAAGAAAGATGTCAAAAACAAACAAGAAAAGTAAGTGACAAGCCTTTCCTCCTTTCTCTTTTGGTGGTTGGTTGGCATTTCCTCTCCCCACTGCCCCTTGCCCTTTTCTTTGGCTGGATATACTCACTTTAAGAAGGTGTTTTTGGAAATGGCATATGGTAGTAGCACATGGGGCGACGCTCTGAATCCATTCCAGGTGGGCACAGAAACCCAGATCTGATGGTCCTTCCTTCATACCCCAGACACGGACCTTGCATGACCCATGGCCATAGCAGTCATTCCTAATGCTTTTTCCTGAGTCAGGGAAGTCCCGTCGTGTCTGTCCTGCTGGAATGGATTCAAGGTGCAGCCCCCATTCTCCCTTTCCCTCTTCCTGGGGTTTTTCTGGTTACTGCAAATTGCTGCCTTTCTTTATTATTAATTTTTTTCTTGCTGCTTGAGTGAGTACTTGCTGGCTTCTTTCACAGCAGCTTGGGTAGGAACTTTGCTGGCTACAGGGAGAGGTGGAAGTAGAGACCTGGTGGAGGCAGGACTGATGCCATGCAGGATGTGACACTGGTTTTGGTTGGGTGGGGATCTGGGAGGGTGTAAAGGGAGGTGGATGTCCTAGCTGGGTCTCAGTGAAGGTTTTCATGAGGGGTTTTTTGAATCTGATGGATTTGCTTTGGTGGCCTGAAGGAGGTTAAGTCACAACCTTCCCTTTACTTCCTCCCCAAAGTAAAAAGGTTGTGGAAAGGAGAAAAATAAGCTCTAATCCTGCAGTAGTTGCAGGGATGAGCATAAAATGTGAAACAACGTTGAAAAGAAAGAGTGATCTCTCTGAGTGAGAGGATCAGCTGGACTGCGCATGACTGAGAAAGCAACTCCGCCATTTAGAGGTGCGGAGTTGGAGAGGAAGGAGTGACTATTTGGAGATGAGGCTGGATCTGAGACAGAGGGAGCAAACGGGAGAGTGAGAGAGCTTCTTTCACCCCTCTCCTGGTGGTTGTATATTTCTAGCTGCCTTCCAGCCTCTCCTGCTCCCCCTGGAAATCTGCTCCTGGCTGCATCGGACTGCGTGCAGCCAACCGTCCTCTCTGCACAGTGCCGTGTCGGGGACGGTCGGTCTGTGCGGCTCTGTAGTTTGAAGGTGTGCGAGAGTTTGGTCTGTGTGAGCTCTGGTGAGGATGGGGTGTGGGTGTAGCAGCCAGCTCGGACTGTGTTGCATTCACTTTCCTCTTCTAACAGCACCTTGCCTGCTCTTTGCTGGTTCTGCACTCCCCAGGGAAGGAAGGGAAGGGATGGGAGAGACTGGTGTGCTTTGATTTGTGCTGGATTGAAAGTCTTGTTATATTGGTACCCCTCTCCTCCCTTCAGGTTGATTTTCTTCCCCTCACCGTCTCCCTGTGACTCCTGCCTGACATGTAGGGCAGAACCGGGATTGAGCTGATGCTCTGACACTCGTTCCAGTGAGATGACTTGAACAGGGCCTAGGAGACACCTATGGTGCTTTCTCTTCTGTCCCCCCAATTCCCTCTGACAGCTCTCTCCCAAGGTGGGCTGCACCAGGGAGCGAGGGAGCCTTTGCTGAACTGCCTCAGAGCTGGGACTCATTTGCCTGACAAGCCCTGGTGCTTTGCCTAGGGCCTTCTCCTTGCATGTCTCTCCCTTGCTCCAGTGCTAATGTGGCTCAAGAAGCAGTACAGGCTCCAGCCTCCCTCGCTCCCTGTGCTCTCAGTGGCCCATAGGGATCCATGGTTAGTGTCCAGGACTGCATGTCCTAGCCTCTGCCTGCCTCAGCTCCAGCCTGAGAATCAGAGGCAACTGGTGAATTTTTCAGAATGGAGTCAGTTCCTTGGCTCCATCTGCTTGTCTGTCTGGCAGATCCATGTGGAAGGTGACAGGAGGGAAAGGAAGGAAGATCTGAAAGCTGCTTGCTGGTTATCTTCTGGGCAAAATAACTAGGTCAGGCCTTCCTCTTCTCCCTGTTTACCCTTCAGTACTCAGGATGGAGGCTGCCAGAGGAGATGTTACAGACATCCAAGTAAGGTCTCCTGGAGTCCTCTGAACCACAGGCAGGAGGTGAGGTGGATGAGCAAAACCTTCAGGTTGGATAGCCCTCTCCCACACAGCCATGCTGTGTAGACCAGATCTCTTCCCTTGTCTGTGGAGTGCTGCCATCCCAAGGCAGCATTGCTACCAGCCCTGCAGCAGAGCTATTGGAGCTGAGCTGCCCCCTCCTAGGCCCAGTGCTGGGCAGTGCATCAGGTCAGAGTGGTTTCCTCTTCCCTGCAGAGAGCCCTTTCACTCAGGTTGCCTCTTGTCAGTCGTTGTGCGCCTGTGCTTGTCGCCTGAAATGGTTGTCTGCACTCACTGCGGTGGCGTGATGCTTTCACAAAGCTTTCTGTTCCTTCTCCCTCTCACCCCCTGTCCCTCTCCCACTGCCCCTCTCTGGAGGGGGGCAGGTGCCCCTCTGAGGCTCCAGCAGATCCACCTCTGCTCGCAGCAGCCTTGCGGGAGGTGGTCTCTGCTGAGTTCCCTGGTGATGGCTTGGCTGTGGGCAGGCTGGTTGCGGAGCTGACAGGAGCGCCAGAGCCGGTGAATGTGTGTGCGAGGTGGAGATCTGTGCTTCAGCCCTGGGATTTACCCTCCAGTCCTGCCTCATGTGCTTCTCCCCTCCCAGCAAGGCACATGGCTGTATTTTTTTTCTCTTCTTCCTTGCGTTTTCTTCCGTTTTCTCTCTATCTCTCCCTTTCTTTCCCTCTCTCTTTCTCTTTTTTTTTTTTTTTTTGTTTTTCTTCCAGAAAATCAAAGCGAGGAAAGGGGAAGGGTCAAAAGAGAAAGCGCAAGAAAGGCCGGTACAAACCACTCAGCTTGTACGTTTGTGTCCTCTGCTTGTAGACTCTCTTCCCTCCCTCTCCCCAAACCAATCTGCCTGCTTGCTGCTCGCTCAAATCTCACCCTCCCCTCCCAGTCACTGGTGGGCTGCAGATCCTGCAGGGGCAGCACTGGTGGTGGCACTGCTTTGGCACTAAGGCTATCTCAGGGAAGGTGGCTTTAGCTTGCTTGGCTCTCTAATCGTCAGTGGCGACCATTTTCCTGAGGCACAAGAGTGTGGTGGGTGGACGAGTACCCTGCACCTCTTCACGCCTTCCGGTTGTAACTCTGTCATCTGCTTTCCCCCACTTGTCTCGTGCCCTCACTGCTATGATGACTGGTGACAGGCAGGCTGGCATCTGCCATGCATGTGTGTGTGTATGTGTGTGTGTGCGTGTGCACATGTGCGTGTGTGTCTGGTACAGTCACAGGTGGAGAGGAAAGGTGGGACCGTGGGAAGTCAGAGAGGGAATGCTGGGGAGCTGGGAGGGGGCTCTCTGTCTGGTTTTTTTTCCTCTCTTTCTGCTGGATTTGGTGGCTTGTCTCTCCCTGTCTCTTTTGCTCTGCCTCTCTCATGGTGGTTCACAAAATTCTGCATTGTAAATTCACAGCCCCTCCATAGGATACTCCTAGGCAGCAAGGTTGGGATGAGGCTTACAGAAAGGAGGGCAGTGCCGGCTGCAGGAGTAAGCATGTGATGCTGGAGCCCAGCTGCTTTCCAGGGGAGGAGAGACCCTGTGTATTTAACTCGTTTAGCTGCTGGCCTCTTTCTACTCGAATAGTCCACTTCAGAGAACTCCTTTCATTTATGTGTCAATAGCTGGCTGGGACCTCTCGCCTTCCCATCCTTGCTTTCCCCTTCTTCCTCCCTCTGGCCTGAGCCAATAGATCCAATGCAGCATTTGTGAATACTGTGCAGAAGGCCTGTTTTCTTTCTCTACGCTAATGCAAGGGGTTGCTGTCCTGGGGCTGTCGGGGTGCTGCTGGAAAATCCATCAGCCCGCGACACTCCAGTGGGCAGCTTGGGGGCTGCGGGAGGGGGCAAGGGGATTGCTTTGATGTTTAGGGTGTTGCATGTGTATTTTCTTTCTGCTGAAGCGCTGTAGCTTAGACATCTTTCCTTTTGCCTTTTTGCAGTCACTGTGAGCCTTGCTCAGAGAGGAGAAAGCACTTGTTTGTACAAGATCCCCAGACCTGTAAATGTTCCTGCAAATTCACAGACTCACGTTGCAAGTCGAGGCAGCTTGAGTTAAACGAGCGCACTTGCAGGTTTGTGTCCTGAAGGATGAAACACACAAAGAGAAAGAGAGAGAAAGAGAAAGAGGGGGGGAGCTTGCTTCCTGCTGACTTCTGGCACCAGTGCTATTTGATTACTTCTTTTCTCTGTCCTATGTGGGCCAGAGGGCAGAGGGACTAACTGGGGTGAGGACAGAGTTTCCCTGTGTCAGATGGCAGCTGTGCGTTTCAGGTGTGCTCTCAGGACTTGGATGGGGATGGCTCCCAGAGACAGGGCGTTTGTATCTCAGGTATTCTTTATCATAGAATAGGATTATGGAGTTCATGTTGCTGAGGTGGGCAAGGGGAGGGTCTGCATCCCTCTGTACGTTATCTGTATGCAACTCTGAGCATACTGTTGAACAAAGACAAATCCTTAACTGACTAGGATTTGACCACCTCTGACTTCCAAGCCCTTTTTCTGTGGCTTGTAGGTGCTCTGCTGTGTGCAGAATGAGGAAAGCCATTAGGAGCCCCCCTCAAGGCTGAGACTACATTCTCCTTTGCCTCTTTGTTCTTCTAAAAGCCAGGGAGACCACCCTGTCCTCTTGTACTGTGCTCACAGTTCCCTGTCCATGTCCGGTCCAGAGTTGTGGTTTGAGGGGCTGCACTCAGGACTGTGAATGGAACACAACAGATTTAAGTCTGACCCTGGGTGAAGGCAGAGGTGCAAATTTCAGGTGTGAGGTGGGAGACATAAAGGCACTGTGGGGTTAGTGGTAGTGGTAGATTCAGAGATCCATGCTGTTAGTTCAGAGATCCATGTGTCATCTGAGTGCTGTCGCACACCATCTGTGGCACAGACATGTAAAGCTAATTCCTGGTTCTCACCTGAGCACTTCGGTGAACTCGGTGGGGTATCTTGACTCGCACAAGCTATGTGTGCACCTCTGGTGTGGGATCATCCTACCTGTCTAGAGGGAGACGTAGAAATGGGGTTGCTAGTGAGCACTTGGCTGAGACTCTGAACTCGGATCCCTTTCACAGAGATCTAGGAGATTGTTCCTGTTAAGAGAGTATTGCAGTGGCAGTGGCTCAAGGGGAGAAAATTAGGAAGATCCAGGGTCCTCTGTGGCTACATCTTGAAAAGAGGAGACATCCATTGGCTAAGTGGCTAAGGCTGATACAAGTAACAAGTGCTTCCTTTGGGTGTGAAAGTGCTTTGTGTCCAAGCCAGAGAGGCATTGGCACTGCCAGCATGGTGGAAACTGCTCTGTATACAGAGAATTTTTCTGGGGTGCTGCAATTTCAGTAGGAAAGTAATTGACGGAGGGGCCAGAATAGAGCAACTTCTGGAGTTAAACTCCTCCTAGTGAGCAAAACCCCTGAAGTCTGAGACCAGGCTTAATGTTGGCCTTTTCGCTCCTGTTCCCAAAGTCCGGAGTAACTGATAATTACCCCACAAGGTTTGAAGGGTGAGAAATAGTAACAAATACAATGAAAAACCAAATAATACCCCAAAGAAGTCATGATGGCAGAAGGGGTTTACTAGTTTCTCTACTAGTCCCTCTCTGTGGTGGGATAATTAGCACTAAGGGAAGTTTCCAGAGGCGGCGTGTTGGCCAGAAAAATGGGAAGGAGTCATAGGAGTGGTTAGCTTATCAGTTTCCAGATAAAAAGCTGGTTAAGCTGAAGTTCCTCATGCTCTTTCTTGTAGAATTAGAATTGGGACCTACAGGGGAGGGTAAATTCTCATTTCTCCTGCTGCTTCTTTAGGCCACTGCTGTTCTCTGGTGCTAACCCCCACTCACAGCAGCTAGTGGAATGAAAAGCACTTACTTTTCACCTTCTTGCCTGCATGAGGCCTTGTTGTCTGCACTGCTTCCAACCCGAACAAGAGGCTAGGTGGAGAGCTGAGGGTGTGTGTCTTTCTGCATGCATTGCTTAGCCTTGTTTTTCTGTGTTTGTGTGTATTTGTGTGTATGGTGTGCAAAGGTGTAAACAAGACACTCCGCTTAACTGTGGAGGAAGCCACTGATTCTGCTCCTAAATTTACCCCTGTTTGAATATCCCCCCCTGCTCTGTCTAGGTTAGCCTGGGGGACTAGAATTCATTGACTCGTTTGTGGGGTCAAGATTATCGGCTGATTTGCCCCATCTGCGCAGCACTTCACCCCACCAGTGACGTCATGCCATGCCTTAACACCATGTGCTCTTAAACACATTAGCCACCACCATTCCTTCCCTTCCCTGCCCTACTTGCACCCCCGTCACAAACATTAAACCCTGTTCTCTCTTTTTCCTTCCTTCTCCTCTTTGACAGATGTGAAAAACCGAGACGGTGAGCAGCGGAAAAGAAGGGGGAACAGCCCTATTTCTGGAGCCTGATTTCTCGCCTGGACAGAATAAAACAAAACAAAACACTAATCCAAATGAACCCTAAAAATGAAGGATCGGTAGAGCACAGCACTTTCAGTACGGACGATGGACTCCGGAAGGAACATTCCCCAAGGCACCCGCCGCACAGAATTCACCTTTGGGTTTTGAACTGTTTTATTTTATTTTTCTTTTTATGCTGCTAAATAACAGAGCCAGGAAGACTTATAGGGGTGTATTTGATGGGTTTTCCCATGCATACATATATATGTGTGTATACATGCATATACATATATATATATGTATATATATTTTAACCACATCTATATATACATATATGTATATCTTAACCACACACACACACACACACACACATATATATATAATATATATATATATACTGATTATTTTTTTTAACATTGCTAATGTTATTGGTGTCTTCACTGGATAATACTCGACTGCTGTGGACACAAGCGGGCTACTTGGGGCATAAGAAACAAGCTAAGACTGGACTTGAGTAGAAGCGCTGGGTGTAAACTTCTTAACTAACTGACTTGTGCGGCCTCCGCTGTTTCTCTGTAGAGTGTGCTGTACCACAAACCACCTTCTCCTTGCCTGGGATAGGGAGGAGAGGTGATGGAGAGGATGGGCAGGGAGTTCCAAAGAGCGGCATCCTAGGGTGCGATGGGTCAAAGGCCAAGGAAATGGCCATCTCCGTGATCAAGGATTCCTCCTCCCCTCTCTTCCCCCAACCTTCGCCCTTACTCGTCTCATAACCTGCCTGCCTTGCTGGGACATGGGATGTCAGTGTACATTTTGCGTTGACTTTATTTGCTGTAGAGCCTTTGCCAGAGAGACCTGCTGGCTTCTCTTAAGGATGGTGGGCAGCTGATGCGCACTAACTTTCCGTTCAAGGAAGTATCACAGGAGTCTAGATTTCCCGCCCTTGGTGGCTGCAGAAGGACACAAGGTCTACAGTGTGCTGAAGCAAGAATGGGGACCGGTGCATAGCCACACAGTTGTTCAGCACTGTCTGCTTTCTTCATGCACAGAGCTGCCACTCAAGAGCATCCAAGATGCTTATGGAACATTTCTGGAAAGGGATATTAATCAAAAGTATATACACAGTAGTGGGGGTGTGTGTGTATGTATGTGAATGTATGCATTTGTGTGTATGTATGTATGTATGGTTTTTTCTCTCTTTTTTATATATATATATTTATTTTTATACATATATATATATAAAAAATAATATATATGTATGCCAAGATTGAAGGGGGGAAAAAAGAAAGCAACTTTTGCTGCCTTCAGTTTGCATGCCCAGTGTGAATGACCCTTAAGAACGTCAAGATTTTTTTTTTAAATGACGTACTGTAAATATCAGGCCCCTTTTCCATGTCTTGGGCTGGGGAATCAAATGTGAAGGCAGCTGGAGTCCCTTAGCTGTGTCGAGAGGTTCTTGGCTATGTGTGTATCTGCAGTGTAGGCTGTGGTGTATGTGAAACCCACCTTACACACGCGCGCACACACACACACACCCCTGAAAGTGTGTTTGTACATCTATGTGGATATATATAATCTAGTTCTGTGATTAAAATTATTATTAATAATAATAATAATCAAAAAGGTACTCAGTCTGTGTCAGAATGCTGCCAAACATCATCTGCAATTGAATTTTCAACGCCTGATAATGTACAACACGGAAAGCTTCCAAAAAGACAAGACAGTCTAAAAACAGACTCACAACAAGCGACTACTAACCACTAGGATCTCCCCATCCGACTGATGGCTTTCAGAAGGAGAGAAAACACACGGGTGGGTGCTTGCATCTGCAATGTAGAGTATTCATGCTGCATCGTGTGCAAGACAGAGGCTTCCAACTGGGGGAGGGAAGAGAAAGTGTTTTATATACTTATTTAATATCCCTTTTTAAATTAGAAATTAAACAGATAATTTAATTAAAGAGTAGGGATTTTTCAGTATTCTTTGTTAATATTTAATTTCAACTATTTATAAGCCGTACCTCCTTTTTTTTTCTTTTTTCTTTTTTTTTTTTTTTTTTGTACTGGTTGTGTATAAATTTAACCTTCTGTTGTCCCATCCCGTCTCTCCCCAATTGTTGGCAGAGTCAGTAGCATGTTATGGGCAGTTATTTAATTAATTTCTCTAACACCTACCCCTACACATTCCTATTGAGACAACGGTTAGATATACATCTACATACTATATATATATTTGGCTATGTGTTTGTATATATATATATGTTTATGTATATGTGTGATTCGGATTAAATAGACACTACGATTTTTTTATATATGTAAAAAGAAGAAACAGGAAAAAATAGAAAATTCTACATCTTGAATCTCTCTCCTTTTTAATTTTAATATTTGTTATCATTTTATTTATTGGTGCTACTGTTTATCTGTAATAATTGCGGGGAAAAAAGATATTAACACTACATATTGTGTCTAGTGAATTTTTTCGAGATATTCCTTAGTACATATTTATTTTTAAACAAAGAAATTACAGATATATCTTAAAAAACAACGACGACGAAGACAAACAAACTTTTTTTTTGTATTAAAGAATTTAATTCTGATCTTGATTTCCTTTGCCTTCTCCTTCTGCCTTGCATCCTGGTTTTCTTCCATTGTGTAACAGTTTCTCCAGCATTACCTCTGGAGGCTACAGGGCATCTGCAACCTACCAGCTGGACTCTCGGATTTGGGCCCAGAGCCTCCAAAAGCATCTAGGTACCTAAAACCTGTTGAAATGAGTGGGAGGTAGGCACCAGAATCTTTGTATGGAGCTCAGCCCGAGTTCCCTGCTTGGTGAGAAGAGGGTGGTGTCATGGGCAGGACCGAGGGGGCAGGACTCCTGGGTTCCTTCCCAGCCTGATGCCAAGCAGTGTGGTGATGGTCCCAACCCTGCCTCTCTCCTGTCAGGAGCCAAGTCCCGCAAGCTGGGTACTGTACAGGCACGAGTAGATGCAATCCTGGTGGAGTTTACAATCCAAGGTGAAAGTAATGCTCTGAGCCTGCCCTTTCTGGTAATGGACTTGATGTTTGCAGTTGGACCTGTATGTAACTCACTGTCAGTGGTGGCTCAGCCAGACCTTGCCATCCTGGATGACACTGAACAAAAAACTGTTCAGCTCTGACAGTGCTCATCACTTCATGAGGGATCTTGATACCACTGCATCTTTTGTGATGTGCTTTGGGGTCTTTAGGAGGAAAAACTTTGGCAGTGGTGTCATTTCTTCATCACCCATGGAGATGAATGTGTCATGTGTCAGTCATCTTGCCACACTGGAAAGGATCATGCAGGATGTTTCCTGGATATCTGGGAGGTGACTCACTTAGGGTAACACAGACCACTGAGTTCATGGCTGCATTGTTCCTGCTCTTGCAAAGGTAAAGAATCTGGCTTCTATTTAGGATGGACTCAGGTAGCTCAGCAGGTGGACCTGCAGTCACTGCCTCAGCAGAGGGTGGAGCAGAGGAAAGAGGATGAGTACCTGAGGACACTTTGGTTCCTTGTGTTCAGTAACGTCTTGTGGACTGCAGCAGTGAGGTGAAAAGGTGAGCCATCTGGATGTTTCTGCGTGAGGAACCCATGGAGTTGCTTCCCTTGTATATTCACCACTGGCTTTTGTTCTGTGTGGATCTATGGGCTCTTTCGCCTGTGGCTGTGCAAGGTGATGAAGACAGCAAGCCTATCCTCAGGAGACCTGCACTTGCCTCTTTGTGACCTGGGAAATGTTTACAAGTCATTAAATTGGAATAATGGAAACCAGCAGGTAAGTGCTTCTCCTCTGGGC
This sequence comes from Aleadryas rufinucha, assembly GCA_013397815.1. Classification (NCBI taxonomy): domain Eukaryota; kingdom Metazoa; phylum Chordata; class Aves; order Passeriformes; genus Aleadryas; species Aleadryas rufinucha. Next base: position 69,437 of record VZTH01011315.1, read on the forward strand.
TGAGCTGGATGTGAAATCTCAGCATGAGGGGATCCAGGTCTTCTGGATGGATGAGTCAGCATGTTCCTGCTGTCAGTCAGAACACATCAAACCCTGTCCCACCAATGGCAACCTACCAGGGCTGGCTCCTCCTGGTGCCCCTCTCCTTTGCTACCTCTAAAGGCTCAGGAGAAGTAGGATGTCTGCAGAGCCAGGTGACCTGGTAGCCACCTACTTCATGACACAGTGGTTGGATGGCATATTTCAGATGGGACAACTGATAGAATTTGTTTGTGTGGATGCAGCAGAGCCAAGGTTGCTGCTCAAACAACTGCAGCAAGACCCTGTCCTGCCCAATCCAGCTCTGACGGGGGTACTTGGGGCTCTGGAAGCAGTCCAACCCTTTATTCTCCAGCGTGGGTATGACTGGGCTGTCGTCTCTTGTGAGGAAAGTCATCATAGCTCGGTGTTGGAAGCAAGCTCAGGCTGGTTGGAGAGGCTGTACATGATTGAGAGCCCTGCCTTTGGAGAGGCCAGGACACAGGAGCACAGTTGCCCCTCACCCTGCCCAGAGCTCGCACCTGGCTCGCCTGTGCCCTGGACTGAGGTGAGGCGAGGACACGTGGAGGGAGGCCAGGTTTTCAGGCTGGCACTCTGATCTTGTCATACAGCCTTTCACCCTGTGCACGAGAACTTTCCCTGAAAGGCTTCTGGTCACGTCCATGTTTTGGTTGCTGGCTAATTAAAATGCTATCTTCAGGCAGCCAGCTGATGCTTTCCTCGTGCCTGCTGCAGTTATTCTGTGGGGTTCAGAGAGCGGAGGCGCCATGAAAGGCAGAAAAGGGTGCCCTGGGCAGACACAACAGAAAACCCCACTGGCAATGGAATAAAGGGTGCTTTTGGTTGGAAACCCTGTCTGGCTCTCCCTTTTGGCACCTGCTAGCTTGTTTAACCTCTTGTTGATGATGTCTTAACGCTGCTCATCGGGTCTTTAAGTCAGCCAGGCTCTGCTTGGACTCCACCACCACCTACAGTGTCTATATTAGAAATGCCTATAAAGCTCCTGTCCTTCAGCATGGTCCCACAAAGGACCTTGGAAGCCCAAAGGAAATTCATTTCACAGGCCATGCCCCCCACTGTCTGCCCGTGGGATCTTTGGTAGGGAGAGACGGGTATTTTTATAGTAGTCCACGTGGTGAGTGTGCAGCCAGTCTCTCTGTGCTTGGGATGGCTGAAATTCAAGGCTAATCCCAATCATCCAGCACAAGGTCTGCAGTGCTGGTCTGTGAAGCACTGTGCTTGCTCCCAGCTCCCCATTTGGGGCCAGGCCAGTGTGGCCCTGGTGGCACTGTGCCACCCCACAAGCAGCTGCTGGCCCCTGCTGTGCTCCACAGCACCTGACACCCTGCACGATGGGGTGGCTGAGCTGCTGGCCATCCCAGAGCAACCAGGCACTCGTGCCTGGACCTCCAGCCAAGTACCCCGTATCTCGTAAGAGGTGGCGAGCTGTGGATAAGAGCAGGGAGGTGATATCCCCTGCACAGCAGTGAAGGAGGGTGCGAAAGGAATGCAAAGAGTGCCTGGCCACGGCTTTGGGGAAGGCTTGCCCTTCGGTGTGGATAGGTGGGAGGACCCTGGGGGCTTTGCATCATGAAGGGGAGAAGGGTCAGGTTCCCCTTCAAACGTCAGAGGTTTGCTGGCTGCCTACATGAGGACAGTATCTCCAGAGGTGCAACTCGCTGTCTGTGTGAACTGATTACAGACATACACAGGGAAGTGGGTTTGTTGGGCAAGTGCCACCTTTTTACCTGCCCAAGACTGGCTTCCCAAGGCCAAAAAAGCCTTTCCATAAGGATTTCTTTAAACTTGCTGCCTGAGCTGCCTCCATACATCCAGGTGATGGATGCTGCCTATCCACAACTGAGAGACATGTCAGGAAATATCTGCAGTTCTGGGCTGTATCTGTACAATGCGACACGGGGCTAATCGTGCTGGTTCCTGTTCTGTATTTTTACCTTTTTCAGATGGCCCAAACACTTCTTTGGGAAGGAAAAAAAAGCCCCACCCCTCCCTAGCCTGCGTGTGCCCAAGCATCTCTTTAGGCATTGGGGCTGCCCACTGCAGCCAGCTGCCATGGGGTTCTCTGTGTGTTTAGCACCCAGGCACCTCTGCTGCCCAGCCCACCACACTGCCCATCTCCTGGCTGAGTCTGGTGCATGCAGCAGGGGGAAGGCATCCTGCAAGCCTGGTGCCAGCACGGCAGGGCTTTACTTTGGGGCTTGCTTTGACACCTCCTTTGACAGCTATTCTGAGAGCTGCTGGTGCGCTCCATGCTTGGAGTGTTGCGTGGTGGGACCCAGGCTAGGGAGGGCATCTGGCTCTGCTCAGCCCCCTGCCAGGACTGGTGATGAATGTCAGTTCCTGCTGAACATTCTCCCTGGAGGCTCACATAATCCCAAAACAATCTGGGATGTAGGTCAGGATGCCTTGCTCCCAACCTGTGTGGTAAGTTGGAGGTGAAAAGCTTTGGCCCCAGATGGCATTACCTCTGAATCTTGGTCAAATGGGTCTATGGTGAAGGAAGAGTGTGATTGATGCAAGCCCTTGAGCCCCTGCAACCCTGTTCAGTGGGAGTATTATCTAAGGGGAGATAAAAAGGGGAGAGACCTCAGCCCTTAGCTGCAAGCCTTGCTGGCAGCTCCAGAGAGGCAGCACAAGATGAGAAATATGATCAACTTATGTAAGTAATTCAGTTCCATCACCTCTTCAGAGATCTTAAGGCCTGAGCCCTTCACCTTTGTTTGCCCATAACTCCTACCTGAGCCATGTTGTACACTTTGGAAAGATGTCCAAGCTACCACAATCATATGGATACCAAGGAGTAGATGTTTGTGTCACTGGCCTCTTCTCCAGAAGCAAGGCTCCCACCAGCATCCCTCCCTGCCCATCCTTCTGTGCTCAGCTCTGACGCCATGAGTGCAGAAGCAAAAGCCCCAGTAGAGATTTATGATGAACTCATTCCTTGCAAAGAAATCCCTCACCTTGTTGCTCAGAAGCCTGTGCAGATACTAACTTCTGGAAATGCAACTTCCTGTTGATCATCTCTACTGTTTTTCTTCCCAGCTTCAATTTGTCCATTCCTCCTCCAAGTCCCCTTCCTTATGTTGGGCAGCTTGCTGGAAGGTTCAAGCCTTCTTTTTTGCACTGCAAGGACCTCACATTTGGGAGAAGCAGTGTGGAGACTCCTGAGAAGATCATGTTTGCTCTAACATGCTGTTGCTCCTGTGGATAAGAAGCTAACTCCTAATTACTTTGATTTATCTCACTACTGGAAGTGTGGTGAATGGGGGTCAACAGCACAGGATATGATTGTTTCCAGTCTTCATAGGCATAATAAATTATGACTCATAGGATCATCCTGAGTTATTTAGTGACTAATCTGAGGCTGGTCTTGAGGCTGACAGCCAATTTCTTGTTGCAGGATTGGCTTCGCAGTGCTCTGTGTTGTGGATGTGCCGTGTAGACTCAGTCGATACACAACACCTGGGAGAACTGGCTGAGCTGCCGGAGGAGGTGCTGATGAGTCAGGGAGTGGCTCTGCCCTCTGCACCACTACCCCACTGGGGTGGCTGGATGTACAGTGCAAGTGGCTGTGACTTTTGTGAGTCACTTTGTGGGACTGAGTGTGATCCACACCCTTGCTGAATTGTTGGGACCAGTCACGGACTCAGAGACATCCCAAGAGGAAAAATTTGTGGGTTTAGGTCGTCTTGTTAACCACGTGCTGCTGTCCTGAACAGCATAACCTGTTGCACTGCCTGGACTCTGTCCTTATCTTTACCCTCTGTTTTCTCTGACTTAATTTCACCCTTAAGTCTGCAAATGTGTCAGTAGGTGTGTTCCCTTTCTCTCTGACGTAGACCCCTCATATGCTTGTGGAGTCTGATTAGGTCTCCTCTGGAATCATTTCTTGGCCAGTGACATATAATGGATCTTCAAAGCCCATGGTGTCAGCTCACTGAGCTTTGCCCTCAATCATTCCTCTTTCTTGTATCCCAACACCTTTCATATATAAAAATAATACTCCTTTCCCCTCAGAAGTTGTTTACTGCTGAACACGCTCAAAGGTGGATCACTCCAAAATCATAGAAGAGGCAGCTGGCTCTGAACATATCCCCTTATGTCTCTCTCTAGATGCATCTCTCCATGGTTGCTCTTTCTCAACCTCTCCTGGCAGTTCTGCTTTCCAGGGTGTCCCCTCCCACTGCAAAGCAGCTTTGCCCCAGATACATTAGCTTATCTTTTCCCAAGTTAAATCTCATTTTGTTTCCTGCTCATTTCTAATCTCTCTAAATCCTTTTGGAGGATTTCTCAGTTTGCTCTGGAATTTGCAATCAGTTCTGCTGGAGGTGCCAGCTCAGGGAGTTCATGGGAGAACCTTCTCCTTGGTGCTGATGAGTCAGGAGGGTGCTGTGGCTGCCAGTGCTGGGGTGGTGGTGGTGGTGCCCGCAGAGTGGATGCAGTGCGGTCCTGCACGTAGCTATGCTCAATCATCTGGTGAGCCGTGTTTCTGCCTCACCATCAGATAGGGATTGCCTAGCACAGCTGAAGGAACCGTGGGAGTCAGCAAATCCTGGTCTGTAGAACAGAGCAGAGGTGTGGGAAGAGAGGGAGCTGCGTTCAGTTCCCAGCTGGATCACTGATACCTCACTTTCCCTCCCTTGCCTTTATTTCTCCATGCATAAGACAAACCCCATACTCCTTTTTGGGACCCTTGACAGACACCAAGTGCCATTTACTACTTCTTATTTTATTTCCAGTTAGTAGAAGGTTTCCATCTTGCTGAAATTGTAAGGGTTCTCTGTATACCTTCCCCAAAGCAGGTAGGTCATTGGCCCCTCTCCACACAGTCTCAGTGCAGTCACGTCTTCCTGCTCCTCTCCATCATTAGAGAGAGAACCTCAACAGGTATTTGGGTACCAACAGCATCTCCTTCCACCTGCTCTTTAAAAGGAGACAGGAGCAAACAGGGTAGGGGGGTGTAGGGGAGGGGGAACAACAAGGCACAGCTCAGGAGGGGCTTTGTTTGCTGGGAGAGGTAGGACATAGTGCAAGGGCGATGAGGATGGAAGGTAAGGGATGCCCTGTGAGGTGAGATGGGAAGATGAGGAGGAGTAGGCTGATTGTGTCTCAGGAGTGGGGTGGGGCAGGTCTGAGATTATCTGGCAGCCCCAGGTGCAGGGAACCCTCCCAGTTATGAAACATCCTGCACTCCCATGAACACATTTCTCACTCAATTGCTTTGAGTGCTGGAAAACTCATGGTGAGGGTTTGCAGAAAGGCCTGAGCTTCCATTCTCGCCAGCACCTGATGAACCTTCCCTGGGCAGCCCCTTGGCCTCCCCCTGCCACAGAGAGCCCTGCTCCCCGCAGGGGCGTCGTGAGATCCAGTGGCTAGTGACTGTGCAGGTGAAGAGGCACCTGCTAGAGCCCAGGATGGCCAACGCTGAGAATCTTGTGCTGCTTACACCAGCACGAGACCAGTGTGGTGTGAAAGACTACCTGCTTTTAGCCAAACCAAAAACATTTTGGTCCTTCATGCTCCTGAGAACATGAAATCCAACATGACCCAAGTATACTAAAAAGCTCAGAAGGTAAATGTGCCCAGATTGCACTAGTTTTCAAACTGCTGTGAGGTTCAGCTGGGCAGGTGGTTTGCCAGCAATGACTTTCCTTCCTAGCCTTAAATCCTACCAGTGAGTCCCCTTGGGCGTGCTTCAGACTCTGCTCTTCAGGATCTTGCCATATCCCTTTACATCCAGGTTCCACCCTATTTTTAATCCACTCCCCATCTTCTGGTGTTGTCAATCTCAGACCTTTCCTAAGCCTGGAAGGGAGCTGTATATTGTCTCTCACTGCAGATATTTTACTGTTTCTCACCCAGTTTTAAGTCACTTGAGCTCTATTTGCCTCTTGGGCTGTAGATACACACAAGCGCCAGACATCAAATCAGGGGTATCCACAGCAACTGCTAAATATTTTTTTCCAGAAGGGACCTTCAAGAAACGTTGGTGAAGAGGTGAAGTTCCAGCTGTTCTGTGCCAGGGTACGTCACCTTCTGCCTATCTGGGGGCCATTTCAGAGGGCTGTTACACTGCTTCACACCAAAGTACCTTTACATCCCCTTCAGGCACCCCAGACATCCCAGCACCATGAGCCAAACCCATTAGCTCTTCATCCCTGGTGTCCTGGGATCACTCAGAACCAACCAGAGCACTGGCACCCTGCAGCTTCCTCATTGGAGGCTCTGCCCTGAGCAGCGAGTTTTCACTTTTTCTTTAATCACATCACCAAGTTTTAATGCCCAGCAAGAACTTTGACCCTTATCCAGGGATTAGTTGTTATCCTTAAGAGCTTTCTGCGGCAAGCCTTATAAAAGAACTCCAGCTTTGGAGAATGTGGGCAAATCATGTCCACTGGGTTAATTGTCTTTATTAGCTGACTACCTCGTTTTTCCATCCACAGCTCTCAGATACTGTCTCCTTGCTCCAGGGGAAGGGCTGTTCCCATCAGTTCACAGGAAGTTCACTGCTGGGATTCTTGCTAACACCAAGCCACCCTCAGCAAGAAGGGGAAATCATGGCTTTGGTGAAATTAAGGGAAAAATGTTATGTTCTCTCATCATGCTGTTTCGCATCCCACCCCAGCACAATTAGGCAGCAATGGAGGGCTGCCAGACAGATCCTGTAAAGAGGCAAAATGTTTTAAATAGGGTCTGTAGAGGCAGCTGAGGTTAAGCAGAAGTAGCAAAATCCATTTGGCTGATTAGCAAGTTTCTTCATGAAAAGAAATGTGGGCATCCGTGTGTCTTTCCTCATATCTCTGCCATAGCCTATTTCAAGTATAATCCTGTTTACTGAGCAGGATTTCAGTAAGGCATAAAGGGGAAATTCTGTTCTGGTTATTGGCTGTTGTTTTTCATGTGTGTGCAAGGTACAGAGATGCAGGAAAACTGGGAGCACAGTGTGTTTTGCTCTAAATAATTAGAGGCAGGATTCACAGGTATATTCTGGCTGCTTTCAGCCTTTCCCGTGACAGAAAGCAGCTGCACACCCAGCATTAGCCAACCTGCTAATAGGCTGTGTCACAAGACACAGCATCACCATGTCTCACAAAGCAACTGCATTGTCCTCCCTAAGCTTATTGTGTGAAATATCACGGGAACACCACCAAATCGTGTTCCACAGACCGTTCCAGACTAAACATCCACGGCCCAGCTCCCTGACCCAGATTGAGGGTCCTTGAGGGAGGAGAGAAGGCACCTTGCTTTTGCTGCGCCGGGAGCCCAAGAGGTCTGTGCGTTCGATCAGCATCTCCACGCAGACCTGCCTGTGTGAACAGACGCCAATGCATCCAGAGACTCCTCATTTTCTCATTCAGATGATGAGTGTGTGAACATGCTAGTGACAAAAATCTTGTTTGTGGATACCTCTGAACTAGATTCTTGGTTCTTTCAGTCCAGGCAGCCCAGAAGACACCAGAACACAGTTTTCAGCACCTTTGAGTCCAGGGTGCTAGCTAGCACTAGATGACTGGTCTCTAACTCACTGAGGGTGAGAGGGTGTGAGTAAAGATGGAAGGCACAGTAAGGATGGGAAACCTGCTTGGAGGCTATTACAGAGAATGAAAAGAGTTTTGGATAGGATCTTGTAGCCAAGACAAACCAAAGCTGTAGCATCTATGGAAGATTCTTTTTGCCAAACCCTTTGTTTTATCTTGGTGTAAAAGAAACTCACTATAGGTTATGGTGTTGTGCATTACAGGTAATTCTGTACCTCAGTACTCTGCCAGAGCTGGGAGTCCTGGGTTGTCTTCCCAGCTCTGTCCCTTGTTTCCTAATTAGGGAGGTGTCAATCACTACTCTGGTCTGTGCCTCAGTTTCCTCAGCTGTTAGTGGTGATAACAGTACAGTGATGATAACAGTACTGAGCTGCCCTGGGGCATGATCTGTAAGTGAATTAACAGTGAGGAGTCAAAGAAGAATTAATTGGTGGCCTCTGTTGAGTGCTCAGAGATTCCTTGATAGCGGGCAGTTTTGTGTGCTGTGCCATGCACGGCTTTCGCAGCCTGTCCTTGGGCCTTTGCTCCTCGCCGCCTGACTCCAAAGGAAAGTCACGCTTTGATTAGAACAAGCGCTCATCAGTCACGTAATGTTATTTCCAGGTGTGCAGCAGGCTGTGTGGGCAGGGTGGAGCAGCTTCCCAGCTGCAACTGTCTTCCCTCGAAGCAATATGTAATGAGAGAATCCAGGGTTAATGTTCTGTAGGAGACCCCTGCACGTTGCATGTGATGACAAAGAGAAAGGAAAAATTTAGGAGAAACAGAGCAAAGTGGGATGTTGCTTGCAGCACACTCGTGCTGTAGTGTTTTAACCCAAAACTGGTAAAAACTAGGAAGCACAGCTCTTCAGGAGAGAAACCTGGAGAGTGGGAAGCATCACATAAAGTCTGCTGGGAGGGTAACATCAAGAACTGGAAAGGAATGTCTGCTGAAAGGTGAATTTGGCCTCCAATTCCAGAATATGAACTGTGAGTCTGGGGAATGACAGCTGCTTATTAGGTTTCAAGTTTTTTCAGTCTCTGAACGCCTGTCCCTTTTTCAGGGCTGTTTCAGAGCTTTTCAGCAAGTTGGGTATGTAGATCTTTGCAGAACACCCAGCAAAGTGTCCTACTTCATCAGTTCTTCTGGATCACTAAGATGTAATCATGAAATCTGTGGAGATCTCTGGAACACAGGCAGTAGATCACCCTTGGTGGGTCATTTCTCCTCTCTACGCTTCAATTTCCTTTCCTGTGAAACAAGGATGTTAAAACCAACATCCTCCTAAACAGCAGCTTGGCGCCTAGAGCCTGGCAGGGACTATGGGTCAGCTGCAAGAGGCAGGGACAGAGCAGGGCGGGCAAATGTAGGTCTAAGAGAGGCCCCAGGAGACCAAGACTCTTCACGGATAGGGAATGGTGCCTGGAGCACAGCTGAACACAGGAGCTGGGAAGAAGGCGCGTGCTCAGCGCTGGTGTCTGCTCTGCAGCCATTTGCACACACTGCACTGGGTGTTGCACCAGTCACTCCAGGGCACTGCAGTCCCCAGTCCGTGGGGGCTGTCCTGTGCCTCAGGCTACGCCTGTGACCCACTCCTCTGCACACACAGCAGGTCCTCCAGGCAGCCAGGCTCCCTATCCCCATGGGTTCTGCCTCCAGAGATGGAGCCTCTCTCCCCTGAGAACAGAGAAATGTGGCAATGCTCTGAGACCTTGGCTTGTAGCAGCAGTAACCTCCGAGCTGCTGACTGTTGCTCAGCAATAAACACCACTCGTGCTATTAATAAACACTATCTGTCAGCCTTGGTATTTTTAATGCCGGGACACTGTGCCCTGGCATGCAGAGCCACTCAGAGACTGAAGGCCGGATTCAGAGACGAGTCTAAACTGCTGCGAGGTGCTGCATCGTGCAGCCCTGCAGCCCATGCCCACTGCAGGGTGGAAGGTCTCGTTCTCCTTGGTGTGCTAGACAGGATCCAAGTTCCACCCCACAAGGGATTTCCCCTCCTGTGCTTTGCAATCCGAGAGCACTGACAATCACAGGCAGGCTCTACCCACCATCATAGACTGCGATAGATCCAGCAGGATCTCTGGACCCGTGCGAGTCAGTGAAAATACTTCAGCTTTTTCCCCGTGATGATGTGCCAGTACATTCAGCTGAATCAGCAAGGGAATGCTGTCTACTCACACTGTGTCTTTGGACTCACAGTCCTGCTATAGGTGGTTTCACGCAGCAGACCTTGAGAAGTGCTCCCTTGTGCACAGAGGTTGTCAAGAGAGTCTTGACGGGATTGGTGCCTCTGAATGATGCACATGGATACTGCCTGCCACATGAGACTTCTCCACCGGTAGCCTGGAAGAAAAATAGGAAGGAAAAGGAAAATTAAGCGTTTATGGGGGCTGATCATGTTGTACTGAAGGTCCTGGCTGCTTCCAGCTGGCTGCAGCTTGAGCCATCCCTGCATCAAGCTGGTGTGTTCTCTGCTTGGCTTAGTCTGTACCCAGGCTGGACTGAAGGGCGCTGGTGTGAAGTTGCCCGGGAGTCTCCATAGCCGATGGTCCGATGCAGCAGGAAAGAGCTGGTTTCACCTTCAGCCTCAGCGTTTGGCCCTGGCAGCGGAGCTGGGGTGGTGGGTGTGTGGCTCCTCCTGAGCTCAGGGGTAGGGAGCGGGGCTGTGGGCGCTGGCGAGCCAGGGAGGGCTGCGGGTGACACCAGAAGGGAGCAGCGCGGCCCCGGCGCTGCTGCTGCTGCTGCTGTTCCTGCGGTGCGCGCCGGGCGCTGGGGCTGGCTGGGGCTGCACGCCAGGGCTGCTTCGCCCTTTGCCACCGCAAGAGCAGCTGTGGAGGGTTTTGGAGGGGCGGTGGGAGAGGAATAGGCAAGCAAAGAGTGAGCTGGCCGAGCAAACGGCGGCCGATGTGAAACAATCGGGTGCCGTTCTGCTAAAGCTCAGCAAATACTGCGTAAGACCTGCTGCTGGCAGTGGCGCTTGCCCTAGTCATCAGGTAGAGCACTATCAGAGGGCAGATACAGACCAACCTGGGGAGGCAGGGAGTTGTGCAACAGAAAGCGCTGGCCAGCATGACTCAACACTCATTAGCAGCGACACACCTACGAGAAGCCCATTAAAACTGAAAGGAAGAAGCTCAAGTACCTTATTTCTTCCCTTTGTTGTAAATAATCTCTTTTATCACCGCACATCTCAGCGTCTGCAGAGACGGCAGCAGAGAGAGGAGCACTGTGTATTGTAATCCCCTCCCAGCTCTGCCTGTGCCCCTCTCTCCTGCCCCATGGCCCCTATCAGCCCAGCTCCAGCCCTCGCAGGGCTCCCCCAGACTGATGGACTTGTCAGTGGTGTGATCTAAAGCCCATTTCTCACTCACTGCCGTGGGCTCTGCCTTCTTCAGAGCCACCCACCCTGATGTCTGCAACCTCTTACAAAGGCCGAAGCAGCCGAAGGACGGCACTGCCCTTGCGCTGTGAACTGTCCTGCGCTGGGCTGACAGTGCCCATGGCACAAGTGTAGATCTGCACCTGGGAGATGCCCTCAGCTTTTAGGTTCAAGCTGGGCTCTCTGAACACCATCCACCTGCCACCTTGCCTTTTCCTGCTGGCTGGTTTCTTGGAGCAGCTGAAGAAGGCATCGAACTAGGGAGGGAGGAGACTTTTGCATGTCTAGGTACAAATACCCTGACCCGGGGGAATATGTGCAGAGTGGAGACATGAGCAAAAACGATGTCTGCAGTATACCTGACAGTGGTGTCCCTTGCTGGTGCATCACTGGGAAAACGGCTTTGTTTTTCTGCTCCTATTAAAGGCAACAAAACACACCGATGCTTGGCACACAGCTCTAGGACTGGCTGTGGAGTAAAACTCCCTTAAGTCACTTCTCCATTAGTGTTTTACAGGGAGATAGCTAAACCCAGTCATCCCTTGGGTATGTCTGCATTGCATTGCAGAGGGGGGATTGCATTTTGGTAAACACACCCTGATGAGCTTGGGTTTTAATCTGAGTTTTAACCTAGTTTTCTGCCTCACGCATGGGTGCCAGTAGTGGTGTGTCACCGAGGTGTCTGGACTGCACACCCCTCTTAGACCAAGCTTGGCTGTCTGCTGCTGCTGCCCGTACTCTCCCATTAGTCCTCATCTAGTTTAAAGATAAAGAGATGTCTTCCCAAGCCATTCCCATGATTTTGAACTGCTCTTTTGTCAATTTATGTCACTGTCAAAATCTCATTGCATCCTCTACTCCAAAGCCACCCCAAGTGTTCCCCTTCGGCCCTGCTGCTCCTACCATGTCTGAGTTTTTGGGCTTGCTGGTCTGGATTAAGGTTGGCAGCCCTCTTGCAATTTTGAAAAAGGGACCTCACTGCATAGGCAGAGGCTCTGGAAGGTGTGCTGTGTGCTGCAGTGGGGATTGACAGTCCCAGCCCTCCGAGCCAAGAGTGGCTTTGCTGTTCTAGACTGTTATCTGCTGCAAAGGAGACAGGTCATCCTGCCCCATTCTTCCTCCCCTGTGCCCCTTTCCCATCCTCACAGTGCCCATAGCAAGTCTTTTGGAGGGGTCTTCTCTCTCAGAAATACCATCTTAGGCCCACCGTCTTTTATTTGATTCAGATTAAGCTTCTTTCTGCTTTTCTCTTTCTGCTGTTGACACACAGAAGAGTGATACCCCCACAGGGGAGGGTCCGGATGTGCTCCAAATGATGTCAGTTTTGATTTATTATTGTTTAATATCATGTTGCTTACTGTTGCCGTTTCATGGAGTTAGCTCAGTTTGGGAAAGACTGCTATTCTTTGGACAGGACAGATGGTCTGAAAATTAATTTTTTCCCTTGCCTAACTAAATATCCAAGGCAGGCTGTTCTGTCATCAGAGCTTTGCTTAGGCAAGATCCTTCCTTGGCAGAAGTGGTAGGGGAGAAAGGGGGGATAAGGGAGAGAGCAAGAGGGGGATGTGTGCGCTCTACCACAGATGAGGTTTCTCAGTTTGTCTCCTTGCCTCCCCTCCACAGAACCTCCTTCCACTCTTGCCAGTTTCCCAGTGGTTTAATTCAGAGTTGCATCTGGGATGGGGCCAGTGCCAGACACTGCAGGAAAAAGGGCAGGAAATGCAGCTGCAGGTCATTACAAAACAACCTGCTCAGATACATCATTTTGTCCCTGTCAGTCAGGGCTGGCTTGTATTTTGGAGGAAGAGGGCTTAGATCTCTTACATTTTTATTCTATCTCATGTAGTTCTGGATGTTCTTTTTTATCCATTGAAACATCTGATCCTTTCGTGCTTCCTGCAAAGCTCTTGGCCTCCCCGATGACAATGATTTCCATCTGTGCTCTCACTCAGATCATTTCCAGGCTCCTTTTGGTAAGTGTGTGGATTCACAGGGGTCTGGACTCCTGTTTTGTGAATGAGCTCAAGGGTTTGCTGGGAAGACTGCTTGAGCTCTTGCTGCCTCTCAAGCTCCACAAAGCTCGGCTCCCTGTCCTGCAATCGGCCTGGTCAGTGTAGATGGATCCCCATCAGGATAGCTGGGTTCTGTTGTGCTTCTTGCCAGGGTGTCGAGCCAAACTGGTGAACTGTTCAGAGCAGGGTGAAGAAGACTTCAGGCAGAAGGAGAGGAAGGCTCCCAGAACCATATGCTCAAGCCAGCCCTAGCTTCCACCTTAGCCAGAGCCCCACCTGACACACACTTTACTCCTCCACTGTCCACCAGGAAGGAAAAGAACACCACATTTGTTGCCACTACCACTTTTAGTACACAGCTCTCAAGCACATAGACCTATATCATCTTAAAATGTTTGCATATTTTGTTTGGCCTGAATCCTAGAGGACATTACTGTGGCTTTCCGAATATTTAGGGCCAATGTGTTATTTATAAGCCATGTCGGAAACATCCCGAGCATGTGGATTTTAGCGAGGAGAGTCTGGGTTTGGTATGTCCACACAGCTCAGGTTTGCATTCTGCAATGCTGTCTGTGGTGATTGCATTTGAGGTTAGCAGTGTCTGTAGTGGTGCTAGACGTATGACATTCTCTTCTCAATATTTTCAATCTACTGGCAAACAGCAATGAAATTATGAGGCAGGTAGTGAAGGACCAAGTGAGACCTTGCTTTTGGATCCTTTGCAGTGCCCCTGTTTAACCTCCAGCAGCCATCACACCCCTGCTCCCTACTCTCCTTTGGCCCTCAACAGAGCCCTCACCATTTTCATCTGAGATGGTGACCACCATCCTTGGCATAACACCCCAACCTGGAACTACATCCCCAGTGAGGAGCAGGAGGCAGAGAACTGAGCCTGCTCCTCTGTGTACTCCTCTGTCCACCCATCCTTCACGGTGTTTAAACAGGGCTCATTTCCATGCTGGCTGCCACAGCATCCATCTTCAGCAGCCTTTCCTCCAGGACACACAATCCCTGCAGCGCAACTGCCTGACAATTAGCCAAGAGCCAGAGCAGCTCCTGTGGCCCACGTTTTCCTTCTGCAGGAGCAATTAGGCTGCTTGAGACTGTCTTCAGCAGGCTGATGTTATCTCCACCGTGACGCAGGCGAGCAGCCCTAAGCCCTTGTAGTAACTATGCCAGGGTCACAGAATCGCAGAATCACAGAATATGCTGAGTTGGAAGGGACCCACAAGGACCATCAAGTCCAACTCCTGGCCCTGCACAGGAGTATTAAATTTCCCCCCTCTACCTGTGTTCCTCTACCTGCAAGATAGGCTGAGCTTCAGAACTCTTCCAGCTATCTCCAGTCAGTGGGCAAAGATTTTCCTTTAGCAACACCAAAGATCAGGAAAGCCTTTCTGCTCTGCGCTTGAGTCAAGCCTGCAAGGCTTTTTGGAAATGCATCCTGCACTTCCTGCAAAAGCCACACTTTTCCTGGCATGTTGAGAGTAGGGAGCCACTCTGGCTGGAAGGGGAGAACCTTAGCTTTCCAACCAAACCACAAAAGGTCTGACGTTTTGCTGCCTGCTAATTGAGACAAGATAAAAGTTAGCATCAGGGATGCCTGCTCCTGCTGACACTGTCAAATCCAGAGGGTCTGCTCTGCTCGGATGTTAATTGTGTCTAGGAGCGCTTCCAGCCTGTGTCACTGCCCAGGGAGAGATGATCTCTACCCTGGAAAGCTTTTACCTAATTAGACAAGACAGATAGGGAGGGAGACAGAAAGAAGGAAGTGGCAAAAGCCTTGCCCAGGGCCACGTGTTGGGTGAGTCGTGGCAGCAGCACGTGCAGCCAGGTCTCGTGATATTTGAACCGTGGATACACATTACATCCACCACAGGGATCAAGCACAGCAGGGTACCAGAACCATCCCAGGGCCCACCTTCCAGCCCACCCTTCCCCTGTACCCACGGTCTGCATGAGGGTACTTCCCTCTCCTGGCACAAACCCCAGCTTGGCAGGGAAAGCCTGGCTTGGCTGGGAGCGTGGGTGGAAGGACGAGGAGGCAAGCCCTGGTCAGCCAGCAGCCCTCAAGAGCAGATGGAGGGTTTGGAGCATTGTCTGCAGTGGGTGGTGACATCTGGGCAGATGAAGGGTATGTAGCCCTGGAGCCTGGGGCTCGAAGGTGGTGTGGTTGATGCTGGTGATAAACACGCAGCCACAGGGTGATGTGGTGAGCCATTCCCATGTACTGGTGGTGGGTCCCCTGCCCAGAGCAATCACAGCACTGATCACTGAGCCTGGGGTCACCTCTCTGAAGCTGCAGTGACTGATGCTGCATCAAACATCAGAGAGAGAAGACCAGGGTCAGGCCTCACACATGGCACTGGTTTCATTGTACTCTGTCCCCAACTAATGTGGAATTTGTCATGGGTCGAAGAGGCTGGATTGGCACCAAAACTGTTCCTTTGATACCTGCCTTGCCTTGAATGGCTCTGAAGTAAAATTAACTAGACTACCTATGCTTCTCTGTATGCTGTGGGACACATTCTCGCAGGTCAGCAAGACACCCCAGCCCTGTCCTGATCTCACACTGGCCAAGGCTCTACTCCATATCATCCAGTTTTGCTGCAGAGTTGGGATGTTTGAGTGACAGGACATGAAAAGAGACCAGTCCAGGCTAGGGCCCTTCTTGATGAGATATTTTATTCTTCTACCCATAATTATTTGGGGTACATCAAGATCTTTAGTTTAACATCCTGGAGGAACAGTTTATATCTTACGGTGATTGCAAGTTCTTTAAACAGCAAGCCAAGGTCTTGCTAATGAGGGGAAGGGCAGGGATGAGAGAAAATGACCCTGAACTGTGAGACACTGAGTGGAAGAAAGATGCTTATTTCAACTGTTCCAGCAGAGTTTCTTCTAGATACCAGCAATCATCTGGGAGCTGCTTGCTGCTGCCGAGAGCCCAGAGAATGGGAGAGGAGGTAAGTTAGGAACGATGTGTTTCCAGCAGGCTGGGAGGATCATGGCTACAGGCTTCAGATTCAGCCTGATTTGCAAGCCATTTCAGTGCTTACATGCTCACACATTATTGCCCACAGGACTCCTGGTGTGACTCTTTTTACCCTGTTCAGCTATTTCTGATGTTTGGGACCACCTGGCATTTGGCTCACGGGCTCTGCTCATTGAGGAAAGACAGCTGGGGCAAGAAACAAGGGATTTCACCTTTCTCCCTGATTAGATGAACCAGTCCAAGGCAATTAAGCAGCTTAGCTTAAGGCAACAGAAGCCATTATTGCTGGGCTCCTCTGCTCTGCTTGAACTCTGTTATCCACACCAAAAATGTCAGAGGAAAAAAAATTTTCCTTCTGTGCCTGGCGTCTCCCTGGCGCTGGCTGAGCGGCAGGTGCATATCTGAGATACCTCTATCTGCATCTATCTGATCACCTTCTCTCCCCACTTCAGGCTGTCTCATCTGAGGTGGGGTGGGAGTCAGTCTCATAAGAGAGCAGGAACACCTGGCCAGGTGTGACTCTCAGCCCTCTTTATGGAAAACCTCCTTGTTTTGGCAACCTTCCTTGCTGTCAGGGAGAGAGCACATCTTGGCTGCTGAAGGCACTGTGCCAAACTTTCCACCTGCCCCTTAGGAAACAGCAAGGGTTGATAAGAAGTCCTCCTCTGAGTTCTTTGTGCTCCTTCATCCTTCTTCTCCACTAAGCCAGTGCCAGAGCAGAGGGGATGCCTGGGGAAGGCTTGTAAAACACTCCACTTTTGGGATAATCCTGTGACTTTTTATCTGAGCCTGATCTTGACACATACTGCAGGCTTGAGAGGATGTTTGCAGACTGGCATAAATATTGTACAGACTGCTCTTTTCTGTTAATGGATATCCATGGTGCAGTCACACTCCCCCTTATTTTGGCAAAAAATATGTAACATTCAAAGAAAAAGAGGCACAAACACAAGCATTCATGTATGTACATCCACACACACCTGTGCAAGGCACAGAACCCATCCCTATACCCATCCCCAAACCCACCTGGGGCTTGAGGGCAGGGTGTATTCACTCCTGTCCAAAACCACAGACTGTCTCTTCCTTCACAGCTGGTCCCAGTCGATTTCCTTTTTACCCAGATGTCACTAAGCATGGCTCTGCTTCTCAGACAGGTTTCCAGTAATAACTCATTACATTCAGGTGCTGTTATCACAAATTCATATATTAATAAAGACAACTAAGGGCCTGTTTTTAGAAAGAAATCTCTTTCCAGTGAAAATGCCTCTAATCCATCCTGCTAGTTAGAAAGTCCTCAGTGCCCATTTAGCACAGCAAGAGTTACAGTCCAGTAGCTGCTTCCAGCTAAATAGCCTCAGAAGGTGTCCCAATCTCTCTGAAAGGGATGTGGGCACTTCCATAGCACTTCAAACACCTTTTTTGCTACTGGCTGTGAAGTGTCCCTGCAGGAGATGTTGGCATATATCACAGCAGCTGCAACGTGATGCTTAGGAGAACAGAACAGCAGAGCCTGAGAGCCAGGGCACGGAGGGCAGAGCCTGAGCCAGGAAAAGGTAGGGAGATCGGTGGAGGTAAATACACACCAACGCAGACTCCTGAGGACATCATAGAAACTGCAGTTTTGGAGACATCTCTCTCTTTCTTCTAACAGATACAAGACTCACACTGCACCCGGGGAGAAGACCAGAATGGACTGGTTTGGCTTCAAGGTGAGCCTCTCTAGAGGGTTAGGTAGGAATATGAGCTCTTATTCTCATGAAAGACCTCTGACTAGAACTGAAGATCTCATCCCTTTCCTTGAAGAGATTGCATGAGTTTCAAGAGCAAAGCTGCAGCAATGAGCAACAGAATTTGCTGCCAAATGAGTAGAGCACCTCTGGGCTGCCAGAAGAGCTGTCTGGTGGGCCAGATAACTGCAGGAGCAAAGGAGCATCACAAGCCTTCCCATCTTCTGTCTCATGCATGAGGGCACTCCAAAGCTTCTTTCTCTGCCTGTGATAACTGGTAAGCAAAAGAAAGCACTTGCGTTACAGTCATGCTTCTGCCTGTGGGAGAGGAATGAGGTAAGGAGTCCCATAGGGCAGATGTTAGTCAGACTGCCTCAGGTGCTACCTGGGGGTCTTCAGATACCACCACGATACGTCTGTGTAAGGAAGGGAGCAACTCCAAGTTTTCATTACTGTGGGCTGGGGATCATAGCTGCTGGCATGGAGTCTGACATTTGGGTGAGAGTCATCAAAGCCTCAGAAGGGGAGAAATGTCTGGTCCTATAAAAATGACACGTGGATGGGGTAGAAAGAGGAGGGCCTCTTTTTGTGAAGTGGTGTCAAGGGAGGGCTTAGTTTTTCACTTTAACAGGTAGCACATTATCCTGGGACGGACAATGATGGATTCATTTCTGAAGCTGCTTGTCCCTGTGTTCCTGCAGTCACAAATATTCTCCCCAGTGCTTTTACAACACAGAGAGGAAAGTGACTTCATGGCATTCCTTTTCTGACTGTTTCTCTGACATGTGCTTTCTAAACATAGATCTAAAAATCAGAAAGCACCGGGAGAATTACGGGTTTCTACACCCTATTGTGCTTTATAATAATTATAATTATTGTAAATATGGCCCAGACACTGTAATTTTCTGCTCTCCATTGGGTCTTTCTTTTTCATTTTGTTCTTCTTTTTATGACTGTTTTCTAAGAAAGTTTTCATATGTCACCTTATAGATGGGAAATGGCAGAGTCAGCTCTTAAAATAAAAGGAGAGGAGTGGCTTGGGGGAGATGGAGAAAATGATGAGAAGGGAGTGAGGAGAGACAAATGTCATATAGTCTGTGGTGAGGGCACCAGTGGTGACAATCAGGAGACCTAGTGCTGTACCTAACCTATTGCCAACTTGCTGTGTGATTACAGGATCCATCTTTGTACCTATTTTTGGTTGTGGAGGCCTCTTATCTCTTATCTCATTGCTTGGCTCAGCAATTATTTGATCGTAAGTTTAGAGGGGCTGAGCACTTCTCACATGCAATGTCTGGTTGAAGTTATTGTAAGAAGATATGGTAAAGATATTTGAATAGGTGGAGTTTTTGCACCATTGTTCCAGTACAGTCAGGAAAACCCGGTCCGCACTAAGGATAGAGGGGTACACTATGGTATAGGCTCTGGTCCTATGCCCTGTGAGTCTCCAGAGCAGAGATGTGGCTTAGATGTGTCTTCTTGCACAGGCAACTTGATCCTATTCCTGTGGGCATTAAGGCCTGGAAACATGGAGACTGAGAATCAAGTATATCCGGTATTTGTCCCATCAGGAAATCAGAACGTGGCCAGGCTATGGACTTAGATGGGTAAAGTGGAAAATGTTCCTACACCCCAGAGAACAGATACAGGTAATGCCGCCTACAGTCCGGTGAGCCATGAGGAAAGGAAAGATGCAGCAAACAGCATCAGGAGAAACAAAACATCCAGACATCCTGGAGTCAGGAAAGAGAGTTTACACTGAATTCAGACTGAACCTGAAGAAAGAATTAGAAAGAAAATGGGAAAAGTTACAGTAAAATGGATAAAACCTGGGGGATATAGTGCAATGGACAGTAGGAAAACAGCAAAAATATCTACGTGATGTAGAGAATAGGAAAGAGGAAGGCAGGCAAAGGAGAAATCACCTGGAATGAGAATCAGTGTTTTGAAATAATGAGCTGAGTTGAAACATCATCACCAAAAACACAGCAGAGATTCAGACAGAACTGCAAAGATTTATCCAACTTTTGCCCGAACAGGAGCAAAGTAGTTTTGAGTAGTCTCTCACGGAGAACTCAGACTTCTTCCTCTCCTCAAGAGTCTTTGCTGGAGACTTCCAAAGGAAACCAAAGAGCAGAAAGATGCACTCTGCCCTGCGAACAGGGGAACTTTGCTTTTACATAATTGTAAAGAAAACAAACGAGTCTTTCTGGGTGACTTTCTACCAAGAGTGTAAGGTTTAGTGTGGACTAGGGGTGTGAGAGATGTAGGTATTACTCTGCCAATGAAAAGGGAAGATTGCAGCCAGTGCAATCAGGATTTTGGCTTCTAGTTCAAGGATGGAGAAATGATTCACTGTAGCCTGAAAGTGGGTTAATAGAGTTTAATTTCTGCCTTTTCCACTGTCCTGCAGTAACCTACTGAATCACTCTCTTAGTACAGCAGCTCCGATCAATTGCCTCACAGAGGGTTTCCTTGATGCTGAATTTGCTGTTTGCAAATGCCCAGAAGTCTGCTGCTGAAAGGAGGAACATTATCCCTTTGCTGTATGGGTCAAGAAGTTCTTACAAGAAGGTCTGTGTATTTGCCTCTGGCCATCCATAAACACAGTGCTACTGCAGGCAGTGCAACAGGCTGAGCACAGCCCTGTGCATTAAGAGGAACATTTGCTGTAGTATTTGGAAATAAGTCAAATCATCTGCTATCTGCATTTCTTACAAATACCACAGATTCCTTACATTTGTGCCTCCACCATTCCAAGCTGTTGCTTTGACTTGCTAATAGGTCTCTGTTGTAAAAAAAACCCCATGTGTGCCTCTTTTTTTTTTTTTATGGAGCTAACACTCAGATGTTACTTTGTGCCCAGAGAGACAGCAAGGACATGGAGTCTGCTGGATTCCAGAAGGAAAGCTCTGCAGGGCTCCTGGAAGGAAAACTACCAGGCAGGCATTTATGAAAAGAAGGTGATCTGATTGAATTCAAGAATGTATTACAAACTATGTGCTTATCTGGTGTCAGTTGGCGGTTCCATTGAATTAATTGGAGCAATGCTGATTTATAACTACTGAGGGTTTAGACAATTCTACATAAACAACTCTAATAAAGCCCCTTTCAAGGCACCAAGAGTCTGTACCAAGAGATAAATCTTGATGAGCTATAGGTCTTTGCCTATTGTCTTCCAAACTCTGCTCTTCCTTGTCACTGTAAAGAATATATGGAGCTTTCCTGATCCAGGTTCAGCCAAATCACTTTCCATTGCTCTCAGCTTTACTGATGCAACTCCTCCAGCCTGTGCTGAGTCACTGACCACATTTAAAAACCAGCAGCAGTCATAAAGAGATGGATATTCCCACAAGCAACTGCATCAGGTGAGAGACAGTGTATGGAGCTAGGGTCATGTGCCAAATTCCAGTTTGACCCATGGAGAAATACACACCAATGGAGTGGGATCACTGAGCCTAGAGCTCTTAACTTGGGATTAGCTGTCTTTCCAAGAGGTAGGTGTTACCTTGTTCAGCAATCATCACCAAGGCTTGCGGAAGAGAGGACTGAAAGAAAAGTTATGGCTGGTGCTGAGCAGGTATTAAGAAGAAAGCTGGATGAAAAGTGCCTGAGGATCCCTGTGGGCATGCAGAGGTAAGGATTGAGCCCCTCAGACAGTAGCCATTCTTTGTGGGCTCCCATCACCTTCCCCACAGACCTGTCTGTGGTGAAGCAGCAGCACCCAGCAGCCGTTCCCCCAGCAGTGGGTGGAGGATGGTGGGTATGTTACCCACCACACAGGGGTGTGTTACCCACCACACAAGACTGCCAGAGGGCTGTGTGGCAACTGCTGCACCTCCCTGGGCCCTGGGTATTGGTGTTGCAAGGCAATGCATGTTGCTGAGAGCACTCAAAAAGAGGAGAGCGTGAGGATCTCCAGAATAGGCAGCTGGCAGTTTAATTTCAGCATGGGTAGGTACAAGGTAATGCAACATGAAAGACCAATTTAAGCTACTTATGTAACATGACAGGCCCTAAATTATTTATTTCTTACTCAGGAAAACATCAAGGTCCTTTTCAGGCTCCTTAAGCAGCAGCGATCACAATAGCTAGCACTGAAAATGCTGTATTATGATACCTTCCTATGAATCGACATTATGTCTACATTGGGAACAATGTACTCAGATTTTGTCACTTTTCTGAAAGATATATCAGAAATAGAAGATGTCTAAAGATAGTTGATACAAATTATTAGAAGACCTAAAAGGATTTCACAAAGAAAAGATTAGGACTGTTAATTTAGTGAGAGAGATGTGACATGGGAATGAAAAGAATATTGGCAGGGAGAAGGCACATAAGATCCTGGCATTTACTCTTCATTAAAATACCAGAATGAGAAAGAAAAAGATCATGACTTAAAATACTGTACCTGAAATACTAATAAAGGAACACACAGCGTTACACAGTATGTAACCTGTGGAATTTGCTGTGTGAAAGTACGACTGGGGCCAAGAGCTTGGGAAGACATTACTCTCACATTTTCCATACAGAAGCAATAAAAATATCATCCACCCCTACACCAGCTGGGCTAAAAACCTACATGGGATATAAATCTTCATCTTGCATGACAATAATTGCTGCGAGCTAGACAAGAAAGCCTATTGCATAACTGTCCACTACGAGGGTTTTACTACCTCCCATGAAGCATGTGGTGCTGGCTGCTGGCAGAGATGTGCTGCTGGCAGGGATGCTGCCGCTTTCCCTTGCCATACCTCCTGTTTCCATGCAGCCTTTCCCCTGGAGCAGGCCCTTTAGCTGTGCTGGTGACCTCTGCATCCGTGGGACAGACCACCTTCTTTGGTGCTCGCAGCAGCGAGGGTGGTATTTGGCGTGTGTGGTGCTGTTCTGGTGAGTTGGCTGAAATGAGACATGCCTCTGGCCTTGGGAGATGGGAAAGCTGGTATTCATTCCTCTGGCTCCCTGCAGCGGCAAGCTCCATGGGTAGGAGTCAGCTGCAGGGAAGATGTCCATCTGCTGCAGACATCGGCATTCCCTTGAGACAAAAGGTTCTAGGGTGAATCACTGCTGCTGTGAGCGGCCACCACCAGAAAGCACGAAACAGTTCCCTTAGGCAGCCAGCACCCAGACCGCAAATTGATCTGGAGAGAAGGGCTGAAACTCTGGCTTTGCCCCAAAATTTGGTGTAGACGTAGTGCAGAGAACCACAGGTTCTGATGTTTGAAGTTGGTGCTCGACCTGGAGTTAGGGGGAATAAATTTGTGGGCAGTCACCTCTGGAGAGGCTGATTCAAAATGTGAATGCAACAGGAAAGAGGTGCTGTCTCCTTGCCAAAAGATGCTTTATTACTCTTCATCTGCAGTATGATCAGGTACCAGTCAAGAATGGGACTCTGCTGCTCAAGGCAATGTTCATACAGAGCAGCAGATACAAATCTAACAGATGTGGCTATTTCAATGTCTAGAAGCAAAGAGGAGCCAGGGGAACACCAAGGCCGTGGATTGTCCTAACATGCCAAAAAACTGACCAATGATTTTCGAGCAGTACCATGCCTGCTGATTTTCAGGGCAAGACTCTCATTTTTTCCATGTGAAGAGTAATTCTGAAACATATTTGCAAACGAAACTTTTTTTTCTTACAAAATGGATTCTCATAGTGTTTCCAGTTTGGGGATTTGGGGGTTTACATTTTGTATTCCATTTACATCCTGGAATTTCAAAGCATCAGTTAAAAATCCTAATCCATGTCTTTTTTCTGTTTACAGTGATTGCTGCCTGTTTTAGGACAAAGTTTTAGTGCATGATATGGCAAGAGATTTGAAGCCTTCCATTCGTCTATTTTTAAGCACAATTAAGGGCAGCTGTTATATAGTAGTAATTAAAAAAATCTTATCTTTCTCTACAGATCAAAGTGACTTTTGTTTGTAATGAAACAGTCTGACAAAAAGTCAAACACAAAAAGTGTCACACTGCTTCATTACAAAACAAACAGGAGACACTTTGATCTGTGAAAAAAAGATAAGGTGTTTTAATTAGTACTAAATAGCAGCTGTCCATCATGATTTAAGAAAGGAAATAAACCAGCAATATTTCAAGTCTTTCATATGGTGATGTGCATGCTGTGGGGCTCTCATCAAGTTAAAAATGATTACAATGAAAATTGGGATAAAATTCTGAATATGTATTTCTCAACCCAGAACAAAGAAGATGCCCATATTGACATATTTTGCCGGGGAAATTTCCACTGATGTTCATATATGGTTATTAAAAACAATGCATTTAATCTAAAAAAAATTTTAGGGAAAAAAGCTGTGCTTAAAAACATTCCAGCCTGCTCTGTCTGGAGACACTGGTTTCAGGTGTAGCCGTGCTGGGTGGGGTATGGAGGTAAATAACAGAATTCAGAAGCAGCTTCACCACCACGTTGCTGGCACGTCTGCAGACAGGTGCAACGCAGGACTCCAAGCACATGTCTCCTGGTCAAGTCACTCTGGCCTTACAGCTCGGCCCTTGGCACCCTCTTCACTGCACCATGAAGCCACATGCATTCCTGGAGGTGTTGGGGGAAGGCAGATGAGCTGAGGTCTTGCAGGTAGTGCTGGCTGTTAGGAAGCAGCAGCTAAGGAACAAGGCGCCATCTCCATGCAGTCCTGCTGAGCTTTTTCATGTTCCTGGTCCAGGGCAAGTGTTTTGAAGCTGGCTGTGTCAAATATTGCCAAAAGCAATGCAGGTCTGCTCTTAGAAAAACAGTGGTTATCTATTTGTAAGTATTTCCACTGATTCTCCCCGGCTCTGTGTGTTGTGCAAACCTGGTGAAGGGAAACCCCTGTGCCAGGAAGCTGGACTAGCAGAGGGAGCATAAACTTCAGGAGGACCCCATTGCTGCTAATGAGGTCAGTGTGATGGATGACCAGGCAGTGGATGAGCATGTCAGAGGGTCAGTCAATGGTCTGAGCTGTGGAGTTCATTTTGTTCTTCTCTTCCACTTTGCTTTTAACAGGCAGTGAATTTCCTACAGGAACCCCATGGAAAGGGTCCTCGAAACAAGATCCTGTGATCTCAGGGGCAAGCAAACATCAGTCTCAGTCCAATTCTTGAACGTCAACTCTGCCCCTTGTTCCCGGATCATTGAGAGCTGCTGGGCTCCTGTTTATCTCACCTTTGGTCCTGCTCTGTGTTTACAGTTAAGCTGTTCATTCAAGTGCCATATAAGTTTGTTAGGATTTGCTGAGGGAGCAAAGGTCTTCAGGCAGAAGATGAGAACAGAGGAAAAACAGCCTCCGGCTGCCACGCTTCTCCCGGGCTTGCTTCAGAGATGTTACTCAAGATGGGGTGGCAGCTAATAAGTACAAAAAAAAGAGCAGTAGTGATACGTCGGCAAAATTTGGAGGCCTCCAAGACTCCCCTTTGTAGTTGTTTGTGGTTGACTTCTCAGTGCCTTTATGATGGTGATGATGCATTCATTGCTGATTTGCCTTCTAGTATTTTATCAGGAATGGTTTTTATGGTTGCACTAAATTCTGAAATACAGATGAGGTGACTGCTTCTGCTGCCTCACCCCAGCCCTTCACGTTTACAGTCTTCCATATTTGTGTTATATCTGTGGTAGATACTATAAATAAATAAAGTGTCATGGGGAGAAAGTATACCTTTTGCTTGCACCAAATCACTCGATTAGGAAAAAAGACGAGCTTTCAGGCACGTAAGGGCAGGTTTTCCCTCGCTTGCTTATGTTCTACGGTAATGTAAGACATACAAATTTAGCATTTTAGTTCTTCAAGGAAGAAAACCTTGTCAGGTTGAGCCTTTTTGACAGGAACCTTCATATCTCTGTAAGGAAGGCACAGGCCTCCAATGCTGTAAGAATCTCTCAGGCATTTCTGTGACCGAAATACAGTGAAGTTATTTGGGATGCAAGAAATTCAAGACTGTGACTGAAAGGCAATAACCTGTTGCTTAAGAGGTAAACAGAAGTGAGAGCCACCGGAGAAGAATGTTAACTCAGGCAGGGACTATGAAGACCCATGTGCATAATGAAGGACAGTAAAAATATTGTGTGAGGGTGGAAAACAGGTGATTGTTTGTACAATTTCAAAAGCACCCTTGAAATAATATTTATGAAGGGTCAGGAGAGGACAATCCATCTGTTTATCCAGGAAGCCATACTGAATAAAACTGAAAATGGCAACAATGCCAGGGGTCAAGACCAGGTGTGCACGTCATGTTTCAACCACTTCCTTCAGGCTGGCAGTAGTGTTAGGGAAGGGTGGCCATGCAGGTGGCTTGGGCCTCGGGGTGTGACTCCGATGGTGAGAGCAAGTCTAAAGAAGCAAGGCCAAGAGCTATTCCCCTTGATAGGCAGCGTGATGTAAACCTGAAGGATTAGAGCTGAGCCTGGGGTGAGGAGGTGGCTGGAGGAACTGGAGGAATAAACATGCTGGAGGTGGAATTTCATTTTTGCTGTATTTTCCAACTTGTGAGTCTGAGGAATCACAGCTGGGTTTGCAGGACTGGCTCTAAGTGAAAGCTACCCCTGTCCAGAAACTCCACCTCCATACCACATATGCCCAAGGGATATCTACCCCAGTGACTGTCCCCTGCACGTCCCTTCTGCCTGGGTCTGTCATTTTAGTGACTCAAGGATTCCTTATTTCCCATAGCCCATACAAATATGTTCCCAAATCACAGTCCCTTTCTCCACTAACCACTCCTTCCCCAGGTTCATAAAGGAAGGACAATCAGCCCTCCAGGCCTTAATCAGCTTCCTTTGCAGCCTTCCCCAGGTGGGGGACCCAGTATCCTTACGCAGCCCACGTGCTCTGTAGCCATGCCAGCCCCAGAGTGGCACCTCCTGAGGCTGCCCCAGGGCTGCCTCTTTGGTGGCAGGCTGCATGGCATTTCCACAAAGGCCCTTCTTTGCTTTTCCCCTCAAGATAGTCCCAAAGATCAAATAATCCAACACACACAACACCATGTTGTGGTGGAATAAGTGCTGCTGGGGTCGCAGGGAGGGAGTGGGATTGCTCTCACAAGGGTCCCTTCAGCCAGTTTTCTTACCTGCTTACTATGGGTACCCTTCCTTCTCCAGGCAGGCATCAAGAGGTGAGCCAGGTCTGGTGACCCAGCCATCATCAGTGTATGTGAGGGGTCTGTGGCATCATACCATGTAATTCAGGTTGGCAGTATACACGTGTGCAAGCCCTGCCCTCAAATCCCAAGAAACCCCTTTGGCCTCATGTTCTCAAAATAGCACAGCACCAGGCATGTCCTGTGCCTTACGCCTTTTCTCCGGGATGATAAGCTGACTGTCTCTGTCAAGCCACGCCTCTGGAGATGTGTTCACACTCCATGCTGCAGTGAAAGCCCAAGGAGATCACAGTCAGCTCTGCTCTGAGCTCAGCCTGGGCTTGTGACTTGTGACCTTGCACACATTTATCCCATAACCACTGAGGACCTTGGCCTGATCCTGTGCTCAACACAGAGAGCAGCATCCCATGTTGCTGTTTTATACCTCTGGTTGGGGATCTGCTCATGTTCTGGCAGCTGGGTCTCCAAATAGCTGCATCAACCCTCAGTGGGAGAGGGGCACAAGTTTCCAGAGGTCATGACCTCCAGGGTACACCACGAAATTTGTGGACAGGACATCACAAACCCTTTTCTTTCTTAACTAAAGTCATCTCTAGACGAGATTATGGGCTTTTGGCCTGCGTGGAACTTTCCACCTACTGGTGCCACGACTTAATTGAGAATTAGTTTTCAGCCACTTCCTCTCAGCAGCCACTCTGAGAAGCTCTGGTCCATGAAAACAAAGCACTTGCCTTGGCCTCATGCTAGAGCTGAACATGCCAAGCAGATGGCCAGTCGGCCGTTTCTTCCCATCTCTTCAGTGGGGGATCTCAGGATGCTTTGATCATGTCCTCTGAGTGAGGACATCTGGGCTGTAAATCAGGGTCCCTGCTGCTCTGAACTCTTTCGTCCACCCAGCCACCATAGAGAGGAGACATGTTTTTCCTTTGCATGCAGGGGTGAGCCAGGGTGAAACCTAGACCTGACAACTGGGCCAACAGACCTTTCTGTGCCGTTCATTTCTTGCTTTTGCAGGAATATTCCACCTTAAAACACCATCTAGCTTCACCTCTTCCATGCAAATAATATAGGCAAGAGGTCAACTTCTTTCTTGTGTAAAGAACAACCAATTACACTTAGATGATAAGCTGAAAAAGTGCCAAATTTCTTTTTATAGCTTATTTATTGCTCCCTGTCTGTGTATATAGAATGAGGAGAGCTGTGATTTACATGGTAACTTTAAGGCTGATCTGTGAAGACTGGGAATAGACCGAGATAATTTTAAGGCAAATGGGTCATAAAAAAATAAACAAACACTGGGGAGATATTGAAGCATGCATGCTGCCTTTTCCATCTTAAAAGGCACAAAGGTGATGCACATGAGGGCAGGACAGCAGATTTGGAGGGAAATTCGAAGGGGGCTCCATACTTCTGATGTTATCCAATCTCTAGCCAAAGCTCCACTTCTGCAATCACTGCTCCAATGAGGCTCACGACCTCTGTTAAACATGCTCTGACCCTGGAGGGGTTGTGTTCAGTAACTGGGCTCTGAAACAGACTTCTACTCCAGGCAAATACCAAGCCCCTTTTAAGATGGAATTCAATATATTCCTGAAATGTAGTGCCTGTGAGAACTGAGGACCAGGCTGGGTGAGCCGGGCAGCCCGTACAATCTCACATTCCTTGGCTGGAGACAGGTAGAGGATGTGTGCAATTCTTGTACAAATCAGGTCTACAGTCAACTGGATTTTTCTCTACCCCTCTCCAGCTGTCACCCTGTATCACCTTCATCATTTGGAGTTTCCAAGTCTCTCTTTTCAGTTCCAGAGGGGTTTTGTCTGACAGACAAAACATTAATTAGAGCCTCTGTTGATACTATCACACTCATTTTGTGTCCTTGCACATGCCAAGCGAGTGGAACAGCCTTCCTGTCTGTGCAGTCCCCAGAGGACTGCCAATCCCCTCTCCACATTCCACCTGGTGCAGGAAAACACCGGAGCTTTAGAAAGACACCCATAAACTTTCTGTGCATTTTTGTGTCCTTGGTGTTATAAAAACACCATGCTCTACAACTTCTTTACTCAGATGGGCGTGCTATGCACTTGTATACAGGCCCAGAGAAGCTCAGGATGCAGTCTGGGAAGACAGGGCTTTCCTGAGGGCTGTGGAGGAACTTTTCATCTCCTGCACCCTGCTTTCTGGCATCAGCATAAAATCTTTAAGCAAATGAGGCTGGCTTTTGTACTGGAGTAATTTCATTTACCACCATGTATTTGACAGCAGGCTAACAGGCTCCTTGCTTTGCTTGTGGTACTGCCACTGCAGCATGTTCATCTGCTGACCCTGGTGAGCAGAGGCTGAAGTTGCCATGAAACCTATCTGCTTTCCCTCAGGCCTCACTCCCAAGTTCAGTGATTGACAAGGAAAGGATCAGGTCCAGTGAGCCCCTGGCACTGAGGTTTGCTGGACCTTCTGGGTCTTGGAGGGCTGCACATATGTGTTAGGATTTTTTCTTCTTGGGACCTGCCTTACTCAAAGTTGGGTGAAGGGAACAATTCTTTGGGTTGTGCCTACTGCCAACACTGGCTTTTCTGGTCACTGCTGTCAGATGTAATCCCCACTCTGAAGCATGCTTTGAAGCAAACAAACATGTTAGAAGCACTGAGGAGCATTTTAGCTTGTGGTTCTTGCATGAAGGTGCTGGGGGCATGAATTTCAAAGCCTTTTGATCAATTGGAAAATCTCAGTCCTGAGATTTAGAGTGAAGATGGAACGAAAAGGTAACGCACAGGACGTACAAGGAAGTCACCACTTCCCCCCAGGCAGCAGTTTCCCACAGACAAACAGGACATGTCTGCCATGCAGAAAAATGTAAACAGTAAGTTCTGCCCATATCCATTGGCCAGCGTTGTGTTTTGAAGAGGCAGGAAAACCTGTCACGCTGGTGCAGCTGCCCATGAGAGCAGGTGATTAGAGTACAATGGGCAGCCCTGCAAAATCACTAGGCTGATGCCAGAATCCTGCAGTTGCTGTGGACCATGTCTGAGTCATGTGCAGGGTCCAGAGACTTCCCTTGTGGTGCAGAAAATGAGCAAGGCTTTCCTCTGAGTGTTCCATTTTTCCTGGTGCAAATTGTTGTCGTGACCTTCAGGTGCAGGCACATCAATTATAAAACCACACAAATTAATGCCTGACCCTTCTAACAGCATACCAGCAGAGGGAACACACAGGAAACATCCTGAGCTATGAAAGAAACTCAAAGTCACTCAACCACACAAAACCCAGGCAGGGTAGGTTGACCTAACAGCATACACTGGAGATGGCAACTGCACTGCACCGTGCCCTGAGGTGAGCCTGTCCAAGGGCGTGTGCAGTCCTTAGGGCACCGACAGGCCTTGCACATTCCCTTTCTGCAGATACTTAGTGTTACGTCATCACTCGCTCTCCAGGGGTTGCTAATGAGCTTTGGGCATGCTCTGTTATTAAAAAGGACATCCCAGCAGCTGCATGTGCTGCTTGGGCTGGAGGCGAAGGGGATACAGCTGGGAACCAGAATCCAGGGTGCAAGTGCAACACTGACAGAGCTGCCAGTTTGTAGCATTGGTGACATACAGCCACCTCGGTATGACATGGGTCAACACAAAGGCCAGACTTTGCTTTCCTCTTCACTGATATAAACCAAACATCTATTCCAGAATTTTATGGGAATGACTGCTAGTCTTGTCTAAAGAAAAATCAGAATTAGTTTTGTTCTGAAAGATGTGCACAGTCAGGAATGAGAGGAGCTCAGGACTCATCTCTGGAGTTTTTTATCCCACCCAAAATAACATCACTTTTGAGAACTTTCCAACAGGACATTGGGCAGTGTGTTACTGTCTGAAGTCTACAGATGGGACCATTCTCTTTGTGCATGGATTTATCCACCAAACAAAACCCAAACTGGTATGCAGCAAGAATTTTCAAAAGCAGTTCACACCCCAAATCCTACCCTGGGGTTTGGTTTTCACAAAGAAGTATTTGGCACTAGCTTGTATGAGTCTTGAAGCTTTCAGGATTTCAAGGTGAAGCCATGCTAAGTCTCCTTCATGAAGAGTGCAGACGCAGGACACAGAGATCCCTGTGCTCAACTGGACACTGCAAGCAGAAGGTGATGTTTACTTTAGGGATGAAAGAGGTGTGGGTACAGGATGAAGGAGGCCTCGGTATATGTCTAAGGTGGTCTGCACATTGTTGTTCTGGCTGTTGCCATACACATTAGGGAGCCAGCTGCTGCTTGGTAACATGGGGCACCCACATCACCTCGGTCACTGACTCAGGCACGCTGTGATAAGAAAGGTAGATGGTGTGTCTTTCCAATCTGTTGTGACTCCTTCTGGCAGCCCATATGACAGAAGGATGCCTCACAGTGACAGATACGTGCTCTGCAGGTGTGGCTCTCTGAACACCACCTCCTCCAAGGCAGGCAGATCATGGGGCTGTGCAGGGCTTCCAGACAGAGTCCATAGGGCACGGGTGCACACACGTGGAGCTGCTCACATGTCCTGGATGGTGTTGCAGGCATGCTGGGCCGTGTGGGGCAGGGAGCATGCTGGTCTGCTTGGCTGCTGGGGTTCCCAGCAGTGCTGGTGTTTGTGGAGTGCTGTGGGTGATTTGTTATTGCCCAAATACAATAGTTTGCCCTAATGCTTGGGAATATTCTTGATGATGAAGTCATAGGGCCACGTGTGATCTCGACAAACATACAATCACAAACATACAAACATACAATCCAGGGCCAAGCTGTGCAAGCATTCAGGGCAGAAGGCATTTTGTCTTGGGAGATCTGTCATCACTTGACAAGTCAGATGTATTTGAGTTTCTGGTGAACTTACATTCACATAAAAGAACAAAAAGACCTATTGGATCGTACACAGCACATAAGAACGTAGCAATGGCCTCACTGGCTTGGACCCAAGTGTTCACCTGAACGTTCACTCAGGTCTGGGTGTGGGGACCCAGGAGGTCAGGCAGGTTGGAGTGGAAAGGGATGAGCCATGGGAGAGGATGAGACAGAGGCAGCAGGGAAGATGTGTGCTGGCTGCCAGGCATGAGGACACCTGGGACGCTCAGCCCAAGGGTGCCGTGAGTTGGTGGCATATGGGTGAGAAGCCTGCACGTGGCCAGATGTCTTCCTGACAGGCTGCAGCCCTCTGTGAACATGCACCAGTTTCAAAGCACCACACAGCCACAGGCATAGGTAGGAAAGAATAATAGCTTCCAGGAGGCCGAGGGCCCAGAGTAACTCGGGAGCACAGACATTTCATTATTGCTGGGTTCACTTGGCACAGGGAAGAAATTTATAACCGACAGCAGGTTTGCCAGAGCAGTTAAACAGAGCAGTGTAACAATAGGAATAAGCATTTCAAATATTTTATTTTGCTTTGTAATTCCTTTCAGGCTGCTCCCAATTAAGAAGGGTAACTTTGTCAAGCCTAAAGTGACTTCAATATGGTAGACAAATTCTCAGATCTTGATGTTGAATTGTCCTCCTCTTTGCCTCCCTCAACAAAAAAATTCTACTTTTTTTTCCCCCCCTAATTGGCGTGTGTGGACAGTAGAAAGCTTGAGCAAGGGAACAGTTCTTGTCTCTTTTAAAAGTAGCACGTGGGTCCAGATCATGAAAATTTAATGAGGATAGAAGTTCCTCTTGTTTTCAAAGCTAAAATTTTGTCAGAGCAATTTCTCAATGGTAAAATCAGTCCCAATGTGATGCTTCAGATATTTACCCAGACACTTATTGATAACAGTGCTGGTGTCCTGATGTCACAAATCCATCTTGCTTGCTGAAGATAGCTGTCTGATTTGCTCTGCTGCTATGCTGATGTCTAAGTGGCCTGTGCAGTTCCCTCTCCAGGAAGGTACTTCGATAGACTGCACCTGACAGCCTGATTTACAAATCTGCTTTTGAGCACATTTATATATCATGGTTGTTTGCCACAACAGAGGACTGGATGCAAAAGGTTCTTTCCATTGCTTTCTCTGCTCTGTTTGCGGATATCCAGAATTCTCAGGAATGGTGACTCAATCTCTTCCCTGGGCAATGCTTGACAACCCTTTTGGTGAAGAAATTTCCAGTCTAAATATTGAATCTATACCTCTTCAAGCACAACTGGAGGCTGTTTCATCTCATCCTGTCACTTGTTACCTGGGAGAAGAGACCAACATCCACATGATTACAGCCTCTTTTCAGGTAGCTGTAGGCAGCAATAAAGTCCCCTCTGGATCTCCTTTTCTCCAGACTAAATGCCCCCAGCTCCCTCAGCTGCTCCTTGTAAGACTTGTGCTCCAGACCCTTCACCAGCTCTGTTGCCCTTTTTGGACACACTCCAGCACCTCAATGTCCTTCTTGCAGTGAGTGGCCCAGAACTGGACACAGGATTCAAGGTGAGGCCTCATCAGTGCTGAGTACAGGGGGACAATCCCTGCCCTGGTCCTGCTGGCCACACTATTGCTGATACAGGCCAGGATGCCATCGGCCTCCTTGGCCCCCTGGGCACACGCTGGCTCATGTTCAGTCGCTGTCACCAGCACCCCCAGGGCCTTTTCTGCTGGGCAGCTTTCCAGCCACTCTGCCCCCAGCCCGTAGTGCTGCAGGGGGTTGGTGTGACCCAAGGGCAGGACCCACAACTTCACGTTGTTGACCCTCACACAATTGGTCTTGGCCCTTTGATCCGGCCTGTCCAGATCCCTCTGCAGGGCTTTCCTGCGCTCCAGCAGATTGATACTCCAACCCAAATTGGTGTGTCTGCAGACTGACTGAGGGTGCCCTCAATTCCCTCATCCAGATCATTGATAAAGATTAAACAGAACTCAACACTGAGCCCTGGGGAACAGCACTTGTGACCGGCCACCAGCTGGATGTGACTCCATTCACCACCCCTCTCTGGGCTTGGCCATCCACAGAGTTTTTTGTCCAGTGAAGAGTACCTGCCCAAACCATGAGCAGCCAGTTTCTCCTGGAGAATGCTGTGGGAATTGGTATAAAAGTCTTTAGTTAAGTCCAGGTAGATACATCCACGACCTTTCCCTCATTCACTAAGCAGATCATCCTGTCCTAGAATGTCAGGATGGTCAAGCAGGACCTGCCTTTCGTAAACCCATGCCAGCTGGGCCTGCTCCCCTGGTTGTCCTGTGATGCTTTCAGTCCTACAGAAGTTCAGTACTATTCTCTGCTGGCAGAAAATTCCATGCAGACATCTATCATTTCAGAAAGATACAGAGGAAAAGGCTGCTATCTCAAAGTTGACAGGACTTCTGCCTTCTGCTAGGCTGTGTACCTAGCAGCTAGGAACTACTTTTGGAGATAAGTGGTTTGGGGAGGACATAGCATTGCCTTTGATAGCAAACCTAAAGACAGAGGGATCTGGCCTGGAGGTGACAGATGCTCAAAGAATATGTTGCTGCTTGTCTCTGAGAAGATGAACGCAGCAGTGATGCCTGTTCCCTCACCCCTGTGCACAAGAACCCCCAGCCAG
The DNA here is from genome assembly GCA_013397815.1 of Aleadryas rufinucha. Taxonomy (NCBI): domain Eukaryota; kingdom Metazoa; phylum Chordata; class Aves; order Passeriformes; genus Aleadryas; species Aleadryas rufinucha. Next base: position 103,715 of record VZTH01011315.1, read on the forward strand.
TGGGTTGGACACTAATCTTCCACCCCAATGGAACCAAAAATGCTCATTGATCCTGTTAATTGGGGGCTGAGCTCCTACTTGGCATTTGCAGCTGCTGTTGTAAAACAGTATAAAGTCGACTAAAAGCAAACAAGACCCAGATTCTGCAAGGCCCCCTGGCAAGTGTTCAGCCTTCTGGGGCAGAGACAAATGCAGAGAAGAAAGGCAAGGATACGTATTGACATCCCTGCTTGAGACTTGTGTCAAGGGTAGCACCAGCAGCATGTCCTACCCCAAGCAGGCAAACACAAATCTAAGTGGGGGGCTACAGATCATTGCCTTCCTCTTCCCCACCTTCCAGGCCAGTAACATATACTAACACATCCCCTCTTGAAGAAAGAGTAGCTGTCACAGGAACAAGCCCATAACCTCCTCCATCATTAGCCTGGGTCTCTGTTCTGTCTGAGAGCCTGACCAACCTCCTTGGTTGGTCCATGGAATAGGAGTGAGGAGGAGAGTCTGCCTCCCTGGGACTCATGGTTGAGCTGGTGAAAGGCAAAAGGCTGCCCTTCTCATGGCTGCTGGAAAATTGCAGCTTACTCTGGTCTCAACTGTTGCAATTTCTGCATCAGTGTGACTCTCCCGACTTCAGTGGCACCGTGGATGGAAGCAGCCTTCTTGTCAGCAATGCAAAAACCATTTAGCTTGTGAAAACACCAGTGGGAATGTGCTGTGGTTTTACTATCAAAGTAGCTTGTAATGGTTTCCTCACATTATGGATGGTCTCCAGACACTGAGTGAACAGAGTGGGCCCAGGCCTGTTTGCTGAGTGGAAGGATGTCCCTATGCCTCCTTCATTCCCATTCTCTGTGGGATTTTCCCAGCTCATCTGACATGATTGGGATTCTGCCCTTGCTTTTATCGAACTGCACGAAAGGACAACAGATCACCAGCACAGGAGAATCCATGAGCAGAACAAAGTCTTCATGGATGCTGTTCAAAATTCCCAGGATGCCAGCTGGGTCTCCTCATGGTGCAACATGACAAACAGCAATACAATGCCTGAAGTGTGAGATGTCACAGAACACCTCACAACCAGCCTGTCATCCTGGGTGAAGGGGTGGGAAATAGGAGGGTGCACTCAGCTTTCAGCAGTGCTGCCAATAGGCTGGAATAAACCCTAGGGAATGACTCTGGAGTGACCTGAGAATTTGGATCAGCACAGCAGAAGAGGCAAACAGAGAGAGGAGTTGCTGGTATAAGGGCTTCAGTATGTGTCAGGAGACACAAGTCACACCAAAACCTGAAATCTGTTAGTGACTATTTTTAAAGAAAGAACTCAGAGAGAGGCAGGAGGTCTAGAAAACTTTTCCTCAGGCAATGCTCTGTCTGGGTTCCCATTTAAGCCTGTTTTAAAGGGGACCTACAGCACTAATGTAGAGACTGTACTCTAACAGCTGTCAGGTGATGGTGGGGTAAGGAGGGGAGGGGGTCAAAGTCACAGGTTTGTCATGAGCTTCAGTGAACAGTGTCACGTTTCCAGGCTTTCTAGGCTTAGTATTTGTTTTTGTGAGGGGTGCATGCAACTGAAGATGCATGGTACAACAAGTGCATGCACCTGTCCCTGACAGTTATTCCTGATACCAGGTTGTGCTGTACGCTGCTGCTGCTGCTGCTTTTGTCTCTTCGTCCTCTGCTACAGGTTTCCATGGCAGGATTTCAAACCTTGAGAGAGCAGAGGCTCCCCTGCTTCATTTTCCATTAAATGTGTTAAGAAACATGTCTCAGGAGGATGATGGTCATGATTTTTTATCAACAGCAATCATTAATTCAAGGGTCCCAGTAAATTCCCCATTTCCTTTGTCACCCCAAACCCCACCTTTGCTTAACTCAAACCCTGTGCTACTTTCCAGCTCTGCTGGGTTTTATTCTGCTGCTTCCAGTACTGCCTGACTCCTGGCAGTAAGGGCAGCTGAAGGAGTTAAAGCAGCCAGCTGGCCAGGAGAATTCAGACATGCAGGAGCTGTCTAAACACACGTAGCAAGTCGGCTGGCTGGCACATGACCCACTGAACAGATCAAACAATGCTGCCAGGAGCCAAGAACAATTTCCAGTACCTGCTGCAGTGTCCATATCTTCCCTGGGTCCATCCCCCTCCTTCCTTTTATGGCCAAGTCAAAGTCATATCCTCCAACGTTACTAAAGTGACACGCACCTGGTTCTGAGCACATGCATCTCACAAGGTGACAGCTGCTCGTGCTTAGGCAAAGTTTATGCTGCTTATGTCCATGATGGCATTTGAGTCAACAGATTACTTGGTGTGAGCACATGTGCATCCACTGAAACAAAAGTGCCTGAGCCACATAGGAGTAATACAGTGCTTCATCTTGCATTGCTACATATCCGCTTCCCTTCCCTTCCCTTCCCTTCCCTTCCCTTCCCTTCCCTTCCCTTTCTTTTTCTCATCTAGCAAATGATAAATAGTTGCTCTAGGGGTAGTAAAGCCAGGCACAACAGAATAGGANTCCCTTCCCTTCCCTTCCCTTCCCTTCCCTTTCTCCTAATAGAAGATACGACTCACACTAAACATTGACAAAACAGGCAAACACTTGGGGCAGCTGGTTTACAGAGGCACCAAAATCACCCTAAGCTATTGCATACCTTGTCAATGCCATAGCACAAAAAAACTGTTGCTGGTGTTCACTGTTGCTGAGTGTAGATTTTGGGATGCTGGGGTGGGCAGCTGTTGAGAAGAGTTGCAAAGCACATATTCCAGATGCAGAAAGAGCAGCAAAGTGAACTCCTCTCACCCATTTGTCCCTGCAGTTTGTTTCAGAGAAACAAAATTCCTATTTTCCTACCATGCTGGGAACCTTACAACCCCTTCTTCATCCAGTTTCTGAACATCTGAGCAGCATGAGGACATGTATGGTTGTCAAAGGAAAGTTGGAATGTCTTGCTATGCTGAAGATGGGAGGGTGTTGTTATTCCTTTCACTTTTCATTTGTACCTTTGAAGGATGAAACAGGTCCTTTGTAAAAATTTCCTCACGCTTGGAGTAGAAAGCAAGCGGTGACTTCTTGTAGAAGCTCACACTCTGTGTGAGACTGCAGCTGTTCCAGCCAGCTAGAGGAAGGTTCATCTTGCAGTTGAGATTTCCCAAATGCTGAAGAAGTCAAGCTGTCAGCCATGATGTTAATCTCAAGTGGTAGCTGGTTCTTCTGTTATGCCAGCCTTTGCACTGGGACACCTTGCAGTTAATGACTCTGACCTCTGACTTAGTTGGGTTTTAGTGTGGGAGTCCAGGCAAGAAAGGCCAAGACCTCAGCTGTCCTGTGGACAGCCTGTCCTGTGGTGGGGGCTCTACATGGCAAGGAGCTTGAAAAAACACATAATACATTTAAAGTTTTATGCATTGCCACATTGCATAGGTTTGATTACTGCATCATCAAATCATGGCGACAAAGAAGACAGAGCAAGATCTTGCAATCCACGTTGCTGTAAGAGCTGGTTCTGCTGGCTGCAATATATTTGCAACTCTACACAGTCCAATGTCACTGCACACTTTGCTTTCCAAATGTAGTAGAAATATTTTCAGTGATTTTGCATGAAGCTCTGAGGAAACTGGAACCTTATAGCTACCCTTTGCAGTAGTTCGGAGTTGCTCCTTTTTCCTAGGCAGTGACATTGAGAAGGAAATTCTGCTGGGACTGAAGACCATTCTGAAGGGCAATGGGCTGCAGGGGCTAAATTCTGCCCTTAGCTGCCTGCTTTGCTTGTTGCCACTTATGGAAAATGGGAAAAACACAAATTGGCCATTTGTGCATTGCTATCCTCTGCCTGCCCCTTCGAGTCTGGTTCTGGCAGTGTCATGGATGAAACTGGAGAACCGGGATCAGATTGCAGGAGGGATTGAGACTACGGCCAGAGCTGGTTGCTGGGAGGCACTGGGCAGCTCCATTTGTCCTGGCATTACTGAAGTCAGTGGGATTTTGGCCATAGTCTTCAGCAGAGCAAGGATTTCACTGCACATGAGTAAGAAAGCACCGTATCCTTCAGCTGTGTTGTCTGCCATGGCATTTACTGCTAATGAAATCTGTGTGCCCCATCTCACTTGGCTCCTTGTCTATCTTTATAGGTCTTCACCTGTGGCTCTTCCCCCCTCCCTGCCACTCTTCTCTCTCTCCTTCTCTCTCTCTTTTTTCTCTCTCTCCCCATCCCCCTATCTATCCTTTCTTATGTTTCTGTCTGACACTGCTTGCTGCCCTCCCTTACTGTCTCCTCAGCTTGCTTTCTTATGTACTCTGCAAGGAATGTGCCCACAAGAGGTATTTTTATTTGGCAGCCTGAGTAAGCTTTCTGTTTTGGCTGCAGGTACTGAGATGAGCAGCCAGTGGAGCTGACATCTCCTGTGTCATGTTTTTAGTTCCTTCCATCTGATAGAGAAGATGACCTCATTGGCTGACTGTGTTGGGGAGGTCTGGTTGCAAGAGCAAAAAAAAATTACAGTTAACCTTGAAAGAAGCAACAGAATGCCTCACATAGGTGTTTAGGCTGTTTTGCTGTAATGTAGGGGTGTCACAAGAGATTCAGACCCTACTTCAACACGGGGTGTGCAAAGACAACGAGCAATCCAGATACTGGTGAGCAAAAGATTTTTGCTAGGACTTTAGCAATAAGAAGAGGCTGCCAAAGGGGCTTCATCAGCTTCTGAGGAATGTCCTCCTTGGAGCGAGTTGTTCTCTGACCAACCTAGAGGTGATATGAGGTGCTGTATGGCTTTTCTCTCATCTGTTAAAGAAAGTGGAGCTGTCATGTCTCAGGGGTACAAATGATATGCTGTTCTGCAGCATCATATCAGGTCACAGTGGCCCAGTATAAATCAGGATAACACAGTTCACGATTGCTGTGGAGGTGTGAGCCCTCAGAACAGTGTGTCATGAGCAAGATGAATACAATGTAATCCAAGACATTTAATGTTGACCTGATTTAAAGAAATGTAGAAAAATACTCCAGGCACAGATATTAAAATCTCCTCCTGCACTGATCTTTGAAGGGGCAATACTGGCAAGCTGAGAGGACATTTTCAAGACATACAGTTTGTTGCTGCAAAATCAGGGAAGAGCTAAGAGGAAATCGTGCTCTGAGCTATCGCAAAACCGGGATCCAGGCAGGCCTAGGGAAAAGACTGGATTGTATTGCTTCTGTTGATGAAGTTTCTAAAAGCCTATCCTCTTATTATACAGCAAGAGATAGTATCAAAACTGGCTGCAAGTGTAAAAAGCCTCCTGGTGTTCTTGAGACTTTGCTTTGCACGCTCTCCTACCACCGTTCCCAGCTTTCCAACATTTGATGCTGGGAAGGAGCTGCTCTCCAGAACAGGGCCGTGGCTGTTACAGCAGCATGATGGGGGAATGATCTGTGTGTATTTTGGGTAAGAAAGGTCCCCCATGAACAGCTCGCACGTCACGCCTGGAGACATGAACTCATTTTTGCCTCTCGGTGCGACACGAAGGAAACCGTGACGCTTTCCCGACGAGACGTGTGCGTGTGCACACACAAACCCAGCTAATTCTGCTCTACGCAGGTGCTGTCTCAGGCTGTGCATCCTTGCACGTAGTAACGATGGGGCAGATGGGGGTGTGTGCTGAGACAGCTAAACTGCTACGCTCTGACAGCTCCTTTGCATGTGTTAAAATAACATCACCCTTACTTGTTGTCTCTCCTCTTCCACTCCATCCCCTCACTCAAAAAAATCTAAGGGGAACAAGCTCTAGGTATTAAAATAGCTCCAGTCTAGCTTGTTCAGTCTATTTCAGGAGGCTGGTTCCATCCTGACACAGATAGAACACAGAGACGTTGTGGAAACCACAGCCACAAGAGGCCATCAGCCAAAACTAAATGCTTTCCCAGCGTTTGCCGGGTGGTTCATTCCCCTCGCTCCCTCCCTCCATTCCCTCTCCTGGCTTAAAATAACAGCTGGAAGCTGTTTGGCTTTGTTTTGTTGGATTCTTCTGCTTGCTGTGCTCAGTCTGGTGGTATTGAGAGGAAAAGCTGGAGGCAGTTTTGTTGCTGCAGGGGCTCATTGCCTTCTGGGCTTTTAGGTGAGACCTTCAGAACCACCAGGGAAATGAGAGTCCCACAGATTTCTGGGATGTGTTTTCAAGGAGAAGGCAATCATCTGGGGCTACAGCAGTGATAATGCATGGATTTACGAGTTTAGACCATGTATTTTGTCTTATAGCCTTAGACTGACTAAAAAGGCAATGGACATCTAGAAATAGGTTAGGGGAAATGTGGCTGAGGGATAGCGAAAGTCCAATGAAGCAATCGGTAAGGAAGGACTCATTTTCTGGTTTCTGTGACCCTTCTGTTGCTAAATTAGGGCTTGTGACATGGAGATGCACTGCTTCACACCAGCTGAGGGTTTGGCCCAAAATATCCCTCAGCTGAGGATCTGGATGATAAGACTGTTACGAAAACACCATGAACAAGACAGAAATGCCTCATCTGGTATAAATGCCTTCCTGCCTCATCTACATCCAGTGCTCCACTTGTCTGCTTGGAACATCAATGTTTCCTGCATTTCCTCACCTTCAGATTTGTAGGTGTCCTCCCAGTTCCTGCTTCTCCGTGGTGTTATCTGTTGTTCCATGGAGAACAACAAATGACACCAGGCCTGTTCCTCATAGGGATCAAAAACAGGGGTCTAGTTAAACCTCCACCCTTCAGTCTAAACAGCACAAGAGTTTGTGAATATTTCCAAATACCTGTTTTGAATTTGAAGATGCTATTAACCCTTAAGGAGAAGAGTCGTGAACTCTCAGGTCTTTACAAAAATACTAGCCTTATTTTCCCAAGAGATGTCAAATTGTGGGCGTGCAAATTACAGTGGGAAACTGCAAACATGAACTGAGCCTTGGGACCAGATGGCTCAGCACCAGAAGGGTTCACAGGCAGCCTGGCCTCAGGGGTGAACCTTGGTGCTTGGCAAGTGAACTCCCAGGGCTTGCTCTCAACAGTACTAAACTCCAAAGTTTAATATCATTCTGTCATTCTGCAAATCTTATGACCTGAGGTCTTCTCTGCCTCATCCCAGTGGTTTCATTCATTGTAAAAAGAAAATTGGTTTTAGCAGCATTCAATGAGCACTTCTGCCATTGCAAGCAGCAACAGTGCACAGATGCAATATTCAACCTCAAGCAGCAAAAGTTTCTAAGACTCATTTACACTGTGAACACAGTGTAAGCATGTAAGTTATGCGTTCTTCATGTCAGAGACATTGTTTATTTTACATAATAGCAAATCTGCTCTATAACTTAATAACTTGAGCTAGAAAAAGATTACCTTTTGCATGTGTGTTTGCTGTTATGCAGAAGGAAAGCAGAATATAAATGAGAATTTGTATTTAATGAAATCGATGCTTCAGCATTTGTTTTATGGCAAACATCGAATGTACATTTGAAATACAGAGCGGTATTTGAATGAAAAATTCTAATGCATTTACTTCTGTAAATTGCTTCTATTGACATTTCTGAGGGGAATGGACTATTTGACTTTTCAAGGTGGCAATGTTCTGAGTCATTTCATTAATTTAGCAGAAATTCCTTTCTTTTGCATTCCTTCAGTATTACAAAGGATATTTGTATGGGGGCACATAACCCAGGTTGAATGGTAGCCCCATTTCCTCGTGTGAACCAGGAGATTGTTATATTATGGGAAGGAAATGCAAACACTTAGGAGACATTGCATCACAGTATGCAAATGCACTTGAGAGTATTTTGGGGCAGGTCAATAACATAACATATAGTCAGTCACACTAAATTTTCTGATTTAAAATACACAGGTTTGATTTTCCTAGTAGAAAGCCTTAAGAAAAAAAAGCCCTTGGGAAATAAAACCTGCAGGTATTTGTATAAAGTCCGTTACCCTCAGACAAAAATTACAGCAGAAATTACCTGGCTAGATCTATTTTAAGGTACATAGAGTTTATCTATTATCTATCTATCTATCTATCTATCTATCTATCTATCTATCTATCTATCTCCACCTTTCCACATTTCCATCTTTATATATGTTGGAGTTTAATCAAGGTTTAATAATTTTTCTTGTAAGAAAGATCTGTCCTTAGACTTTGGATCAAGTCTGAAGTCACTGGCATGTGTCAAACTATAAATTCTTTGTCATGTCCTTCTCTGTGTGCAAATCCACAGACATAACACAGCAGACTATTGTCAGTAGTTGAGTAATTACCTTAATTTAAGCAAAAAGGTCAATGGGACCAAATGTTGCTGTAGCCCTGTGGTTGGGGTATTACATACCAATCCAACCCACCCACACATGTTATTATTTGCTCAGTGTTCTTTTTTTTCTCTTTATTTTTTTTTCTGCTGGGCTTTTCTCTCCTTTTTTTTTTTTTTTAACAAACCATAAAAATAAATGGTAAGTTCCTGAAATATTATATGTCAAATTAGCTTATGTAAAAATGCTTCCCACTTACATAGCTTCTAAACACTGCTAGGACAGCCTGCTCTTCTCATTGAGCCAGACATGCAGATCCCTATTTCAGGAAACATGGCACAGGAGGTGTAACCCAGCCAGGGCAAGGCAAAGTCAATGAGGCCACCTTGGTATGCACTAGCAGAGTATCTGCTCTGATGATTTCTCCCTGAGTCCTCCCTTCGTGCTCCTGCTTCACCCCATACCCAGCAGAAGCCCTCACTCCCTCCCCAATGTGTACCCATGTTTTTTCAACTGTATTTGTCTTTGCTTTGCAGCAATGAGGAAAGAGGTGCCTGAGTGCTGGAAGGGGATGCCCAGGACCAGAGCGTGCTCAGCTGAATCTTTCTGATTTGTGATGGGCAGCTTGGCAGCTGAGTGGGTGTTTAACCAGAACTGCAGCAGAAAATTAGTGTGTCTTGGGGACTCCACTGCCTGGGGCTCTCAGTGAGAGAGGTATTATTTGAGAAGTCTCTGAGAAACAGAAGCTTCATAGTGAACAGTTTTCTAGGTATATGGAAGAAATTTTCTAGAATGCTTTTATCTGGCACACTGGGAGTCACAACCCAACATTTTGAGCCCAACAGGGGAGAGAATCCTGGAGTTGGCAGGCTGCTCACATTCACCATCACAAGTGACAAGGCGGGTGAGAGAGTCCCACCCTATCAGATAGCACCTCTGACTGCCAGGGTAACAACCCCAACAGGATCTCTGTCAGCTGCCATCAGAGGAGCTGCAGGCACCAGTCCACCCATCTCTTCCCTGCTGTACTCATCTCTTTCCTCAGGCCAGCCCCAGGAATACTGAGCATGATATTCTTTTCATGGAGTGGAGGCTGCTTCAACACAACCTACTGGCTGCCACAGTGTGCTGGGATGTCCCTCTCCTGAGGGCTGGATTAGCTGGTCCTAGTGTTGAGAGCACCTGGGCAAGAACCTGAATGCCAGTGGGACTGGTTCTTATCAGCCATGAGTAGAACAGTGAAGAGCAGATAATCCCATTCCCAGAAAGGGAATTGGAGCACAGGCAGTTGAAATTGTTTCCTGCATGTCACAGAGGAAATATGTGTCTCGGTGTCACACAGGACCTATACATAGGAATTATATTCCATTATACTCCTGTATTCCCAGTACCAGTCTGCTGACTTCTCCTTAAAATATTCCTCCAGCCCCTGCCTGGACCAGGACACATCCCTCCTGTTTTTCTGTCTTTGTTCCCTTGCTGTTTGGTGTGCCAGTGTTCTTTGTCTTCAGGTCTGGAAGAAGAAAAAGCCGAGTCTTAGCAGTATTAGATTCCTTTTCTAAAGAAACTTCTTTAGAAAGTCTTTTATGAGATACCAAGTGGGGTTCCTGCTTCATTTTAGCTGCTGAGGACACCTGTCAGACTCCAGCACAAGAGGCCATAGCAGACAGTCCAGGTGTGCTTGTTGTCTTTGTGGCTCGCAGGACAGCAGAAGCAAAGCGACAACTTTGAGGCAGCAAGCGCTTGATGGGGGCCAGGTTCCTGCAGGGGAGGGGAGTCACTGCCAGGGGTCCTTGCCAGCACACAAACACTGCTCTGCATACCCAAATTGCCTGGGCAAAAGCTGGCTGCAGGCTGCTGCTCTCAGACCTCTACTACCACAGTAGAGCAACTAAAGTCCATGCTTTCTATGCCAGCCCTTGGTCTGTTTGTGGTGCCCCAGCTCAGGTAGGAAATGTTTACCAAGTGCTGATCCCTGCTGAAGTCATTGCTTAAATACCTGGGCAGATGTTCGATTGGGATGAGCCACTCCCTGAAGCTACGTGGGTAATGGGTGAGATGTTCCTCTTGCATGGCCTTGCTTGTTACCATCTTATTATTGATAGTACAACTGTCAATCCTTTGTTATCTTTTAAAATAAATACTTCTCTTGGATCTAAACCTACACTGGAAAGGCTGTGTCTGTCCAAGTTTGAGAGGGCACCTGACATCCTTCCATATGTTGTCAAACTGGCCCTTTTCCTCTGTCTGCTTCCATGGTTTGAAAGCGCTGAATATCCTCCCCTGTTGCTCAGTCACAGCGGCTGTGTCTGGCACTGGACATTTATTTACACTTGTATGAAAGGAAAGGTATTGTCCCCTACCTATAAATGAGGGTGCAAAGCAGGATGGGAAATAGGACTCTACGTCAGACATAATTCAATTTACTTTGACAGTTTTAACTCTTTGTGGTCATTTCTGTATTCATCTGAGTCTGCCTGAGGTTGGGTTGTACAGAATACAGAAGGGAAAATGCTGGGAAACTGAAGAGCTCAGAAGGTTCCCACTGCACCCACCTTATCCCAGGGAAGAAATGCCCATAGTATCACTATCTGCTCTGTTTAGTTATACTAAACACTTTATAAAGGTTTCAGCCACAGGCTTTCTCTTCGTATGCCTCCGGTAGCATTTTGTAAGCCAGACTTGTCTTCTTGGGTGGTTTTAGTTCCACTCCTTCCCTGCACATGTTTATCCCTGCAGTCACCAGGGATAAAGGCATGGCCATGGACAAAGAGAAAGCAAAGATTTGTTCCCTGTGGACAGTTTGTTCAGAGACATCATGGATGACTGCTGAGGTTCTGCAAAATCGCGGTGTGGCAACAGCAAAGAGAGCAGTTGTTATTTTGCACTGTACTGACGTGACAGTGATCAGTAACTGGCATTCGCTGGGGCTCTCGACACGGCATGATTGTGAGGGATGTTCTTATCTGGCAATGACATTCATCTGACTACACACACCCTACATATTCACAATCTGGCTCCAAAGAAGGAGGGGTTGGTTTATTTTAATATGTCAGAGCGAATATTTCATCTCTTGTCCTAGGGGAACCTGGTGCTCACGCTTAAGGATGTCCTCACATGACTTCTGCTCCCTGACAGATCACACAGATAACATGGGAAACAGTAGGGCCAGTGTCTGATGTGGCAGTGGTTAATGTCCCCAAAGCTTGTGAGATCGAGATCTCTGCTTCACAGTGCAAGGCACAGGTGCACTGTCTAGGTAATGCTGGTGCTGAATTCATCCCATGCAAGGGAATTCTATGGTGAGAGTGATAAATACCTGCTGCATCATCTGCATTCAGCAGCCTAAGTGGGAATGTGGTGGGATTGGGCTCTGGAAGTGGAGCTGGTGTAAGGGTAACTGTTGTGAGCTTGCTGTGCTGGAGGAACATGTTGTGCTACAGCACGAGACCTTGATGCTTTGTGTTGTAGAGCATACTTTTGTCTATAGAGAGGCTTTAGATCTCTTGTTCCTAGGCTCACTGAGCCTCTATGACAGCAGTAAGAGAACCTTCACCTCTGCAGACCCTATTGCTCCATCCCTTCCAGGGTATGGGAACAGAAACCCCCTCAGCCTGCAGGTGGAATTGACCTCAGGCGTCAGGTGGGCTCTGAGCAGTGGAGGGCAGAGGCAGCCCCTTCATGAGCAGCCATACACTTGAGAAGGAAAGCAGCAAGAGGCTGTGAAAGCCTAGGAAGCTGCTGTAGTCCTTGAGCAGCCCATCCAAGCCATAAGCTCATATCTGGAGCAAAGTGCTCCTCAGCAGGAACGAGGTGGTCAGATGCTGAGATATAATAAAATTATTTCATGGGTATATCTCAGTTGAGAGCTGAACTAGAGGCAGGATATGGCTGGGCTGGGGACTGGAACCTAGGAAGGGGGTCTGGCAGTTGTCCTGAAAGGCCAAAATACGTGTTACAGTGAGTCTCAGCTCTCTTTGAAGGCTGACAGGTACCTCCAGAGAGTGTCTGATTCAGATTCAAGCTCCCCGTGGTGGTATTTGTCTCACTCCACATCTGGGTGACTGACCTATTAAGTACTTGTATGAAGTGCATACCATCAAATGGATGTGATGCCTCACTGAGCTGTGATGGGGCTTGGGCTCCTAGGTCACTTGCTCACTTTTGAAAATATTTTCCTTTACTGAAAAGGGGTGACACTCAGAGATCAGGAGTAATTACGCCAAACTGGCCAGGTGTCAAGCGCAGAGGGAGTGGTGTATCATCATTTACTGTACACAGCGCATGGCACTTGATCAAAGTGACACTGGTTTCCTTCTCTGTGCCTTAGAAGTGTGAAATCTATCTGGGGAAGGCGCCACTCACACTCCCTGTTTCTATGCCTGTTCTTCTGCTGGGAGTCTGCAGCAGAAGGAGTCTTGTGGAAAGCAAAAAATACTATGCAACATGGTGAGAAAGTTGTTGGAACCTGCACGTTATGTCCTGAACCTCCCTCCTGTACCATGTAACCTTGCTATGAGCTGCTGAGGGTAGAGGAGCATGACTGCAGGGTTAGTGAAAGGGATGGGAACCCTGCCATGGGCTTTGGCAATACCTGGCTGAACTGAAAGGATACCTAATATAGGCCCATAGTCAGGTTTGAGGGTCAGTTACCACTGTTGGACTTGTCTTCTGCAACTGATCGTGAAAAGCTTTCCTCTTCATCCTCCCAATGTGGCCTCTTTTTTCCCATGGCACACTTGTCTGAGTCACCTCATGGTGATGACCCATGGGTTTTTCTGCAAAGGTGCAAGTGTAATTTAGATGGCATGCCTTTAAGATGTAAAAACGGGTAGGGAAATTAGTAAAAACTGATTCCATATGAGCAGGACACAAATGTTCTCTCTGTCAGAAACCACTTAACATAGATAGTACTTTCTCAGCCACCAGCACTTGGGAGAGGCGGGGAATCCAATGGCAGTCACCAACGCCAAATGCGTGTTCCTCTTTTCTCATGCTTAGCACGGGGGATCTGCACATGTCCACGCAGGAGCCTGGCACATCTCCTGCCAGTGGGCTGGTGGATGTGACGCTGTCTTTCCCTGCTTCTTCTGACTGAACAGTTGGGTTGCTAGACATGACTCTGCCATGGTGCATCCCAGAATTGATCATTTTCCAATGCAAAGACTTCTACCCCATTTCTGGGGACAAATCTATACAGGGATATTACAGTCTGGGGCTACTGGTTTGATGTTTCCTTCCTCAGTTAAGAGGGATAGTCTCTTTGCACCCCTCCAAGTGTTACTGGTGAATTCTTCCTCAAGCATCTTATTATGACAATTTTGCCATCTGCCTGTAAAGGAGAAGATGTTGGCAGTTCTGCAGTGAGGTCCCAACTCTCTATTTTGTAATTCAGAATTGTACTTTGCTGTTTAGATTTGCACGAAAATCAGCTTCTTGTCATGAAGGGTGTGCAGTCTGAGAACAGGAATGCGTGTGTGTACCACAAGATCCATGGAGCATTACAGAGCAGATCAATTATGCTCACAGACCAACAGATTGTTAACTGCCACTTTTTTTTTTTTTTTACTTTCCACACATGTGACTGACCCTTGGATAAATAGTCCTGTGACTAATCTGTGCCAGGAACATCCTGATGGACTTCCCGATCTCGTGTGCCCTGTAAACTACCTGGGCTTCCTGACTGAGAAGGAAGTACAGTCCTTGTGAGATACAAGACTCTGTGCTGTTGCACTTTCTTATTTCTTATTACGTGATTTTATCACATAACATTACAAGCCCATACTCAATATTTCTCTTAGCCTTTATTAAGGCAAAAGTCTCACTAAGTTGGTACTCACATGACCACGTTGTTAAATTTGGCAGGAGAGGTGTTGCTGTTGTGGGAAGGCCATCTGTCTCTTAGGGGCAGTGACAGGTAAAGTTAGGCAGCACTTTGTCTTGTTCTGCTTTTTTTTTCCTTGCACTTGCTTATAATATTGCCAGTCATTATTTTACTTAAAATTTTCCATTCTGGAAAAATCTTGCTTCAGCATGATTAATTAATGAATGAGTTGATTAAAAAGCAGTTTTTATTAAAATGATTCATTGGTTTCTGAGAATAAGTTTTAGAAAATGACATATCTCTGCCCTGCAATAATCTTTCCTTTTTTGTGGTATTTTTCCAAAGTCCCAAAATAGGCTGAAAAGGGAAACTACCTGCAGCCAGCAAGGTGATTGGAGTCACTCACTGAGGGGTTTCTAACTCTGCCACTATATATAGAGGTGACATTAGGTAGTCAGTTTCCCACCATAGGGACCCTAGGGGACACAGGGGGAACCCAAGTTGGGCACTAGCCAAACCCGGTGGATGATCCAGACGTTGGAAGCTTAATCTCATCACGTTAGCCTTAATCTCATTAATGTTTGTGAAGGAGCAGGTACAATGGGAAAAGTACCACAGCAGGAAATGAATAATAGTGTGTTCAGGGCATAGATTGGATAGAGAGTGGTTAATAAACACAGATAAAGAAATAGGAAATGATGAATTTGTGTAGATTGCATATTACAGTTTGTTCTGTGTGGACAGGAAACATGTGGGGTAAAAGTAGAGCGTCTTTTCCATTTAAAGCATCATAGTGTTGGGAGCAGGGGGAGGAAAAGTAGAGTTATAGAAAAAAATCTAACTTATGCTCTTCCTAACCTGGTGGTTCTTGACTTTGCAAATTTACCTGGCTCTGAGAAGAGCAAAAAGAGTGAGCTGAAGGTGTAGTCTGCTTTAGGGGGCTGGGGCTTCCTCATACATAAAAAGTCAGAGTAGGTTGTAGCATCCTTGAGCAGAGGAGAACTGGCAGCAGGGACATGGGTTTTGCTTAGGGAGATCTTGGCTGAGTTTCTTTCCTCTCCCAGACCATGGAAAGAAAAATAAAATCAGGGAATCATAGAATGGTTTGGGTTGAAAGAGACATTTGAAGGCCATATAGTCCAACCCCACTGCAACTGATACCTTAGGTTTTAACTTCATATTTTTCAAATCCTGTATTGCCTAGTGTGTAACTCTGAAGTTTCTTGTAGCCTGTTAACTTCTGCTCTCTCATGCTAGGTAGACATAACAAAGCTTCTCCAGGCTTGCTCTTGAAGGACACCCAGACCATCCTAGGCCCAAAATGTGTAAACCAAAAGCCTCTGAAAGGGGGGCAAGCTTGGGGAAATTACATCATTAACTGAAGCTATAATTGGAGAATTAACCCTAATATGCAAATGAACCAAACCTATAAAAGTGTGAAGAACTCGTGACCTCTTGTCCATCTTGGGGTCCATTTTGGCAGTAGCCTCTGGATTCCCCAGGGTGTACCTTTGAAGGCCCTTCAAATAAATACCTACCTTTATTCCCTTATTCCTGTCTAGTCTCTGGTTTTTAGGTGGCCACTTCAGGCATCACAACAAGCAGGGACATCTTTAATTAGATCAGGCTGCTCAGAGCCCTGTTCAATCTGACCTTGAATGTTTCCAGGGATGGGGCATCCAGCACCTCTCTGGGAAACCTCTTCCAGTATTTATCAGAACTGCATTGGAGAGCCTTTTGGGGAAGGCAGAGGCACAGTAGGCTGTCAGCTTTAATGCTGCTTCGGGGTGTGTCTGTGGCCCCTTCCCAAGCCCTGACAGTCTGGCCTCATGCAACCAAAGTCACCCTTGTTCAGCAGGCCCACGGGAGGCCTGTGTCCTGCTGATGTCTAAAATTAATGCAGCTGGGCTGACAGATCCCTTTCCATCTTACCCCCTCGGACATCTCCCTGAGACGAGGGTGGGAAGGGATCAGCAGGCAGTTTCACAGCACTGCTCGTTAACAGAATTACTGCCATGTTACCCTTTATGGAAAATACTACACTGAGGGCTGAGTCTTCAGGGAAAACGTTAGATGAAGATGCTTGTGTCAGCTCAGTCAGACAACTTGGGGGTCAGCAGGTTCTCAGACTACACGTCCCCAGGTGCCCAAGTCCTTACGGGGAGCCACTGTATCTGGGTTCTCTCTATAAAAAAAACCTGGAAGAAGGCCAGGGGAATTAGTGCAGCGAAACACTTACCAGGAAGCTGAAGATAAATATTCATGTCTGGATTTGTTTCCCATTGACTTTTTTAATTACATAAGGAAGAGATGATGTCTGTGAAAGAATTCCCCTTTTCCTCCCACAGGATATGTAGTGCTTTGATGCATGTCCTTTTCAGCAACAGGAATCCTCCTGAAGCGAGTTCCTAGAAAGCCCCTGAGGAAAAGATTTTCATGTTTTCTATGGCTCAGCTGCCAGCTCTGAAGAATGGGATGGCCAAGATTCCCCCTGTTGAGCAGTGGAGCTGAAGGCCTGTTCATTGTCTGTGTGACACACAGCCCTCTGCTCTGAGCTGACACAAGGGAGCCGAGGGTCCTGCTCTACCATGAGGCAGCATTCACCTTTTTATTACTCTGTTAATAATTAATCCTGCATTTCGT
The DNA here is from genome assembly GCA_013397815.1 of Aleadryas rufinucha. Classification (NCBI taxonomy): domain Eukaryota; kingdom Metazoa; phylum Chordata; class Aves; order Passeriformes; genus Aleadryas; species Aleadryas rufinucha. The sequence goes on from VZTH01011315.1 coordinate 120,402, forward strand.
GTACCATTTGTAAAAACTCTCTCTTTGGCTCTGTCTGCACAAAAATGTTTCAGGTGGGAGTTAATGTCAGTATTTTGGGGGACAATACTTCCCTGCTGTCTCACACGTGTGGTTGCTTCTCTCCTCATCTTCTCTCAGGTATGTGGCATCCCACTCTCCATTCACCATTTTGCCTGGGAGGGAATTGACTCTCAATTGGCATTGTGTTCTTCAGATGGCAGCCCTGTTTTGTGACAAGCCCAGGTTTGCACACTGACACCTATGGCTTGCTTGTGCTTTGATGGGAAGTCCACTATTTTTGGGCTTCTGTAGACAGAATGGTCTGGGTGTAACATGACACCAGCTGTAGGATTGCTGAGTCTGTCAGGTAAAATGAGCTGGAGGAACTCAGGAGTAAAGTTCCATGGGGAGCTAGGCTGTGAGTTTGTCATAGAGAGAACTACATCCTGGACATGGCCAACAGAGCATGGACCTGGAAAAGAGGAGGTTTCCTTGGTGCGTTTAGGGCTCTCTTACATGCCACATGCAAAGAAAACCATGGAATTGGTCCTCAAACCCAGCCAGAGACAATCCGTCCATGCTGGGAGCAATCCCCTTCCTGGAAGGATTCTGTGTTACGTTTACCACAGCTGCTGCCTGGGTGGTGAGGAGCCTCCTTTTCTGCGCCATGCTGGTGCCTCCTTTCCTCTGCTGCTGGCTTCATGGAAAAACTGAAATGCCAGAACATTTTATTTCTGTTAGGCATCAAATCATACGACCACTGGCCAGTAACACCACTTCCATTCCTCTCATTCTCCCTCCCTTTTTCTCTTCAGCCACCTCTTCCCACTTCTCCCCACACCAATGTTCCCACCCTACTGCAGTCTGGCAGAGCCTCAAACAGGAAAAAGGAGGTTCCCCGTTTGATCAAGGCCTTCATTTTCAGCTGATACTTAGCTGCTGCAAGGCAAATTGCCCAAATCAAATTGACAGAGATCTTCAGCTTTGGCAAAATGTTACTGCTTATTTTAATTGCTTTTAATGAGAACACTGACTGCAAAAACACTTTGCCATGCAATTTGTGTTTGCGTGCAGGCAAATACAGGAGAGTTTCTGGTAGACATGTCTGGTTTTGTCATGCACGCTGTGAAGCAGTATAATCCTGCTGGGGCCATCAAATAGGCACTAGCTTACTTTATTCTTTCACTTCTTACTATTTTAAAAAACAATAAGAGTAAAAAACTATTCTCTGCCTTTGAAGGACTAACCTATTGAGTCCTCAGATAGTTGGTCAGTGGGTTCCTGTTGCCCTTCTGAACTTATCTTCCTTCCTAGCCAGCTGAAAAGTGGACAGGGTGTTCTGCAGGAGAGGGAGCCGCCTTCTTCTCCTGAACAAGTGTTCAAAAGTGCTCCCTGTCCCTCACCCCAGGAGAAGGGAGTTCTGAGGAGACCCATAGCTATGGGGTCAGGCTTCCCCTTCTCCGCTTTTTCCTTCAAGACACCAAGATTCACCTCCACCTTTCCATTACTTATGACCCCAGATTAAGCCAAAGCTCATGGGGATATCCAAGGGTGGCTGGAGCAAGGGCATGGTGGTGGTTCTCACAGCCCTCCACAAAGCAGAAGTGGGACTGCTGGAGGTAGCAGGCTTGAGCATGCTGGCACCATGGGTTTTTCCAGAGTCTTCCTTGTCAACATGGATAAAGCTGCATGATTATCAACCAGACTTCTCAGAGCTGCTCCTGTGTCAGGTTCAACACTGTGGCTTGAGGTGGAGAGCAAAGAAAAGGTAATTGAGCCCAGTGGATGGTGACAATTCAAGTCAGGAACCTTGGCTGTGTAAATATATAAATAACTGCTTTGTTTATGTTGGCCAAAGTACTTGTTTCTCTGAATTGTGGCATTCACCCAGTATTGTGCTTCTCTCAAAACAAACACCCCACTGCTTGGGCAGATATCCCATGGCAGTGCCGCCATGCTCTGGGCATGCTGGCAATGTCATACCGTTGCTACGTCAACAGGCGTCTAAAGGGAGCCCTTTCCTTGGCTTTGGGGTGCTGTTCCCATAAGCTTTCCTACTGGAGGTGTGCTTAGTATGAAGGTAGACCCTGTCCCAGCCTGCATGGGATTGCTGCTTACTCAGACACTGCTGCCATGGGGCTAAGCATCCCACCATCCACTGGCTAGTAAAACCACACCATAAATTCTGCCAATGACCATGTGGTCATCCCTATTTTCCTAGCTAGCTGCCATCTAACTGGGGTGGTCAGGAGCAGCCAGGGCCTGGGTGCAATGGCTGTATTCATTGTCCCAGCTCACTGGTCTATGGCTTTTGGAGGGCTGAAGTGAATACCCCACAGGTTTCTAGGAGGGGGACATTTGTTCTGCTCAAGCTCTACTTATGATCTTAACAGATACAGTTGTGCTCTGTCCCACCAGCCCTGTCACATTGAAGTCCATAAGAAAAGTCCATTCCTAGACAATTAGCTTTCTGACTTGAGTTGATTTGCCTTCCCCACCACCCCAGTGCTGGTGGGACCAAAGTCAGAGCCTTTGGTGAGAACAGCACTTTGAATGGAGAAGTAGGTTTTTAAAGGCTGCAAGGGTGACAGGTCTCTTCTTGGGAGAAGCACACGCTTTTTGAAGAGCTGGGGCCTGAGTCTTGGAAATGTGAAAGGATCTTGGTGAATCCAAATGTCTCTCCTAGGCAGACAAGTTGTCAGATTCACCTGGAGGCAGTAGCTAGTCATTCAGCCTGCACCACCTGTGGTCATGGAGCAGAGAGGGCTGAACTGGCAGCAGGAGAGTGCATCTGGCCCCTGTGCTGTTGAGAGGCAGTATTTGCACTACAGTAACCTTCCTGTTTGCCACCCGACCTTTCCAGTCTCATCCCCGCTCCTTTCTGCTTGACTTTTGACTGTCCTCAGTTAGTCTCTTGCCATGCCCTTTCCTTTCCCCTTTCTAGCATATTTGCTATTCAGCAGGTTCACACAGCAATAAATGATTAACCAGCGGATTTGTTGTTTCAGTCCCTTATTGGAATGCAGCAAAGATTTCCACTAATTTGTACATGAGGTGTAACAGAGAGGCAGGGCTTCTGCCGCAGCGTCAAACAAGCCTTGGCCTGCGCATTAAAGGTAAGCAATAATGATAGGAAAACACTTTAAAAAAAAAAAAAAATCACATTGACTTGAGTAGGGAGGCAGCCAAGCCAAGCCTGCTGGAGACAGCTTCGTGCATATACCTTCCTCACATGTAGCAGGGACATGCTGAATAGCTGAGCAAACTCCAGAGCACCGCCACTGAGACCAGCAACCACATTTCTCATCAGGGACCCACACCTCCACGCCAGCCCCACAGGAACCAACCATGGGGAAGGGCTTGGCTTGGTTGCCCAAGGCTGGGGCTTGGGCTGACACAGCAGCCGGCTGAGCACCACTGATGCAGGAACATGAAGCAGGTGCCACAAAAGTGAGGGAAGATCTGGCAACAGAGAGAGAAGACCTTCTTTCTCCATAGTGACCTCCCTTCCTTCAGAGGCAGCCAGAACGCAGCTGGTGGGAAGCGGAAGGCACCAAGCTGCTGGTGCCATTGCACCCCAGCAGGTGAGGAAGGGCTGAGGAGAGAGAAAACTTCCCCTTGCAGGGTGCTTTCCTCCCTCTAACAAGGCAAGCCAGCAAATGATTCAATTATATATCAAAGAACAATGAATTAAATGTTTACAAGGTGCCTTTTTAAATGCCAAGAGTTATAAACCAGTGAGTGGAAGAAAGCAGGACTCAAGATTCCCCAGTGCCCAATTCAGGCAATGCTTAACTACTAGACTGTGAGGTATTGGAATGGCTCCAGTTCCTCTTCTGGCAGCTCCTCTCCCAAATCACAAGCACAATTTTTCTTTTTCATTCAAAGAAATAAATAAATACCATCCTCAATTATGTTCTGTGTAAGTGCCTTGAATGGAGAAGAGAAAGAAAAGGAGAGATAGCAGTTGCTCCTATCATGCCTGTCTTTCCAGGCTCTTCCAGGCACTGGCACATACACAGGCCCTTCCCTGGTTACAGGCATATATATAATTAGCACAGCAGGTTACACATTGCCTCCCTATTTGCCAGCACAGTTCACCTCTGTGCAGAAAGGCACAGTGCCTGAGTGCCACTTACGTGGTATCACCAGCCTCAGCTGTCCCATGTCCCTGGGTCAGGCTCCTGGAGGTTTGCCTTAAAGAGCATAGGCACTGAGAAAAAGGCAATCGGGGCAGGAGGATTTATTGGCCTTTCAGTTTTCAAGCCGTTGCCTTTTGCATTGTCAAGTCTTTCTCATCAGTATGGGTGTCTGGAAACCAGATTTCTGTAAAAGTTAAAGTTGCTGAATTACAGCAGGGCTTCTGGAGCTGGAGCTGGCAGGAAACCCACCTCCTTTGCACCCAAACAGGGGAGCACTAGCAAGGTCCCTCCTGTGCTGCCTGTGACATTTACCTGTGACTGCAGAGGGGAGATGGAAGCAGAAAGACATCCACTGGGCAGCGGTGGGCAAAGCTGTGCAGATGAATGACCTTCTTGCCTGCCTGTGTGTGTAATTCCTGAGCAGGGGGTGGGGGGGTCCTGCCCCTCACCCTTCTCTACCCAGAACAGTGAGTCAGGTCATAATACCAGCAGGTGTTTCTGGTGGGTGTGCGGGGTCCCTGCTGAAATGTGTCAGAAGATTTTTCCAAGGAAGTTTTATAAGCCAGATGACTTTAGCAGGGACAGACAGTATGAGAGATTTAAACACGTGCTCAAAAGCATGTGCTACCCAAATAACGAGGTATGATAACACAACTGAAGAGACAAAGAAAAAAGAGAAAAGGAGATGAACATGTGATCAGGGTCTTTGAATGACTTAGAAACCCCAAGAGCTTCTTTCAGGATATGGACTCTCCTGCTCAAGCTTGCCTGAGCAGCACCTTGAGGATTTGCTAACTGAGGGCTATCATGGCTAAACAAACAGTGGAAGATGCAAATGACCTCTCTGTGGGGTAGGGAATTTGGTGCCCTTCTTTACTTCTTCCTCTAACCACTGCCCATGTGTCAGAGGAACAGCTTGAGAAGGTTTTACTGCCAATACAGGCAGATGATGAAAGGAGGCTATTTCTTCCCTAGCCACCAAAACTCTTAGGTGACTGCAAGGGGTTGTGCCTGCTCTGCTGGAGTAGTGCAGGGCTGGCATCAGCCTTGAAACTATTCAGAAATTTAGGACAGAAGAGAGGCATGAGCCTTGGAGACAGAGGGGACGGCACCGGAGTTTCTGGACGTGTCTGCTGTTTACACTGCTACTGTATTTGCTGACTGAATCCACTAACTCAGACTCTGCTCACTGGCCGACTTTGCTCTAATATCTCAGGAATGATACACAAAGAGCAGGGCAAAAAGGCTGCTGCAGATGCCTGGCGGGACCACAGTGCCAGCATAACTCTGTGAAGGAATGGAAGCAGGGAACAAACATGGATGTGGGAGTGGGAACTTCTGCAGATTTGAAAGGTGGGCATTAGTGTGTTTCGACACTTAACATGTTTAAATCTTTAAGGACCCAAGAGTTTTTTTCAAAAGCTGATCAGCCTTAGAAGCCTCTCCTGCTGAAAGCTCTCCGCACAATCCATTTCTGAAATGAATGTTTAGGGCTCTAAGTCACTTTGTTACCCTTGGGTATGGGTCCTCTTCCATGGTTGCTTGCCTTCTGTAGGGGAAGGAAAGACCGAAAAAAAATTCTTAAATGCCTCGCATAGAGACCTCTGTTTCCTGATTTTCATCCCTAATGTACGAATTTCACCAGTCCCCTCACAACATGAAATGTTTATCCTCATTTCTGGGTCTCTCAGCATCAGACTTGCTTCCTAATGTGCAGATTGTGGTTGTAGGAAATGATTCTTACTTATTCTGCTGCCACTGCAGCTCTGTTTACTCGAAAAGCAATCAAGGGCACCAGCCACACAGTGGCAGGTAGTAAAAGACTTTGGAACAGTTTTACTGGCACAGCCATCCACTTGTGCTGCTCCTACCACAAACTGCAGATCTTCCCTGCCTTCTCTTCCTAAACTTGGGCTAGCTGGCTTGACTCTTGCATGTGGTGAAGCACCAAGCAAAAATAGCTGCACACCTTTGCATGGCAGAGGTTCCTTCTATCAGGATGACACAGCAGGATAGCCATGCACTCCTATGCAATGTCCTCAAACAGACTGCTTCTTCTTTAGACTGGGTTTGGGGTGGGACTTGGGCCTCCTGAGCAAGCTTGGTGCCAGAGAACAGCTTATCCTTAATTACATTTCCACGATAGGGTTCGACTGCGGAAGAACAAACACTAGTGAATTCAAGGTGATAGAGTCGTTTTCCAGGCAAAATAAATCAGATAACTGGGAACCTGAAATTGAGCATAAGTTCTCCACAGATAGAGATTTCATCATCTCAGAAATAGCCCTGGCAAAGCCCCAGGAGACAATGTAGCTAAGTTATTCTGTGGCTTTTATGTTCTTTCATGTGGCTGCTGGATAGCTAAAGCCTAACCACAATTACAGTAATTTTATTTTAGGGAATCACACAATGGCATGGCCATCTACTCAGACATTTTGGGTGGCCCCTAAGAGGGATATACTGGTGGCATTTTTGGTCTTTGGCATTGCAGGATGGCATGTTCCTTGCAGAACTATGGAGTGCAAAGCCAATACTTTTATTTAATACTTATATTCAAACCTCTGGCTTCTTTTATTCTCACTAAACTTTCCATATTCATTCTTTCTATCCTTTCATAGGTACTGGGGCAGTGCTTCAAGGCCCTAGAGGCTAGACAGCATTTGGGATGCAGAAGCATTTGTTAAAAGCATATCTGGAGGGTGTTTGGGTGCCTGGTAGAAAGCGGGAAGTTTCCAGGAGTTCGTTTTTCGGAATTGCTCTCCAATGGCGCCAGTCTGCCTGTTTGCAACATTTCACCCAGTTTTGCAAATCTGACAGCCCTCTGGCCAGCGTTACATGTTCTGCCACAAAGTTTTGCGAAACATCCTCTGTCTCTTATCGAAACAACAGGGTAGAGTTCTGCTTGTGGTAAAAGTTCACAACACTGAAGCAGCCAAAAAAAAAAAAATTTGGGACAGATCAGCACCTAATTTCAGAGTGAAGCTGCACTAGTAAGGCCATTCCACAGACCTCTGTGCCCCACTAACTTCAGGGCTGACTTTAAGGGGTTGTGCCCCCTCAGAACACTGATGAACTGAAGATCTGATATCTCCTGTCTGTCTTGTTGTGGACATCAGGGCGCTGCAGCCTTCCTAATGACTACTGAACTCTCAATGGCATTCCTGCTGAAGACCTCCCTGTGGGCTTTTTTTAGCCATCTCTCAACTTGCCAGACCAATTTCTTCTGTGTTTGCCTACACTGGCAGACATTCTCTTAGGCACTGGTTAGGACATTGACATAGATGTGAGCATGGTAAGCCCGAAACACCCGTGTCCCACTTTCTCTTTCGCCTTGACCTTAGTGTCACTGAGTTTCACTTTCAGTAGGTGGCATGGTGGGAGGTGAAGAAAGGAGAAGACAGTGGAGGTGAACCTGGGCTGTTATTCATAGGGACAGATCGCATGTGAGTTATGCACCATCAGACAAATTCTGCCTTTGAGACCACTGTGCCGACTCCTTTATCATCCAATTATTCTGACCTTCCTGATTTACCCCCTCCCCGCCCTCATTCCCCATGCTGTGATTTATGTCCTTGCTCCATTGTGTCTATCTGTTCTTTGGGACGGGTTTGTACAGCTGATGCAGAGTTTATTGCAACTAGTTCTTAATCTTCACCTCGTGTTTGCAAATTCCTCATGAAAAATGATAAACAAGCATGCTAAGAAACTTCACAGAGCTTGTGAGGGTGTAGAGATAGATACGTTCTTGCAGTATATAAACCTGCTCCAGAGAGGAGGGTGGTGCTTATGGAAGAAGTCATGCTCTGCATTGTCAGGTTCCTCACTGACACCCCTCATCCATTGCATGGCTTGCCTGAGGTTCCCCAGTGTTCCAAGAAGACAGAGAGCCTCCTTAGAACTCCTACACCACACCCCCTCCTCCTTGAACCAACCTCTAAAGAAACGTCCGACCATAATCAGACAAGGAAGCTTGGGAACCCTAAAGGTTTTGGGCTTACCCAACCACAGCTCATGTTTGCAGTGCACAAGTATGCCCTTGATGCCCTTGGGCAAGGGAAGGCTGGGTCCACCAGAGCAATCCCATTCCTGGTAACTGGTTTCTGCTTTCCCACAGACCTGAAGCATTTGTGCAGTAGAACAGGTGATGTTTTGCTCTTTGGTTAAATCTAGAAGTCTATCTTCAGCAAAGCCAAAGGCTTCTAATGAGCAAGAGAAACATGGACTGCTTTTTTTCTAGAAAACCCATCTGCTTTCTCAGTGACTGGAGCTGCTGGTTTGCTTTGACCTTTGTATGGAGTGCTTCAGAGAGGTTTGTGGACAGAGTACATCAGACAGAACTCTCCTGCAGAGGTGTTCTCAGAGGGCCCCTGTGGTGTGTTGGGACTTTGAGATGGACCTGTGTTCTGTGTTAAACTCATGAAAGGGACACAGAGGACTTAAATAGCATTTATTCAATTTCTTTGTGGGTATTTTTTTTTTCTTGAAATAAAGCCCTTTTCTCTTTTGTTTTATTGGAAGCACAACCAGGGTGTCCAAAATCAGGCAGGGCCATGCTTGGCAGGGGCCCAATGGGACGCAGCAAGGTTGCACCTTGGGTACATTCTGTGGTTCTCCATCCCCCACTTCAACTAGTTCATGACTCACATTCACCAGGTACCAAATGACTCTTAGACCCTCCTGGCTAACTCTGCCTCTTTCTGTGATGCCAGCTTCCATGAGATAGGTGTAGGTCTAATTCCAGCCCTGAGCCATGTGCTAATAGGCCACACCAGGTCACCATCCCCTCAAGCTTCTTTGAACACATGAAATTTCTACTGAGCAGAATTCACTGAAGTGGTTTCCCTCTCTGCAAGGCCACAGGAGGTGCCAAGTTACCACAGAACAGTGCCTGAGGTAGTGCTCATAACCACACTGTACCCAGAGGATCCTGCTCTGAGTGAGAGCCTCTCCTCTCGCACCGGGCTTTTAGATATATGAAATATTATACATATATATAATGCTATATATTTTATTTTTTATTTTCGTGTATATATTATACATACATGTTTAATAAAAGATAATAAATATTTATATTTGGTTTTATATGTATTAGATATAGATATAGCTATAGATATATAAATATATAAAAGACAATCCTTGACATCTGTGTGAACAGCTGTTGGGAAATCTTTTGACTCCTAAATAGTATACTTCTTCTGCAATATCTAGTTATATTTAGTAGGGAAACGCAGAGCACTTATGCAGTGTCCAGCTACATCTTATCCTACCCGTGCTCCATGGGGAAATGTTTGAGGTTCCTCTCCTGCACCATTCCTGCACCTCGGTCTTTGCAAGTGATTTGCTGACAAAAAGCTGTCTGTGGGAGAGGGAGGCAGCTCTGCAGGACATTGTGCATTTGTCTAATGATGAGGTACCACTCCTCTCCTGCTGCAAGAGGAGATGAAAGCATGCACTCATCCAGCGTGATCATCCCTGGAAAACTCGGTTTGTGTCAAATAGCAAACCTCAGGGCAATCCAGCATGGGCAAGGCCCCAAAAAGATGTTAGATGGCATTCTGTTGCCATGCAAACAACAAGAAAACAAGCAGCCAAAAGCCAAATCTCTGCTGAATCATTGATGACTGTCATTCAGGCTTAACATGGTGTCTGGATCAAGGCAAGCTGGCTCTTCAGAGTGAGCATGGGAGCTGTCTCTGTCAGCATAGTGGATGGCTCACTAGCTCCGTACCTCTAATTCCGGTGGTGAGCGCAATGCAGCTGAGTAAGGTTCTGCAGGACATCAGCAAGGGGATGGATGCAAAAGTTGTATTTGTTCTTGAAAGTGGAGTTGAGGTCAGGGAGTGCCAACAGGGAGCTTTGCAGTGATTTCACCATGTGGACACTGGATGGAAAGCCCCTCCTCCTTTTACGAATGTTCCTGAAGAACTTAGAGCTGGAGCAGGATGAACCCTGGAGCTTCAGCGCTTTTGTGCAATGAGTGAGATGGAGCTGTGTGGTTCCTGCTGTGATGAATTAGCACCAAGTAGCTAGCTGCTGTTCTGGGAAATCATTCAGATGTACTGAGGTGTAAACAATCTCTTCCTGAAGGAGGAGCCATGAAAGAAGCTAGGTGTCTAGTCTTGTTCTTCCCTCGGAATTAGGACTGGCCCATACAGGGATATGAAAACCAACTGAGAGTGGCTCAATTGAGATAAGGCATTTGTGAGGCTTATTGGAGAGGCAAGCATTAGAGGGACACAGCAAACACTGTCTGTTGTGGGTACATGTCTCCCTCCTGCAGATATAGGTGTATTTATTTAGATTTGTTAATATCCACTGCTGTAGGATAAGCAACCCAACCTGAATGCTCAGTCATCACCTCCTGCAGGGAAAGGGTACATGCAAAAGAAATCTGAAGGGAGTTCCGGCTGCCAAGGAAAGATGAAAGGATTTTAGGAAGAGAGGTTGTGAAAACAAGTAGTACTGGAGAGCTTATCCATGCATAAATGAGATGGAGCCTGAAGTGACGGAGAGTCCCCATTGCTTCTTTAAAAACATAAGGGCAAAACAAAAAGATTGGCTGCACAGACTGGAAGGCAGGAAACAAGATCTTTTAAAACTGTTAGCAGTCAGGAAGGGAAGGAAAAATCTGTATGTGTGCAAATCAACTTTGATTTGATGCCCACTCCAATGTCCTGCTGCAGAGGGATAAGCTTACAACCCTCCCCCAAAAAAAGAAATGGACCATGCTCTCAGCTCTCTGGGTCCGTGCCAAACTGTGAAGTTCACTTTCAAAGGCAAAGCTGACATGGAGACATTTGACAGGGCTCATGCTTCTAAACCACGTGGATGCTTTTGTAAACATTACTTCTGGGTGTACTTAATATCTCCACTATTAATCAGGTTGCGGGGAGTTAAAAGCCCATTAATGGCATTAACAAATGCTATTTAACTGGGCTGAATTGCAAATGCAAGTTTAGACAGAGAACAAATACAATGTGACTTTGGAGGAGCAGAAAGCCAGCCAAAAAAACCCACATTTCATCTTGAAAAAAACCCCACAAAACAAACATCAGTGAATCAACCCGAAACACACAGACTATGAGAAGTGAGGAAAAGTCTTGGCAGATGTGATATTGAAGGAACTTGTGAGTATGTTGGTTAAAGCCAGATGTGAGGCTCAACAAATGGAAGGTGGTAGGTGGGCCAATACATGGAGCAGATTTGATAAGATCTTGGCATACAGTGTGACCTAAGGATGGTCAGTGGAGTTTGGTCTTTCTGGCACAAAGAGCACTCAAAACAGGACCAGGAAGTTATCTTTCTGTGAAATCAGTGGTCTACCAAACGAGAGAGGCAGTGATAACCTGGATGGTCTTCAAAGCAAAGCAGTAGCAAGGACTGAGGATTTGGAGAAATCATCCAAGCCTTTTTGAGTTTTTGAAGAGTGCAATGGGAGAATGACTCAAACATGCTTGGTTTGGTTGGCTGTGTTTGTAGGGGCGTGTTAATACCTGTTCACACTTACTCTTTCTGAGCAGTCAGGACAATGAATCTTTAATGCTGTGCTTTCTTGTATGTAAAAATATGAAAAGGACAGGAAATTGGTTAAGGGAAAATGTAACCTGAATATTGTGGGGAAATATTAAATAGTGAAATGCACAAAAATGTGAATATCTCTCCAGAATCTTTGCCTGGGGCTTTCAAAAGCAGACAATAAAATGTATCCTTGGAAGTCCAGTTCTATACTCTGTTGCAGAGCACAAATGCCTAATAAAGTAATTATTTTCTAAATGTGCTAACTGCATAATATTTGAGCTAGATTGGCACCTATTTTTATATTGTCTGTCCTTATTATATTTTAATAATTACATTAAAAAACACTGAGTTTGGAAACATGAATTGCTCAGAAATAAGACATTAAAATCGTGATAGTTCTTCATTTTTCAATTTAAACTTCTATATGCATCTGCATTGTGTCACAGTCACAGGATTATCACTGTATAGGACAGATCATCACTGTGCTCACTGGGTAACTGCTCAGAATTTCTTCTTACCCTCATCACTTGACCCCAGGCCTTATTTACTAAACACCACTTAAGCTCTGCCTAGAACACAAACTGATTACATTTCCTCATGGGCTTTCCTGTGACACTTTCACTCTAAAGCTGAGCAGTTCAGAAACATGAACAGATTTCCCCTTACCACAACCCGTATGAAAAGAGGAAGGAGATAGTAGCACTTCCATTTTACCAAAGTGGAACTAAGATGAAGACATTAGAGTTGTGGCCACTGACTCTTGCTGTTCACTTTACAGCTACACAAGTTTGCTTTTTTTTTCTTCTGGCTGTGTGTGCTGCATATGTTTAGATGTTGGCGTGCTACTTAATTTTGCAGAGAATTTACCCTCCACATGACTCTCGTGAAAGACAAAATTGCAGATATATAACAAAACCATTTTTTTTCTGTAAATATGAGAGCTGGGCACCTACTGAGAGAAAAGAACAGGAACAAGATAAATACAAAGTTTTGCAAGGACCAGGGCAGAGAGCAGGGAGGGAGAATGATGTACAGACAAGAACATCTACTGGTGTGGAAGGTTCCTGAATAAACAAAATTAACACTTGAGTACTATTTTGGGCAGGACATGAAGCTGAGACATCAGAAAAAAGGTGAGCTAAGTAGTCCCTAGAATATCCTTGTTAGCAGGTTTTGATACCGAAGCCAGCCAAAGGGAATCTCTGGCAAACCTATAATTGCCTGCTATGAACGATTTCTCGGGGCAAAACACATCCTTGGCTGAAGAGTGGGAGTAAAGGGCAGGGAATTTCTAAGGGTGGTCAGGATTTCTTGAATCTGTAACGCCAGGAACTCTCATAATTTCATGTTGAAGACACAGCTCCCAGCAACTTTGCTTGCAATGCAGAATGCTCAGCACTTTTGCCAGTCTGGCCCCAGGTGTCCGTAGCTTGGCAAACAAAATGAGAGGTAGTGGCCAACTTAGAAAATGCTTATTTAAGTGACTTGCCAGTAGCACACAAGGGCTCAGTCCTAGGAGCAGGGCTAGGCAGTGTTCAGTTGCATTAATGATCAGATCATCTCTTCTCCCCCTCCAATCCCCTTCCTCATTTCCTACACTCCCCTCCATCTTGGCAATAAAACATGCAGGGGTCCTGTGGGAAAAACCCAACAAAACACTGTGTGATCATGTAATTAAAGGCTGCACTATAACACACAGGCACAAAGGAGATTAATAAATGCTTTATGGATAGCCTCCAGATTAGCTTTTCCTCACTCCACTGTGCAGTCATAATGTTCCTTTAACAGAGCTCTCCATGTGCTATAGCACAGACTTATGGGGGGAAACACAACAAAGTTTCAGAGCTTCCTTTCTTACCCCTTAGAGAGAGAGTGGTGTGTAGATGGGCTGACCCTGGCACAGACGGTCACCAGGGACCAGGAAGCTGGAGATCTGCAGCCCTTTGCCACCTGAGGTGGTGGGAGAGCAGCAGCCCACCAGCCCTGCAGACTGCAGGGACAGGAGCATGCTGACCTTGGTGTTGGAGCCTGGGCTGCCATGGGGCTGTACAGACACAGACTGTCCAAAGCAGAAATTTATGGCTTTAACACTTCTATTATATCACTTAGATCCCAAATGATGTACCCCCATGTGCTGCGGTATTCCTGACCTCTGTCTTGCTTCACTCACTTATACCACATCTCCTCTCGACTCTGGCTGGTACCTCATGTGGTTTTCTTCATTCCTACCCAACTTCTTCCAGTTTATGTCTCAATCTACCTTTGCCTTTGAAGGCAGGGCGGGTACAGTCCTCTCACAACCAGAGATCTCAGCAGCAGTGGTGGCAGAGGCAACCCTGTTTGATTGTTTTGTCCCCATAGAGGGACCTACACCAGTTGCACCTACAGAGGAGCCAGAAAAGATGAAGCACAAATCCATAAGGGATATCTGAGAAACCTTCAGAGAAAACAAATGCTTGACTTGTCTCTCTTTCACACAAAATGCAAATGTTGGCTTTTCTGAGGCTTATAAGGTGGACAATGGGAAGGTTTTTAATGAGGTTTCCAAAAGCACATCCTTGACACCAAGGGCAGCCTCTGCTTGGATGCCTGCTGTAAGACATGGGAGTCACAAACCAGTATGAATGTTTCACCATGAGGGAAACAATGCATTTTTCTTCTCCTTGTTCTCAGAAACAGCCCTGCCACTTAAGCAGAAATGCGAAAACAAATGAACAAAACAAATTCAGCTTGAGGCAGACACCCAGCATGGGGAATTGCAGGCCAGATGGTTAGTGTGACAAAGTTAGAAGCAACTGAAAACAGCCTTTCAATAAGAAGTGTTAGGCAACTTCAGGATTAGGTGGTACCACCTCAACTGAACCCCCTTCCTCTTTTTAAAGATGACTTTTCTAAAGTCAGCACACCAGCAAATTTGCTGAAGAAGCACAATGATGGCGCGAGAAAGGCCGCGCTGTTGCTGTTGCTGTTACATCATCAATGTGTCAGAGGACAACAAAACCTTTCTACCACTTGTCCTGCTGCTGGGTCCTGTTCCCTTCTCCTCCTCTTGGCCCCATTCCCTGGACCCACTCTCTTTTCACCCACCCTGCAGCTAGTCCCTTGAGGCCTGTCTCTTTCCCCTTGTGGCAGATGCCCACTCAGCCTTCTGAGCCTTCTCCTCTTTGCCCAACCCACTGCTGGCTCTGGCAGCATCAGCTTGGAGTCCAGCAAAGCTCCTTAGCTTGGCTCCCTGCCTCCCTTCCCCTCCCCTCTGCTGTCAATTTGCCTTACTGGTCTTTTGGAAAAAATCTGTCTTCCTAATCTACTGTAAAACAAAATCTCAGCTCCTGATGATTGCTGCTGTTGTGTTGACTTTTCCCAGAGCCAAGGCTGTGTTACGCTGCTTCACATCACCGAAGGATGAGCCCTGCTTTTGTCAGTGGACAGATGCCAACTTGCTTCAGCAGAGAATCCCTCTTGTTGGCTTAGGTTTCAGTGTGGCTGGACTGATTGGTGTTGGAGGATGAGCTTACCCCTGACTCCAAATGAATGCAGAAATAGCTAGACACAGCTATGTATGCCCTCCTCATCTGCTTCACCTGCTTTCTGCTTCTTTCATTGCAGAAGCACATGCACATAACAGAGACTAAGCATGTAAAGGAGTTTTCAGTTGTTCTGTGCACTGAGGCTCTCTCTCTTTAGTTCTTGGAGGATTCCCCTGTTCTCAGGAGATGCAGCGCACGATGCCTTTACAGTTTTTGCATGAGTTGTTCCCACTTGTTCCACATCATCAGATTATGTACTGACACGTGGAGCATATGCTCTCAACAGCATGTCTGCTGTGACTAAATCATATCCTGGGTCATCAACTCAAGGCTCACAGAGTGTTCTTCCAATTCCAGAGGGAACTGTTGTCTTCTTGCATTGTTTATAACCCTTGGGAGACTTGGGCAAATCAGGACAACCATGTGCAAGACCCAGCATTGTTTTCTTAAGCTGCACAAGCATTTGCTTTCTTATCTCCGTTGCTCTCTGCATGCACTACAGGCATCTACTCAGTTGTGCAACATCTTGGGTGAAGTAGAGCTCCTAAGTCACCACTTGAAGCATCTGTGCAGGACGTGGTTGCTTTTAATATGCAATATGACCCTAAAAATGTAGCCTAGATTGATACCAGTACATATTACAAGTGGTTAAACTTCCTGTGTTGTCACTGCCTTGGCAGAGTTTGGGAAGTCATTTCACACAGTTTGAGGAAATCTTGCCATGAACTTAAAACTCAACACGTATGAGAGACAGAACTTCAGCTGTATCATTTTAAGGTCAGCATCTGTAACAATTGGGACATTTTTTTCCTTCTCTCTTTCTTTCTTCTTTTTTTTTTAATTTAGCTGAAATTTTATTTTGTTTAATTGAAACCTTTCCCCACTTGCAACTTCAGCAAGCACATGCTGAAACAATTCCTGATGTTTAGTGACAGTTCTGTCCTAGACAATTATATCATCAGTAGACACTTACATTTTTACAGTTTGTGGCATCTGTGCACTGAAATGTTTTGGAACCTGCCCAATAAATATATCGAAGTTGCTCAACCCTGGACTTTCCATGCCAAAGGAGATCTGAAAAATCTTATCAGTCTATCTCATTTTCTCAAGAATTTGGCTTCCATCGAGCAAAAATTTCAGTCCAAATGGAAATTTTCTCTTTGCATGTTCCTTCTCCAGAGGCCATTTAAGGCTGAATCAACTATGCTGTCCTCCATAATTAGAAAGGAGCAAGCTTGCTTGCATCTCCTTCTGTTTTGCAAATACTGCCACTTACTGTCATGCAGTATCTCCAGGCCTTCCACTGCAAGGCTGGAGGAATGTTTTGGATTGTCCAGATCCAATTTTCCATGACATCTTCATCTTCACTTGGATTCCAGAAGTGCTTTGCCATGACTGGAGGTTTCACTCTCCCAGACGCTGTCCAAAAGTGTAATGAGAGACCATCTTGACTCACATTACAGATCACAAAGAGAAATTAACTATTCCTGTTTCTGTTTCTGTAGAAAGAGCAGGCGTTTGCTCACTGTATCCTGAGTTGTCCTGTAACCATTTTTGGACCCTGTGTCATTGAGCTTACTTTACCAGAAAACCATTATTTCCTTCTTTGAGTCAATCAGAATCAGCTTTTCATGGCTTGGGGATTCACAAAGGTCATCCACTCTTTTTATTTTCCTTTCTTTCTTCCTTTGTTTCACATTCTCTCCCTCTCTCTGTCTCTCTCTCTTATTCCCCCACCTCCCCGCTCCTTCCCTCATTAGAAGGCAGAGCATGGCTGTGGACATCACACCCACCCCACCAGTGGACCCTCTGTTTTCTACTTCCAGCTCAATGCACAGCTTGTAATCATTACAAAACGATGGGGTATCTTCTGGGTGATTGTTAGAGAGAATTACGTTCTGGCAGCCTGTGAAGGCATGTGGATGCTCTGATATTTGATATTCTTTTGCTTTCTGTTTGCTATAGCTATTTCCCTTCTGTTTGCAGGGCATTTCTTTCTTCACAACTGCTCATGCCTATAGCCTACCAAGTTCCCAGCCTGAGATTATCTCTTGTAGCTGTTGAAACTCCTATTGGAAGCTGATGGATTTACTGCAGGTTGACAGTTCTGTCACTACAAACAACATTTGAGCCAAAACTTTGTCGTGTGTAATCTATATATCTCAAAGTGAACTCCTTGTTCATTTTTTCTTCTTTTGTTTCACTAGCTTATGAGGTGAGATTCCCAACTGATGTAAACAAGTATATATTCACCAAAGTTGAGGGATGTGTATTGATTTATACCACCCAAAAGCCTAATACAAGGCCTTCAGGGAAGGAATCTGTCACCTATTGAACTCAAAACACTGGCTTTTTAAGTGTGTGAAATTCCTCTTTGTTTCTTTTTATGTGTGTTTTATTTTCCATCGTCCCTCTCCTCTCCTCTCCTCTCCTCTCCTCTCCTCTCCTCACATCTCCGCTCAACA
>VZTH01011315.1:138155-226042 GCA_013397815.1 Aleadryas rufinucha
CCTCTCCTCTCCTCTCCTCTCCTCTCAACACAAAAAAGGCTGAAAAAGTGCTGCTGTGTGTCATTTTCCCCCCTAAACTGTGCAATTTGCTGGTTTAATCACCAAACCTTCCTAAGTTTCAGAGCCACTGTTGGATCTTCCTGGCATGGTTATGCCAGTCTAATGACGGCTATTTGACTTCCATGGTTTTTTGCTCCATACCATTGAGCAGGCTGATCAAATCCTGAAAAACAATTTTTCACTCTGTGACATTGTGCAGAGGAACTTAATCAACAATGAAAAAATGATTTGGGGGTTACTCATGTGGGAAGACAGATAATCAAAATACTACCCAGTGTAGAAATGATATGTCACCCTCAGGTCGAGGCTCTTCTAGCGCCTCCTGCGTGGAGAAAGCTGAGGAGGAGGAAGGATACACTGGTGTTAAAGGTAACACAGAGGAGTTCATATTGCCTCCTACCACTGCCTATTTACCATTCTCTGAATCAACATCCCCCTTCCTTGGCTCCAAAATTAAGCCACAACTTTAAACTCAGAATGTTTAAAGAAACAAGGGGGGAGAATAAGTGTCTGGGCCATTCTTCAGAAGCCCTGTGTAAACACTGGGTGACCCATTCCTTGTTCTTTTCCTAACCTGGCTGAACTCTGGAAGCAAGCAATAAACAGCAAAGGTTAATTAAATCCATTTCTAAGTTTAACACCCCTGCTCCCCACCCTGTCCTAACCAGACTTTGGGGTCTGTGTGTTTTGGGCAAATATAACCTGGTTTGAATTTCAAAACATGATTTCAAGTTTCCTTTAGAGACAAAGAAAACTGATTCCTATATGCCAAATGAGTCATTCAAGACAGGGAACCTAATTAGGATTGCAGCAGCAGCTAATTTCACCACCAAAAAGAAATTTTGTGCACTAGAGAATGAAGTGCTAGTTCCGGGCAGCAGCACCAGACACTCAGTGTAATTATAATTTATATGGCCCTCACTGCTGTAGTAGTTAAGTGCTTGACAAGAACCAAGGGATTTTCTCTGAGGTAGGGAAAAGTTTTCTTCTCTTTTACAGCCATGGAATCAGAGATTAAATGACCTGCCCCACATTATTCAGTGGATTTGGCCAAGCTGAACTCAGGTGTCCCCAAGTGTCTCTTTAATGTTTTCAGCAGGAGTTTCAGACCCTTCTTTTTCTCTTGCCTCTGCCCTGCCTGTAGCCCTGAGAAATTTGGATCCTGTTTTTAAGTAGGGTAGTGAAGGGAAGGAGTAGCCTTCCCCTCTGCAGCAGGGCCATGTGTCCCAAGTTCAAACCACAGATTATTTGAGTAACAGAATTCCCAACAAGACATAGAAAAATATTTCCCAGATTTCAGAAGGTGAAGGGCTCAGCTTCCAGTTCTCCAAGGACACCAGGCTGATTTAGCTGTATCACACCCCCTTCCTGGAGAACTCACACCTGACCCTTACCTGTCACCATTCGGATGCAACACCAGGACATCAGGTATCCAAGCAGGGTTAGATTTGAGTACACTGGACTAACAGAACTACACCATGGGCTGCCCTGTCTCCTTTTTTGGCTCTCCAAGAATTGTGCAATTCAAGGTTTCTCTACAGGCCCAAGAGAACATGATTTCTTGCAACAAAAAAAAAAAAAAAAGGAGCAGCATAGAGCTGGGTTCATTGGGAGTGGTTTAGAAATGTTTATTTGCTTTAATGAAACCTCTTCTTCAGGAAAGCAAAAGCCAGGTTGCAAACCTACAAAAGAAAGTACTTTTTTCTGAAACTGAGACACTTGGTGTCTATGCTGAGATGGCAGTACTGGCCAGACTTCCTTTGAGGCTGGCAAAGTCCAGAGAGAGTGCCCCTGCCCCTGAACTACAATTTGAGCCAAGTGGAAAATGGGAAAGGATCCTTGGCTCAGCAGTGGGGCTAAAGCATCATCAAATCCAGCCTCTGGGCTGGTGTGGGAGGGCTGGGAGCCTTGCAGCAGAGCTGAGGGCTCATGTCCAGCAGCTCAGATCTAGCTGGGAAATGTGTGACATGCGACCTTGACACTGAGGCTCCCGTCAGCCGAGGAGCTCAGTGCTGCCTGGGGCTTTTGTCTGGGCCTCAAATCCTCCTCCTGTCTTGGGGGCTTTGTTCAGTCCTGGAGGCCAGCCTAGAGCAGCTATGTATGGTTTCACTTTTGCTGTCAGAGGATATCTGTGTTGCAGGAAGCTCTTACAATAACTCTGTAAACATGAATGAACTTGTTCTCCTGATAATGTCAAGTGGAAAATCCCATATTTTTCTCTTCTTTAATGAGAAATTCTTGCCCTTCAATGTCTCTGACCTGACACATATGTTTTTACTATTGGGTGACAGTGCTGTAATCCCATTCTTATACTTGATTTATGAAGGCAGGATCTGGAGCTGTGTAGGGTCGAGGCCCCGTTACACTAGACACTGTATAGGCTCTTAATGAGGGAGAGAGTCTGTACCTACAAGAGGATGGACAAGAGGTGGGACGGAAAAAGAAGGCATGGTGGCCATACCTGGAAGGGAGCTGATGTCTCCTGAATCCTGGAGTAGCAGCCCAGCTGCCAGCATTGTTGCCCCTATAAATATTCCAGAATTTCCATCAGCTTTGCTGTGGCTCTAGTTCTGGCGCCAGAAGAGCCCAGTATTCTGCAGTTGTTTCACCTCATGGGTCAAGCAGCAGTTACAGGATGCACAAACACAATAGTGGATTTAAGTGACACATCTGAACTTGATTATGGTTTCCTAGGGGGAAAGAACCATGTCTTCCACTGTGCTTCAGGCATCATTGAGGGGATACTTTTTTCCAGCTCCTCAGGTTGGGAGTGCCTGTGTGAGTATAACCACAGTGACGCACAGAACCAAAGGATGGATGGGTCCAGCAATTAAATAGAAAAATCTGCTTAAATAAATAAACAAGCCTTATTAAAGACCTCAGGACAGCTGCTGATGAGCTCTGCATGGAGCCCCACAGATTAAAACTGTCTACTTCTTACATCTCTCACATGGACAGGAAACTGGAGCAGATGACAGAGCACAGAGCACATTTAATGGGATCTTCCTCCTCTCCAAGAGGAACAACACAACAAGCAAATGGACCATCCAGCACTGGCTGCAGCTCATCTGCGGTCTGGGTGTGCAATGTGTGGACCTTGTAAGGACTCCTGCTTGAGGGGTGGCTTCTGCAGAGCGTTTCAGTGGACATGAGAGCAGCCATGCTGAGCATGGATGGAGAGCAGCACCCCAGCTGCCTCCTGCCACATGGGAGCTGCCACAACAATGTTGGCCTGCAAGTAATTATTGATAAGCTGTGGGGACTGTGGTGCAAGGAAGGAGATAGGGCTAATTGCCCACCCCCAAACAAGAGCTGGAGATTGCTGTCTTTCCCCTTCCAAGAGCAAGCCTAACCCCAACCCAATCCCTTTGGAAAATCTTCCCTGTGCTGTCTGTAACACACAGATCTGCAGCAGAATACAGACGACCCATGCCAGTCTTCTCTCTGACCAACCTCCTTCACGTATCTGTTTCTAGAGGGCAGAGGGAGGAAGAAAGAACAAGTACTCTTTTACTCTATGATGTGCACATGTGTTTTCTGCTCTCTTACTTATTCTAAACTCTCCCACTTCACTCCTTTACCATGTCCTTAATAATTCCAATAAATGTCAGGTCCAATCTCACTTAATGAAATATACACCTATTAAATGAATGAAGTGGAAAAACAGTCTGCTCTGACTGCCTGCCTTGGATCTGAGCTGCAATACATGGTTTTTATCCATGCAATCAGATTATTTTACTAGGTCCCTAGGAAATTTCCAATAACACAAACAAACTTTAAAAATCCTATGAGATCCCTAGCCCACTTCGAAGAGGAACCCTGAAATGTTATTCAATCCTTGGAGCTATTTGTTTCACATGTGATCCCAAACACTAACTAAAGGCAACATAATATGATAGGTATTTACAACATATCCATTATCTTATCAGAGCTTCAGGTACAGCTGTAAATAGCCTGTTCCAGCTGGGCAGTCTGCTGAGTTAAATGGGTTCTACTTTTAAAAGCAGGAACTGGAAAACATGTCCCGTTTAATCTGAGATTCACTTGCACCCAAGGGATGGAAACTCAAACAGCAGACCTCAGCTGCAGAGAAGGTCCATATTCCATGAAAAACCTCTCCCTCTATCTGATGCAAAAGGCTGGGCTCACAATCGTCTTGCCACTCATCTGGGCGCTTTGTTGACAGAGCCCTGTTAGCAGCTCACCAAGCATAGAGAATTGCTGCTCCCTGGATGGAAGGCAATTTTGCACAGTCAGCCAAAGACAAAAGGAAATGTCAGGCTGAGGGTGGAAAGAAAAGAGACCACATTGGAAGTTGTGAGAGGAAAGGGAGGGGGCAGAGAGCTGGTGGCTGGAGGAAAGGGGAAAATATGGAAAACAAGACCAGAGAAAGTGCAATTGTTAGGGAAAATCTTTTCCACTGCTTCCCTGGCTGCAACCAGTCTGAACAGGACATAGTGTTTACTCTTTGCATGCTGCCACACACTGTATACCAGGTGACAATGGCTGGTCTTCCACTACAGGACCCCTGGCAGCAACTTGATCAGTGTCAGAAGGAAACAAATCTGTTAAATCCCCATTCAGTCCACAGGCTTCTGAAACTCTTTTTAAGAGCCTTGTGAAGAGTCAGAATTGGGTTGCATCAAGTCTGAGCTTATGTAGAAGGAAATGGTATTTCAAAGAAACAGAAGTAAGGAAGTTTTATCTCTGAGGCATGAGAAATCAGCAGCCAATTCCATCATGACAGCGAGATTACTCTCTGGCCTTTCAGGAACATCCCAGAGGCAACTGTACAAGAGACCTACTGTCAGGAGATGCTGTTGACCATTTTTATCGGCTTGCTGGCTAAAACGGAACCTTGCTCATTAATGGTTTGTTGGCAGCTGATCAGAGAGTGAGTGACTCATGGTGACTGACCACAAGAGGAGGTTACTGCTGGAAGTGGACTTAATTTGACAATTTGCACCAGAGATTTGGGAATTTAGTGAAACCAGCACTTGGAAGTGTTAACAAGCAGTGAGCCAGTGGTAGTGAATCTACTTAAAGATGCATACCAGGGCACAAAAAACAGTGCCAGAGTAAACAGAAAGCAGAGAACAGATTAGTTTGCAATAAACATGGAAGCAATTGCAACAGAAAACAATGAGTCCAACAAAGGAGATTTAGTTACAAACCCTCAATAAAAAGCATCCCATCTAACAAAAGTATTCTGCTTTTGGCAAACAACAAAGACATCCAAAACCAAAGTGCATTACTGCACATATGGCTGAGGGGACAAAGACTTCAAACTCATCAGTTTGATGATGAGACAAAACCTGTAGTTCTTCAGGTACCCAGCCTGGCAGGAGGAGAGGCTGCTTCGTGATTGTGGAGTGGAACAGATGCCCTCGAATTCTGAAATACTGTCAGTACCAGAAAAGACTTTCTACTTTTGTAATTAAGACAAAATGGTAACGAACTCAAATGTGATCCCAGAGGACACAAAGGGTCTATGTTGCCAAGCTGCACTGGATGTTTACAGAAGGGCAAATGCTAATCAGAGAGTGGAGAAAGCCCAAGTAACTTGAGTATCTGTAACTTCACACATAACTGATGCAGCATCTCATTTTAAAGAGCTGGTGGGTGGCCTTCAATGCTCTGAGATGGACTAAAAACAACATACTCATTGAAGGGAATACCCAAGTGACTGACACACTATGTACAAGAATTGCCCACCAAGGACAGAGAGAGATGGTAAAGATTACCCTAATTTTGAGTATTTGCTGAGTGAATAGATAGCATTCACTATGCCTTGGCAAAGAGACACCTGCAAAAAACAAACCAAACATTTCCTTCTCCGTTTGAGATAGTGAGGGTAGTGCCAGAATTTCATGATGGGTTGAAAATGACCCATAGCTGGATGTGGTGGTCTAATGCCTAGCAAGTAGCTGAGGAAAGGGAATGACAGAGACCTCCATGAGAAACATAAGCAGAGTTGCTCACCAGGAGGAGTAAGCCTCTTGCAAAGTAAGATCATTGTGCAAAGGGAGGAAACTAAGATTTTTCTGGTAGGGGAAATGGATCACCTCTGAAATGCAGGCATGTGGGAGGAAGGCATTTTAGGAGCTCAGGTACCATGAGAGGTGACCTCTTGCTATTCATTTTGCTTGTTATGTAAGATAAAATGACATCACTGCAGGGACAAACAGCTGTTGTACTGTGTGGCAATGTCATTTATGTAGCCAGCGCCTGCTGCCCACAGCAGACACTTGGGATTTGAACTCACGATTGCTGGTGAAAGGTCTGGATTGGGAACACCAGTTTTCCACAATGGTCCTTAGTAGGAGGTACAAAGCTGGATCTCTCCCATGGTATATATACCGAGTGAGGGCTTTTCCCTCGGCAAAGGTGGCTCATGCCTGTAAGGTCAGTTGCAGAGCAGGGTGGGTGGTCAAATGGGAAAAACAGGAAGGCAAGCTGTCATTTTTCATCTCCCTCATCCCCTTCCTGGGGCTGACGGGGTCATTGGCTGTCCTCAGCCCTGTGGTGTGGGTCTAACCTTAAGCTTGTCCCTTGCAAAAGGGTTTGAGGGCACTTCTTGAAGTCCACAGAGCTTAAACAAGATAGTGTGGCACTTGGGGTTGGAGAGATATGAATATACATGTGCCAGGACTGTGTCTGAGTGAGGCTATTTTGGGGTGATGGTATGGCCTTGATCTAGAGTTGTGTCTGGAGTGGAAGGATCTCTCAGTCCTCTCTGAGAGACGGAAGAAGGTTTGTGCATGCAGGGCATGGCAGGGAGAGGCGCTAAGGCAACTTGCAAAGGGTGGCCAAAGCATGAAAAGGGAGCTGTGTGGTGGAGCCAGGATGACGTGTGCCTAAACAGTGAACATCAGCATGTAACACAGTCAGGTCCTTCATGGGGTAACACAGGGAGCTCTTTTAAACACACACATACATGCACGCACAGAAAGAACAATTTATGGTTGTGTCAGACTCACGTCTGGGCTTCTCATTAAAATTAATGAGGTAACGTCTCTGAGGCATTCTGAAACGGATGCTGCCCAGAGAGTGCGGGAAAGACCTCTGTCACTTTGAAATAGCTACTTAGCAAAATCAATTGCAAATTTGCTTTCTCACAACCATGCATCGAACTCATGCCAGGAGAATCAAAGACTACTGTCTAAACTTATATGCAGCTGACCTTTCTTCAGACACTTTTGTTACCATGACCAAGGTTCAATAGCCAGAAGTGAGTGATGATGTAACAGCAGAATGGTGTTCAATGGCTCATCCTGATGACCACCTACACCCTGGAACTGAACCTATGAGTCCTCAGTCTCCCTGTTTGTCTGCTGTCTGCAAATAGCTGTGAAACTCACAGCCAAAATGGGTGTCCTGCTCCATTCCCTCCTTTCCCTTTTTTCCTTTAGTGAGTAGCTTCTCTATGAAGAAAAGAACAGCTTGTTTTATGCAGCAAATCTGCAGTGCAGACCTTTACTACTTGACTGAAACTAATAATTCTTCTTTGGCAGCCAAAATGGGTGATCAATATAAATCCATGTGACAAAATATTTTTACCATTTTTTCTCTAAAAGATTATATTTTTTTTTGTTGCAGTGCCTTATGTTAAAGTTGCAGAGTTGATCATTCAGTGAGGAGATGCCAAGCATAAGGAATGTCTCTGCCTTGTGCTCAAGAGACATTCTGCTGCTCTCTGGTTACGTGAGTACATACTGTATTTTTGGTATGACCTCTGCCTCCTTCAGTACACAGGGCTGGCTGATCTGGGAAGGAATTGGGCTCTGGAGAAGAAAGCTGCCCTGGGTCAACTGCCAGCAATGTCACTGGTGTGGCTGTCATGGCAGGAGCAGTGAGTGTCTGGTAGACAAGACAGAGAGATGTTTTGCTGGAGAAACAGATGCTCTTTTCCCTGTCTGGGCAACAGCAGAACCCACTCAAACTTCTCTGTCTGTCACTCACTGTGTGTTGTGTTTTTTGCTGTAGACCGTATTTGTAGCAGTGCTGAGCACGCATACCTGGAGGGGATCAGTGGGAGCTACACACTGAATATCTAAAATGCTGTAATCTTACCCACAGCTTTGGGAAATTAAGCCCTGAGTGCCTTCATTTTGGCATCCACAATTAGCAAGAAGCTTCTGGCAACTTTGATCTCCCTCTTTTTATGGAGCAGCATCATCCCCTCTCCCATGCATGCTGTGAAGAAACATGCATCGATTTTTTGAAGCTCTCTGACTTGAGGGTAAGACCACGAGGTAATTCAGTAATGACGTTTACAGGGCTGCTTGTGGAAAACAGGCCTGCAGGCCACACACCAGCTCAGGAGGACAAATATCTAGTCTGAATAAACACACACACCGTTACAGCAGCGGAAGCCCTGTGGAAATAGAGTACGTGTTCATGAGATCAAGTGCTGCACAGTGCTGTGTGCTTGAGGCTGTGAATGTAGGTTGTACAGACAACAGGAAGTGTGTAGACCCCAACTTTTGATGGCCAGGCTTTGATGGGTGTGTGTTTGTTTACTGCAGTTTTTTGTAAGCCAAACTCTAAGTGGGCAAAGGGTAGACTTCCATGCTGGAAAGACATTGCCTTCCCCACCAGCTGAACATCTTCCCTGTGTCTTCTCTCTGTCTCAGGTGCTATGTGATTTATTGTTACTTGAATCATAGAAGTGGCTTTGTAATGGAAGTTCTCAATCAAGATATCCTGTTCTGTGTTTAATAATTAGTCTTAACTCTTCTTGTGCCTGCAGATTGGCTTGTTGACTACTTGCTGGTTTGTTTCTTCTGTCTCAGTCTCCATTTTACTGTATGAAAGGAACAGATTTTGAAGCTTATACTTTTCCAATCCATGTATTTCAGGAAATGGAAGACACTAGTCTCTCACTTCCTGCATATTTTCAAAGATAGCTCAAGGCCTCTTTAACATGATATATCAGTAATTCCATTTAAACTGAAGAATTATCTTTAAATATTTATCATCAGTATATATTAGTTTCATTTTGTATTAAACAGGTTGATAAAATTAAAATGGATCTGCTTTCTGCAAGTGTCCTGGATAGTCCTGGGGTGCATCAGGCACAGCTTCACCAGCTGGGCAAGGGAGGGCATTGTCCTGCTCTGTTCTGGGCTGGGGCAGTCTCATCTTAAGTCCCGTGTGCAGTTTTGGGTGCCACAATATAAGAAGGATAATAAACTATTAACTAGATAATTAACTAAAGAGCATCAAAAGGAAGGCAATGAAGATGGTGAAGGGTTTTGAGGGGAAGCCATATGAGGAGTGTCTGAGATCACTTGGTCTGCTCAGCCTGGAGAAGAGGAGACTGAGGGGAGACCTCATTGCAGTTACAACTTTCTCATGAGGGGAAGAGAAGGGGCAGGTACTGAACTCTTCTCTGTGATGCCCAGTGACAGCACTCGAGGGAATGAAGCTGTATCAGGGGAGGTTTGGGTTGGATATTAGAAAAAGGTTCTTCACCCAGAGGGTGGTTGGGCACTGGAACAGGCTCCCCAGGGCAGTGGTCACAGCACCAGCCTGACAGAGTTCAAGAAGCTTTTGGACAGTACTCTTGGGCACAAGGTGTGACTCTTGTGGATGGTCCTGTGCAGGGCCAGGAGATGCATTCAATGATCCTTATGGGTCCCTTTCAACTCAGCATATTCTGTGATTCTCTGATTCTGTGATTTTTCCATTCCTGTTGAGTGTGTAACATCTATTTGTTGAACATCAGAAAAGAGGCAAGAGAGAAATCTCTGCTACCCCCTGTAGTCTGAATGTCACTGAACCTTATCCTGCTTCTCCAAGCTTATGAAGAGATTAATACTATCAGACACATGGAAGCCTACAGTCATCTGATTAATAACCCATAAAAATGCAATAATGCTTGAAAAACAGAAGCATTTCCTGATTTCCTACCCCAAGTCAGTACAAATAAAATCCTTAGATTACAGGAAATGATGAAGAGATAAAAGTGGTCCATCTTCCCAACGCAAATCAGCCAGTTCTTGTCCTGGCTCTGGTGTTCACAGCATCAGAGGGTTTGTGCCCCTTTCTGTTTCCATTGCTTCTGTTCTTATGTGAGCAGCTGGTCAATTCCTCAGTATCCCCTTTCCCTCTGGGAAACCTATTCTTCATCCTCCACTGGCTGGTGTTTTCCTCAGTCTCTTCTTCAGGTGTCCTTCACTCTCCTCATCCAAAGATCTGTCTACCAACCAATCTTGACGCATACGTCCGTAAATCTTGTGTTATGTGAGAACACCTTCCTTCCCTTCCCCATCAGACCCATGTATTCACTGTAGAAATTTCTAGCATACTGCTCTCCTCTTCCCTGAGCTGTGAAAGGTGGTATTTCATGGCAGCAGCCATGCCACTGTGTCAGGTTTGAGGATGACATTACCTCCACAGCAGCTCACAGTGTCATCCTCTCTTGGTTTCTCACTGCTGCTGTCCTCATCTCCTCCTCTCCATCCTTAGCACATAGAACTCCCTTCTCCCCTTCTTTTTCAGTCTTTCCTATGGGCTCAGCATTTCCCTGTCTGTCAGATGTGACCAACAGCAGGATGTGTTCACCCACAGTCTCTGACCATCTCACAGTACATGGTGCATTGCCTGCTGCAGCAGGACCACATGGCATGCAGGTGACAGACCTCCCTCAGACCCCCTGCACAGTCCCCACTGAGCACATGGAATTGTTCACCTACCTTGAACCTGGCCTTGCTCTCCAGAAGCAATCTTCAAGTGGATAGTTACCAGCATCATTGCATGGCTCCTGCTCAAGCCTGGTGAGATGCTGAGCACAGCTACCCTGGCCACACTCATCCCTCAGTCCCGCTGTCTGTTTTGGGACTGGACTTGTGTGTTCTGCTCCCTTTGACCCACCCTCAGAGATATTCCCCTAGCACAGAGTGTCCAGTTGCCCCGGTCTATTTGAGCTGATGAAAGAATCAGGATTTGTTTTCAGAACCAGATGGAAGGAGGAGGAAAAATGAGGGGATCAGTACTCAGACGTTTTGTTCCTATGCAGCTGACTTTAAGAGAAGCCCTCAGGCCCTATCTGCAGAGCAGCAGATCTGCACCTCGGCAACAGCCCAGGACCCATGCTTGACTATTTCCTATTTGAATAAGAGCTCTGGCATAAGGGTGTGGATGCTGGCATGACATCTGGGGAAGGATCTTGGACACAACAGCAGCCCAGATTCCCAGGGAGAAAAAGCGTGTGGACTGTTGTGCAGCAGAGCCACAGGCTACAAAGAGCACTTGTGGCTTTGAGTTCAAGACAAACAGACCTTAAAAAGCACTCTGGCTGATGTGTCCACATTACTAGGCCAGCACCACTGGCAGGGGAGCCAAAGATCAGAAATCATGTCTTGGTTGTATTGTCACTGCCATTGCCATGGTACCCAGACATCTCATGCATTCCAAGGTAGAGGACTAGAGGCAACATGGGGAGTAAATACTAGTTTCCCTGAGGAGAGGATGATTTGCCTGTCAGCCAGCTCTTGCTAGAGTGTTCCTGTGGCTCAAGTCCCCCAAGATTCAGGCTCTGAACTCTGTTCATAGTAGGGCTCAAACCCTGTTAGACTGCCCACTGTCCCTCTCCTCACTCCTGGAAGAAGGTGTTAGTGGGAGTGATGATGACAGGCAGTGGCTGGAAGTACTTGTCTGGTTACACCACAGCCCTGGTCCTGGTGGTGGGCACTAGGGACCAGTGCATGCCACAGAGACCTATTAATCTGCTCAGCTGTTTCTGGGATGACCTGCACAAGTGCATAGGCAATGGTCAGCAGAGATCACGAGACACCCTCTGGACTGAGACACACTGCCAGAACAATGAAGCATACTAAGGTTAGTGACTTTCTCAAGCCAGTGGCTGGGAGACATCCAAGGAATGCAATGAGAATAGGACTCTTCTGGGAAGCTGCCAGCAACTTAGTATCACATGCCTACATGATGCTTAATATTCCATGCAGTGCCTCTGGCCATCCAATGCCAAACAAGGCCTTCAGCCTGGGGTCCAGGTGCTGTACAATGTAGAATTCAGAGTGGGGAGCCAGAGTGGGGCAAGTAGCCCCTGAGGTGCTGGGGCTGGGCACTCTGACTTCATCTTCTCCACCTCCTCTCTCCAAGGGCTTCCTGCTGGGCCTTGCTTGTGGGTTTCTATGTGCGTCCTGGTGTGGTCCTTCATGAAGTTGTGGGGTCAGCTCTGTGCAGGACCACTGGTGGTTGTGCCCAGTGACCAGCATTTCCTTTGTCTCAGAGTATTTCAAATAAGATATGGTTCTCTTGGGGATGTAATGTGACCATGGAGCTAGAGCTACATCACTGTGAGCAGGAATAGGAACAAATCCTTCTGCCTTGCTCCCTGTTCTGAGGCTGAAAGGACTTGTTCCACTTCCTTTCCCTCATCCCTCAGGAGAGATTTTGTCTGCATCAAGTCTGGGCTATTTTGTTAAATGCATCTTACCTGAGGCTGACAGCACCCTCTTCCATTCCTCCAGTAGCTCCTTTTGCATCATCAGAAGGCAATGGATGCATTATTGGGCAATGGTTTTGCTAAATCATGAGATTATGTCCACTTAAATGTTTTTGGTGTCTGAAGCTCCAGAAGAAAGTTTAATACTTTGACGCTGATGTGCCTGAATGCTTGATATCTGCATCAGAATGAAAAAAATTCTTGCCTTTGAAACCTGCCCAGACTTATGTTTTTGAGTGCCTGAACTGTGTTTTTTATGTCTGTGTGTGGCAGGAGCATAGATTTCTAGGAAATAAGCCTCAGTAAACAAAGGAAAACCTTATCCATTATGTGATGGTCCTGGTAAATGCTTGCAAACATAGAATATTATTTAATACAGGTTAGGTGAGGCATTTGCTTCCTTTTGTTAGGCTGTGAATGACAGGCTGTTCTTCTGACAGCCCCAAGACATTCAGGGTTATGAAATTGTGATCTCTACTAAATACAGAGACAGGAGACAACCAGAGAAATGCCTCTAGTGGAAGCTTTTGGTCTGGTCATACTCATTTATTTTTTAAGTACTTTCAAGGCATTAAAGCATAGCATGAGCCAAAAAAAAAATAAAAAAAAAAATAAAAAAAAATTCTGAGCTGTCTTGGATCAGGGACTACTGTTCCAGATGGTTTTTATGCAGGTCTCAGCACCACAAGGTCCAAACTCCTGAAGTTCCTTTCACAGAAAGAATACAGATAAGAAAGCCTGCCTAATGGGCTGAGATTATGACATCCAGGAAAGCTGGTGGCTGCCAGAAAGAATCATTGGCAAAATCATGGCTGCAGTGAAGAAGGATTAGAACAGCAAGTTTTATAAGATTATATGTTTTTCTAGATCTGTGATAAGGAAGGTCTTAAAAGTAGAGGTTAATTCCCACAAGAGGAGTTAAATAAGCTCTGCCAGAGGCAACAGAGAAAGAGAAAACCATGACAAAGTGTTGTTAGCTTCAGCAGTCAACATGTCATAAAAAGGGTGAAGTATTTGTAAAATTCTGAATGACAGAAGTCCACAAGGTGTGTCATTTTAAAATAGATGCAGGAGCACAAACAGAGCCCGGCGCAATGTTAACAGAGTTCACGGAAAGTAAATGGAGTAAAATCCCATTGCACAACAGAAGGGTGTCGGAGTGCGCAGTCCTGTCAGCCTGCCAGCAGTGTGAGATTTGGGTATGCTACAAAGAAGCTGTGCCCTACAGAGATGTGTGGATGCTGCTTCTGTGTGGGTAGCCAGCTCTAAAACAAGGTAAGGACTGGGCACAATTAAAGGGACAAGGGAAAACAGGGTTGACAAAACCTTTTTTATAACAGACCACAGGCAAGTTTTCTCAGGTTCAGGATTATTGCACTCAGTTGCAAAACAACGCTCATGTATTAATACCTAGGCAAGCTCCACTGATAGTCCTGGCTGGACTATGGGGCAAAATAGAGATTAAGCAAGAGACGAAATCAGAAAAATTCCAGAGACTTGGGAAATTACAGAAAATCCAGTTTTCACAAAGGACTTCAAGAGAACTGAGCCTATGTTTAAATCTGAGATAATTGAATGCTACAGCATCATAACGCTGTATCCCCACGGTGCAGCTCCTGTGAAGCCAGCCCAGCAGGCAAATCCTCAGGCTGGCTACTGTTGTGTTTACTTCAGTGATGCGAGTGCTTCTCGGCATGGGGTCACAATGAAGCTCTGGGAGAGAAATGCCAACTCACAGATCCCATCTGTCCAAACCCTACTACCTCCTATTGCTAAAATTATAATCTGGCTGCTGGTGAAGAAGACTTGTGAATAAGCAAGTATTTGGTTATTTCCTTTGGGTTGTTCACTTCTTGCATTTAGCAGGACCTTGTGCGTATTATTGTCATTGCTTTGGATGCACACTTTCCCCTTTCAGCAAGTTTTGCTGTGAACTCAACCAGGAAAGCCATTTTCAGATTCTGCTTAAAAGAATTCTTAGTCCAGGACAAAGTGCTAGAGGGAAAATATGTCAGAATGTTGATTTTAAGAAAATCAATCAATGTCAAATTCCAATACAAAAGGACAGATGCCTTGATGTTGGTAAACCAGTTCTTGGTCCTTAGATGGATGGAACTACAGGAATACACAAAATTATTATTAATCTAAACAGTGAGTTATTCTGAGGCATAAACAGTGAATTACAAAGGGGGATGCCTCAAACCTTCCTTGCAAAAGCACACCAGTGCATCACTTCTGAATGTGCTGGGAAGGCTGTTGACCTTCTCAGCCATGGGAAGGCTGATGCAGTTCACATGAGTGTTCCTTAGCTCAAGGGCTATTTATCCAAAACACTGAGTTTACAAGCCACTTCCCAATAAAGAGAATAGGACTTGTGTGAGACTTCTTAGTTGAGAAAATGAACAAAACCAAGAGGAAAGAAAAATAAGAAAGAGACCTCTAACTTCTTTATTACATTCTGCTTTAGGACTTGTGCTGTGGTCTTTAAAATTATGTTGCAAATGTTTGTGCACCTCTGGAGTGTCTTAGTAGTCCTGTGCATCTGTTGGGACTCCAGCAAAACTGAAATAATGCTGAGAGACCTGTTCACCACCTTTCAACCCCTCCATCTACCATGCTCTTTTGCTCAGTGGCTCACCTTTGAACACATCAGTAACAGGGAGCCTACACACAAATCCTCACTGCAAATCCAGGGAAACCCACGCACCAGTGTCCCACTCAAGTTTCTCAATTGCCGGGGTCCATTTGTTCTCCTGACACTTCACAGCCTCCTGGGAGCCTGTCCAGGAGGTTCTTGACAGGGACCAGAGGACCTGTCACCAGAAAACACTTCCCAGCCCATGCCAGAGGTACACGGATTTTTTTCCCCTGCTTGCACTGTAGTGTTCACAGTCCATTTTACAAGCTTCTCTGAGCTATTAGTAGTGCAGCTGATAAGCCAGGGAACATTACAGAAGCTGCCCCCTGCATCTGTGATTTATGTTTCTTGCTAAATATAAAGCTCCTGAGGCTCGGCACATCAATATTTTGGAATGGAACACATGGAAATATTTGATGGACTGGGGAGAACAGATCCCTGTGGCCAGTCACTCACACTTGCCCTTTTGTGAGCAATCTGTCTTTCCCTGCAACAGGCAGTGGGATTTGGGCACAACAGCTGGAGTTTCAGTGTCCCCACATGCTTTATTCATGAGGGAGCCTGGATTCAAGCCATCCAGACACTGACCCTCCACAGATGCAAGTGTAACATCAGCAATGCAAGAGCCTCTCTGAGCTCTGACAGGCTGTGTGGAGCACAAACCTCCTGCCCCAGACTCCATGTGCTGCACCATAGCCTCAAGGGGTTCCTTGGGAAACAAGTTGTCCTGCAGCGACTCCAGGTCTTCTCCTGGCTGTGCACTGGGATGGTGCCTGCTTAGCTGAGAGACTAATGTTCTCAGTGTGGCTCTTTGGGCTGCATCTCTGTAAGAGTAGTAAAAAGCCCAGGAATTCCCAGTCCTCTTATAATGGTGTAAATTTGGGACATGGGGCAGTGAGATGTATCCATTCAGGGAAAGGACGAGTGGCCAGTGAATAATTGTCAGTGGGAAAGGCTCCCTGGATGGCTGAGGGCAAGCAGACCATCCAGTGTGTGCACACACCTCTTTGTGTGCTGTGCCCTTATATCCCAGCTGCTGTAAATCATTTTAGCTCTGCTGCAGTCTAGGGATTTTTTCCAGCT
Source organism: Aleadryas rufinucha (assembly GCA_013397815.1). Lineage (NCBI taxonomy): Eukaryota > Metazoa > Chordata > Aves > Passeriformes > Aleadryas > Aleadryas rufinucha. The sequence continues at coordinate 154,409 of VZTH01011315.1, forward strand.
GAGAATCTGCTTTTGAGTGGAGCCATGCCAGGTCTGCATCACCCTGGACATGGATCTAACAAGCAATGTTTCAGATCTACCACAGAGGTATCCAATATTTTGGACAAATCTCTCAGTGCAGCGCTCGTTTTATCAGCCCAGGGTATGTTGTTTTCGTCAGAGCAGGAATGTAGCAGAGGAAAGGCGTGTGGCATTTTTAGCGTAGCAGGTCTATCTGTGTGGCAGATGTCCTCTGACCTATCAGACAGTCTGGCTGAACCACAGTTTGGGAACCTCAGTTGAGCAGAGTAGAGTATACTGTGGAAAACACACAAAAGCTCTCAAAATTAGAAAAAAAACCCCACCTCAAAACAGCAACTCTTTTCAGAAATGCTTTCACAGTTCCCTTTTGTGTGTTTTTTAGCATCTAACATTTATTTTGGAGTGGGGCAGAGAGGTGGATTGGCTGCTTGCCTGCCTTCTGGGATGGAGAGCTTTGCATAAAAGGAAGGAGAAAGAGAACATCAAAACCAGATTGAGGGGAAAACAAAGTCACCTCTTTACAGTGAAAGTGTATGGTTTTGTGCAAGCTCAGGATACAATAGTTATTTTCCAGCTATTGCTATTCTGAATTTGTCCTACTGAATAGCCGAGTGGAGTGGCCATGACAAAGTAAGAATGCATATGCTTGTTCTCGCAGAAGGAAGATTGAATTTTACCGTGAAGTGGGAAACAAAAGATGTGTGTAGCTAGTTCTGTTGTGTATAAACCACCAGGTACTGGTTTCCTTGCATGAATCTCATAATACTGTGTATGAATCACTGCTTCCTAACACACAGGTTCAAGCCAGCAATGCAAACCCATTGTTCTGGCTGATTGAATTCCTCCGATGCATTTGATTCCGCAGCATACCAGAGCATCTCTGAGATAAGGGCTGGTTCGGCAACCGCCCCAGCAGGGGAAAGTCAGATTGCAGGTTGGAATGGCAGCCTTGGGAAGGGGGTAAGGGGGGACCTCGCCAGAGTGCTGGAGCATAATAGCCTCTTTCTGGTCATCAAGCCTAGTGTTCGGTGGCCAGACAACTGTCGCCTTCTCTGGCAGGAACATGTGCGCTCTGTGTCTGCAGAAGACATACTACGGCTATCAGACACGTCCTCACATCCTGAAACTAGCATCCTGGCTTTTGAAAAGCACCTGTCACTAAGGTGGAAAAGGACCAAAAGCCACAAGCACAATGTACAAGAAAGCAAGACTCGTGCAAGCTATGGCTGAGTCCGTATTCTCTCACACAAGCAAATGATCTGCTAAGTAAAACTCCACTAAGGTGCAATCTTTCTCTTGGAGAATTGTACCAAATCCTTGTAGTGAGCCTTCACTGGAGGAGTTCTTAGAGCCACTTCCTGTATGTTGAGTAGGAAATACAAGGCCAGGGAATCAATCAGAAGAGCTCTAAACTTTTATATAAAATGACTGGCTTTGTCCTACCATGCCTACAGCCTGCATTTTGGCCTGGGTGTTTGTTGCTCTACAGTTTGATGAAGCCTCCAGTTCCCTTTTCCCAGACAGCAATCTGCTAGACAAAGCAGGTGCAACTTCATCTTAAAAATGTCAGACAGAAAATCATACTACAGGCAATGTCAAACTGGTGTGTTTATACAGCCATCTCTGTTTCTAGTCACTATGACTAGATAAAAAGATGCCCTCTTCATGAATTGACTTTGCCTGCCAGGTCACAAGGAACAGCTAGCAGTTGCACTCTTACCTCTTCAGTAAAAAATGCAGAAGAAGGAGATCCCTTCTGATGCCAAGAACTTCATAGCACACAGGTGTGGCATAGAAGACATACAGGATTTTAAGGTCAGAAGGGGATCATTTCGTTTTAATGCATACATGCCACAGGCTACTGAGCAACCTTGAATTTGCATGCTTGGATTACAGAGGAGCTTTTAGACAACAGACAACCTTGATCAAAAATTTTCCACAGAGGAGTATCCATCACAACCTCAGCGCATTGCCCCAGTTGCTAGTTGAGTGCTGCCTTACTTCTAGTTTGACTCTTTCTTTGCCAAATAAAGATCTCACTTTGTCTTCACAGGCTTTTCACCCCAGTGGATAATGGTCACATTTCTTTTCCCCTAAAGGCATCAATCAAAATTTTTTTTTTGTGCAGCTCACCATTAGTGTCAGCTCAATGTCTAAGTGTGAGATCCATCTAGCATAATCAGCTACCTAAAATTAAACCTCTGGTCTGACCCAGTTTTCTGGCCTGAAAAAGCTTTGGAGAAGTATAGGGTTTTTAAGATAGTAATTTGTCATGCCTAGAACAAATGTCACACCTCTCCAAGGATGGGTGAGACTTTATTATTAATGAACTTATGTCTCCTTCCAGGCTATCAATAAAAATGTTAAATAGCAGAGGGTCTAGGGCTGATATCTGGAGGAATTCTCAGGAAATAGGTGAGAAACAGCCTCCCCTTTAGAATGACACTTCAAACCCTACCTATTATTTTATTGTTAATTGTTTCAAGGGTGCCTTGTATTAAATATTTCCTTAATAAAAATACTTTGTGATACCAAGCCAAATGCGTCACAGAAGCTTAGGTGAATCACATCAACTCTTCCTTCCACTGACTGAGCCTATAAATCTCCTAAATCTGAGATTATAGCCTAAACTGACATGTAGTCCCTTCATGGCCCCATGGGTGAGCAGCAAGGGAAGGTACTACTTTTAGGAAGTTGTCTTCTGAGCACTGAATATTCCATCTTTAGCTTTTGAACGAAGACTAATGGTGTTCAAAATCTGTGTGCAAAGCGTACCTCTGTGTACTTACATCTATTATACATCCCTGAAAAGACCAGCTGTGGCCTCGGGTCAATCACACGCTTCTGATTAGAGAAGATAGTACTTTTATGGAACTGGAATGACTTGGGAAGCTGGTCCTCAGGGACAAAGGTTGCTGAGCTGCAGGATCTCCTACTGAGAGGCCAAGAAAACCCCGAGACACAAGTCTGAGTGAAGTGCAGTGGGTGTCCCACCAGGCAAAACTCAGTCAGGGACATTCACTATGACAAACTTCTTTCTCTTATCCAATATACCATATATTTGATTTCTTCTTTGCTTATCTTATTTCTCTGATTGGTTGGTTTTTGTGTATTTACATTTGTTGGGGCCGGGAATGCACTATTCTGAAAACATTTCATAGTTTGGAGGCAGTTGAGTCCTGCAGTTCACATATCATCAACTCACAATTTCACATCTTGTTAGCCTTGCCTTTAGCCCAGAAATGATTGCGCTGTTAGGCTGAAGAATAATGTCCAGAGAAGCATCTGGCCTTGATTTGAAGATATCAAGAGACAGAGAATCCAGAACCTGCACTGGCTGCTTAGTAGCTATGCACCCACACTGTAATCCAATTTATCTGGCTTCAGCTTTCAGTTCCTTGATCTTCCTTTCCTTATGGTTTACAGAGGCCTTGTGTCTTTAAACCTTCTCTCACTCTGGCTTTAGATAGGCAAAACAGATGGAGCTCTATAAGAAAGATACTGGCAAATTGGCGAGAGTCCAGCAGAGGACCATTGAAATAGCTGGGACATATAGGGTGTGTGAGGAGAGGCTGAGGGGACTGGGATCACTCAGCTTGAAGAAGGAAAAGCTGAAGGGGAGTTCCTTGCTGTTTTCCAGTTTCTAATGGGTGGTGGAGATAGACTTCTCATGGAGGGTCACAATGGCAGAATGAGAAGCAATGCTGCAAGTTGCAGCAGGGGCATTTTCTGTCTGGACATAAAGTTATTGTGGTGGGGGGAGGTAAAGCACTGGAGATTACCAGAGGTTTTCAAACCTGGGGCAGACAAAGCCTCAAGAAACCTGCAGTCCCCTGCAGCACAGTTTTTTCCTAAGTCATACTATATAAGAAAATTTTCTACATCCATAGAGACCTCTATGTGGTTCTTACGAGCAGCCTCCCTCAAGGCTTAAGCATCTTCTAAAAACCGCAAGCAAAACTGACTGCAGCATTCTGACATTTTTTAAGCAGAGCCACAGAAAGATCACCTTCTATGAGTCTTTTTATATCTCAATGGATTGTATTAGCCATAAGAGAGCCCTTGACTGAGGACATTCAGTTGTCCTCTTCTCACCCTTAATCATTTTCAGAATCATCCCTTTCCAGAATGTCATCTCCAGGCTGTTATGAGTGGCTTGTGTTCTCTAGATGAATATATTAGCATTTGCTTCACTAAACATGTGTTGTTTGAAGGGCCTAATTTATCAAGTGATACAGTCAGGCAGCATGATTGCCATGCTTTCCACACTATTTACCCATCTGCCAATCTTTGTGTCATCAACAAATGATTACCAGCAGTAATTTCAAGCTTCCGGCTCATTGATGAAAATGTTGACTACCACTCTCACCAGCGACACATCCTCCTTCAGCAAGAGCTCTCTGCTGACAGCTGCTTTAAATCTGTCACTTTGTCCTTCATGCCATTTCACCTGCCCTCTCCTGATGTTTGGTTATGCTAATTTGTAATCAGACTGTTACATAGTGCTAAGGGAGACACCTCATCAGGGACTGTCATGTAATAGTTGACTTTACTGGCCATACCTGTGAACTCATCAGAAGAGCACTATTATATTTATTCAATGAGACATACTTTCCACAATGCCATGTTATAGGAATTAATTGCTTTTTTGTTGTCCTTTTACTCTTTATCAGTTTAGTCCCATGTCACTTTTTCCATTTTGCTTGGACTGGGGTTCAGGTAAGTGATCTGCAGTTACCTTGCTCATCCAGATTGCCCTGTTTGAACTGGCACTGTGCTAATGTTCCTTCCATTTTCTGGACTCTCCCATTTCACAAGATGGTTTCAAAATTAATCCCAACAGGCTTCAGCTAACAATTTTGTGATTCCTGAATGCAGATTATTTGGTCTTCTGGTTTGCAAATGCTTTGTCTATAAGAGACGTTTAACTTCCAAAGACAGGAATATTTACTGAACTGCTTCTGGTTCTTCATGTTATCACTCCTGCTTTTGCTATCTTCATCCAGTAATGAGCCTGAGTGGTTGCTGCAGTTTCCTTTGTTCGGAATATCCTTTTGAAAACATCCTTCTGTTGCCTTGGGTCCTACTGGCCACATATTTTACTCCAGGTAATCTTACCATTTTAAACCTTCAGTTTTAAAATTCTGAAGTTTGAAAAAACTATTCTTTTCTCATCTGTTTACTGAAAATTCTTTTTTTTTTCATTATTACTATCTTCAACCTCACCGCAAAGCTTTTGACTAACACTATGCTAGTTCTTTTTTTGTAGGCTTGCAGATATTTGCCATCTAATACAATTTTCCTGACATATCTACTTTTATTCACTATTTTTTTCTGTCTGAGTTATTCCTCACAATCTGGTTAATTCCTAGTTTTCTTTGAGTTTGAAAAATTAGCTCTTTTGAAGTCCTGGTGCACATGTAACTGTTAAGGACAGCCCCTTATTTGCCCATATTGAATATAATCAGGTCATACTCACCGTTCCCTAGACAACTGTCAACTTTCAGCCCAGTAATTAATTCATCTTTGTCAGAACAAAGTCCAGAAAGGTTACAACATGATGGCCCCTTGTGTTAAAAAACAGAGTATACTTTCCCCCAAATCAGGATGCTTTCTCAGTGGCTGCTTGGAGCTTACGGTGTATGGAAGTCCCCTGGAGCATTGTCTTTCTTTCCTTGCATTTCTCGTGGAGACTGTGGATTAATTCCTATTCTATGGCCTGCTTTTATGGCATGATTCACACAGTCCATTTTCACCGACTCTATCTTTCCTAAGCAGGTCATAACCAGTTATTTTAACATTCCGATCATGCAAATTGAAACCAGCAGATTTGAGTAATGCTAATTATATCACATTTCTTCTCACTAATGAGAATTTCCAATTCCTCTTGCCTCCTACCCAGACAACTAATGGCTACATAAAATCAAATGGAAAACCTCTTCTGTTCACATTCTTTGTCACACGATTAAATCATTTTGCAGTATGCCAAGCTTGTTTGTAGTTCCTTAACCCACAGTTCTTGCATTGTGTAATGCCTTGACTGCTGCTAAATTCAGGCTAGGAAGATTAATTCTCTCTCCTCACCAGCAATATGCCTGTCATCCTGTTTGTACAGGGGATGTGACCTAGTGCCCCTCAAAACCCAGACCTTCAATGTCACCTCCCTCAGCTAAACAGTAGTTAGTTCATCCTTGTGTTCTGTCACTGATGGGGCTAAAGGGATTGTCAGTAGGTTATGTGAACCTTGCTCTTCTTTGGCTCCTTTCCAAGGGTTCCTCAAATCTGTTGTCTGTGCTTCTTCACATGATGTCAAATCAGGAATTTCCCCATTTATAGTCACCAGTGTGACTTGCTGAAAGAATGCATAGTCCAGTACCTATTGTACTGTTATCCCTGTTATTTTCTCTAGGGATATGACTTCCCACCCCATTTTCTTCATGCCAATGTCCTCATCCATTTCGCAATTAGATTTCCTTGGTGAGTTCAAGAATCATCTTCATTCTTTTCACAGTTACCATCAGCATGTCCCTGAACAAGTTCTTGGCTATTATTTTTTTTTCTGTTTGAAATTCTTTCTTCTAACCAGACTCAGTTAATGTAACTTGCCCTAAGTATCCACACACTTCATGCTATCCGCATGTAGATGAGTTTGGATTTACTTTGCACTAACTTAGCCAGTACAGTCAAATCATGATTACTTGCATGTAAGCAACCACTAAACTGGTCACTGATCAGTTTCTCTTCTCTGTCAATATCAGGTCGTATGTGAAATGCATAAAGGATGTAACTCTTTCTGAATCCAGAGACTGTCACTTGTAGTTTTGAATGGCACATGGATAGCTGTATATTAAGGCTAGACCCTATGTCATTCTGATTGAAGCACCCTGAAGCATTTATTAGGATTATTGGTTAATGTTATGAGAACCTCACAGTTCAAAAGAAAGTTTAAGCAAGTTCATTTTCAGGTAGGTAGCTCCATTTGCCTTTAAGGAGGTGTGATTTCCAGAGTGTAGTAGAGTCAGACTGTGCTGGAAGCAGTTCAGTCTGGTCAGGCTGGAGTGTTTGTTTAAAATCAGAGTTGTTTCCTGAGCCATTTGTTAAAAGCTGTATCATCACACTCTTAACAGGCTTCTGCCTCTCCTGGGAGCTGTAATGTCCATACCCGGTTTGATCCGGGTGATCCCTCCTCTCTGCCCACGCAGCAGCAGACTCCATCCATAGGGGAAGGGGGCAAGTATCTGCTGGATCCCTTTGATCTCAGCCAGCAGGGCTGGTTTCTTGTCTCGGTCTCTGTTCATTTTACGATCCAGATTCAGATGTCCCCAGACTAATCAGGGGAAAAATTCTTACCCTGAAACCCAGTCCATCCTTGGAGTAAGCCATTAGATGGCTTGGGATGTCTGCTGCTTGCCTCCAGCTGAGAGTGGGATAGTTCAGAGCTTTCTTTGAAGTTTCAGCACAAGACATCCTGTACTTGCCTTCTGTGGGGAAGCTTTGCTACCCATAGTGGAGTAACCAATAATGGCCATGGTACACGCACATTGCGTTTCTGCATCCTTTCCTTGCAGAATCTAATCCCTCTGTGTGACAGGAACATAGTGAATCATGTTAAGAATGGATCACTAGGACTGCTGGGACAGAAGCTCAGCTCATGTATTTAAATAACTGTGATCTAAAGGGCCCGTCCATATAACCTGAGAATATCATCCCTTGGGTACTGGCAGCAAGATCAGAGCATGAGGGAATTTTCTCTGTTCCATTCTGGCTCTCCTGCCCGGAATGTAACATGACAGTAACACCTTCATGTCAAAAAGTCCTTCCTGGAGATTTTCTTCCACTGTCCTGCTGAATCAGTGGCATCTGAAGATGTGATATGAAGATCTGATTTGGAAAAAAAAAAAAAAAAGCCAGATTTGAAGGTAAGTTTGTTTCAGCTGGGCATCTTCTGGTCATTATGGAGGCCATGTAAGACTGGGCTAACCTCAGGTGTGGAGTGAGACTATGGAAATGTGATTGCACTTCCAAGTTTGAATAGATCTTCAAGGCCCTTGTCTTCAAGCTGCAGCATATGTATACGGTGGCCCTAGGAGGACCTGGATCCTGGCTGTTGATAAATGGCATTATTTAATTTATTTATTTTCTGCCAGTTGCAACATTGGCCAGGGAAACTTGCCCCACCAGTTTTGCCATTACAGTTCTCCCATTCATTTTTGGCTTCCAGCCACACTATAAAGTCAATAGTAGTCAATGAAACAATAATGGGAGAGGAGGACCAGGATTAAAGACAGAGCCCATCTCTCATCAGTAGACATGTGACTCCAAGGCTAAGTGTTGGCTTATAATTATTATTAACAAAAGAAACCTGGGAAGGAAATGTGATCTTCCCTTTGTACCATGTGCATGGTCAAATCTTGAACATGCTTCCTGGGTAAAAGAAACAACCTTCTGCACAGTGGAGAAAGGCAAGGACTCTCTGCTGAACCTGTGGTTTTCATTTGTCTGGTTTCTGGATGACTGCCTTACGTTATGGAAAGTTTTTTGTAGTTTTAAAGTCCTTTTGTGAAGATCAGAAATGTAGGCTGGATGAAGAAAAATAAATCAAAGTTGTTGCCATTATCCTTTCCCCAGCCTTACAGTTTGCTCCAGCAAGGATGTGATTTATGAGAAATTCCCTGGCTTTATTGTGGAAAGTATCAAATGGAAGAGTATATCCATTTCATTCAGCATAGCTTAAGATGATATAGCTGGGAGTTGACTGAGTTGAAATCCCAGGGTATATACTGCCAGAACTCAAGTGGCCTAAAAATACACACAGTGATTTCCTGATGTCCTCCACACTCACCAGAACAGTGCTAATGTGCTGGTCATGGCACAAAATACTGCATACAGCAGACTGCTGGGAGAAAAAAACACATTAGGTTTTAACTTTTAGGTGTAAGATCTGCTTCAATGCAGTTTGACCACTCTGAATGTTCTGTGCCAGAAGGGGTTTTGCCACAGTCCTCAGAAACCACCTCTTTCTCAGGTACCACTGCAACATTTGACCAGGTGACTCATTCCTGTACACTTCAGTGTCTGGGGTGAGGCCTTTTTTTGCAAAGAATCCTTTCTTCTCTCATCAAAACTCTCCAGGGCAAGGATTAACTTTTGTTCTGCTGTGTTTGTACAGCACCACACACAATATTGCATGGTCCCATACAGCTCAACCCTTCACAGTCCTCTGACGGGCTGCTGCTCCTGGTTAGAGCTGACTGCAGAGCTTGAGTTTCCTTAGATGTTCCTGACAGAACTGCTAAATTCTTACAGATCTGAGGTCAGATATGGATGCCCTAAAACTTAGACACCACACTAAAACACCACCTCACGCTGGGTAGCAGTCTTTGTCCCTAACAGGTGTAAGTGTGTGTGACCATGTGGTTCTTTGGTGGGGCCCAAGTATTTTTTGGCAGCTGATGCCAGTGCCCAGGAGGTTTAACCTCCGATTTGCCCATGGATGAGGAAGCCTTGATGGAGAGCACATGGAGCATAACTCCTGTTTGCCACAAAGATGGTTTTCTGTATCATACACTTCATGGGATTCTTATCATGGGCCAAAGCTTTCAGAAGCAGGAAATTAGGTGGAGAAAAATGGGATCTAGGAGGACATTAACAATTTGAGATGTGCCCTTTTTAAACTATGTTTTAGGCTACACACTTTGTTGGGATGGTATCTACTGGGTATGCAAAAGCCTCTTTCAAAGATAGGTCTTCCTGAGAGAAACACAGAGTAATTGTGAAGGTTATCAGCACAAACATGAGGAAATATATGTAAAGTTGGGCCTGAAGGTGGTGTATGGGTAGGAGAAAGACAGAAGATACCAGATGAAGAGCTTGCCAGGCTTTTGGTTACATGCTCAGTTTAGTGGAAATGAGAAGGAAAAGCCTTCTACTTTTCCTCTTATTATGCTATCCTCATGGCCTATATTTGTCATCTAGGACTTGAACAGCAGAGAAAAAATTTGCATTGCAGTAAAAATAAACTGGCTTTTTTGTTATTGACTATTTTTATCAAATGTTTAAAATGAAGCATTGCAAAAAAATGAAAATCATACCCATTCTTTTGCCAATTTCAATACAGATAGAGATGGGCTGAACTATTTTTAACAAAAAATAAATACCCCTCTTTGAGGTCTTCCTCTGAATTTCATACCAGGACCCTTTGTGTTCCCTGGCGTGAGTGTTTGATCCAAAAATACACAAAGATCTGCCAAACCACTAACTACAACCAAGACAAAGTTGAGTAAAAATGGAGCCAAAAAAAGTTGTGTGTGTGGCTTTTCTTGAGAGGTTAGATCACTTCTATGTTTTTGAAATATGTAAATATATAAATGTATACAAGTATATTTATAAATTACTTACTGCTGCTTATCAGGGGAAACTGTGCAGGCAAATAGAAAAACATAGAAAAGACCATTAAAACAGGCACAGGAGAGAGATTAGAGAATGGAGAATGGGTCAGGGAAGATAAACTCAGCTGTTCCATCTTCAAACTGAGAAAATGATGGTTTTGTGATTCTTGGTGGAATTATCATGTAAAACCCCATGACACAATATGCGAGCAAACCACAAATTTTGGAGAGTTACTAAAAGGAGCTGACAGTTCTGGTGCTGATGTAAACTGCAAGACTTGAGATGGGAAGGACTGGAAAAGTATGTTTTGGGAGGGGGTACAAAGTCTATGACACCTAACATAGCTGTTCCTAAACCAAAGGTCTTAACCCCAAGATAGTTTGCAAGAGTGCACCCAGCTGGCAAAAATCCAATTGCAGAAGCAAGGTTTTTAAGCAGAAATGGGGCTGCAGGGTGGGAAAAGAGGCTGGCACCCAGGAATTGGTACTCCTAATGCTGGAAGTAGGAAGGTGTTGCTCAGCAGATCATTTTGTTCTGTCCCTAGCTGGAAAAAAAGGAGGCTGACCAAAGAGTACCACAGCTGTGAGGAAATAGGACTGCTATGTACCATCAGTACGTTTAACAGCTGAGAGGGGTCCCAAAAGGACAATCACAAAACTTTCTTAGAGAGTAGGATATGTGCAGAAATGGGGTGTTACCTTAAGTGATAGCAAAGGTTCCTTGTGAATGATGTGGCCATGTGGATTTACACCACCTAAGCCCAGTATTCAGGACAAAATAAATTTTAAAGTGCATACATGTCTTTTTTTTGTGTACACATATTTGATTTTTAGTTACCTGGAATGAAATAAGTGAAGCCAGTATTTCTTCTTTGTGGCACACCAGAAGGTCCTGAAAGGAACCGGAGGAGGTGACTCTCTTCCAGACAACATTTCCAGAGTATGGTACTTTTCTTTCATTCTTTTACCTAAATGCAACTTTTTTTTACTTACATTTACATTTTACTTACATTTACTTACATTATTTGGGTCATTGAGACATTGTTTTGTCTCAATGACCCAAATACTGCTTTGTGTCACAATTTGGACCTGACAATCCCAGGATTATATCTTCCCAAACAGCTTTGATGGTGTTCTGTCCTCATTCAGCTGACAAAGAGCTAGAGGAAGGATCTTTCACACAAAAGTAACACAAAGGATGCTTTACTATTAATAGAGAGAAGAGCTTTTAAGCACAAAATTTTGTCATAGGTACATAACTTGCATAGTCTTTCACTGGAATTGTGGGGCCTGTCTTCTGTTTGCGTTTTAAAATGTGTCCTGACTCAAACATATTCAGCTAAAGCATTACAAACAGAGAGAAAAAAAAAATCAAGACAGGGAGGCAGGCTTATTTTCTGGTACAGTAGGAACGCCAGCTTTATCTGGATGAAACAAGCCAGAGATTAAACTTAGTTCCTCAAAAGGATGGTGAATATCAAACATTACTGCAAGGTTTGGATAAGCCTTGTTTGTTTGGATTCTTATCCATTCTGCAGGCAAGAATAATTTTCTCTCCACAAACAGAAATGTTTCCAAACCCAGTCCCTCTTTAATAAACCAAAGTGTTCCCCAGCCTCTCTGTTTCCTCCACACAGCTTCCCTATCAGCCCCAAAATCTGAGCTATCCCAAGCTTCCTGTTTTCCACAATTGCATTCTCACTTTCATGGTATTTTCTGAAGCATACTCCACCACAGCTGGTGTAGTTTCTACTTGGGAAAATATTATTTTCCTATAGTGCTGCTGAATCCCCAGAAAAGCTCTGCACAGACACCCGCACAAAGAACTCCTCTGAGAACACTACCATGGTCAGTCAGTCCTATAAATACTTATCAAGGCCAGACTCCCAGTCTTCAAAGCCTAGAAATTGTTTGATATTCCAGGAGAAAGTGATTTCGAATTGCTTCACACCTCCCTTACCCAACTGCAGGAAAAAACGTAGCACAGGGGGAAGTAAAAAATGTTCCTTGTCTGTCCCATGCCCCTGCTTGCAAATAGCTTAATCCTGAAAGCAAATTTCACTGCTGTGTTGCCATTGCAGTGGGCCACATCTATTTTGACACCACCTTAAAAAAACAAACAAATATCTTCAATGAAAAATGGGGTTTAATCTGAATGAAGAAATGTTTGAAGAAAATGTCTTCTTTGGTAAGTAATGCTTGGGGTTTCTTTTGCTTTTCAAATGCCGCCTTTTCGGAACAAGGGACCTGATGGGACACTGGTGGGTGGCAGGCACATGGATGCACTGACAAACAGTGGGATTTGCCAAGCACTGCAACCATTGTACTTGAGGTACGAATGTACATGGTACAAATAGGTACTTTGTGATTGGGCTCTTGTTAGCAGGTGATGGCAGGAATGGTAGATCCTTGGGGTTATTTTACTAGGGCCAGATTCCTCTGGCCTAGACGAATAACCTGGTGGACAAACAACCTCTAAGCTGGTCCCCCAAACCCTGCATGGAAAATAAGATGCATTCTGGTGATGGCTCCTCCTGATCCAAGCTCCTGTCAATGGATGATGGTGACCTGAGAGAGCGCCTGGAAAAACTTAGGACAGTGAAGGACATGGGAGTGCTACCAGATAAATCCCAGTCAGTGGGGATGTGTGCTGCTGTGTCTGGGCTTAGGTGTTTGCCTCTCTCTCCTCTCCCCAGTCCCTGCTCTCCTGTCTGGCTCATCCTCCCTTTGTTTACTCACCTGTGAGATAGATTGTCTCAAGGCCAGACCTCTTTCTTCCCAGAGCAGGCAGCCTGGGAAGCACAGCTGCCTGGGTTATGTGACAGTACAGTTATGTGCCAATCTTTTTTTAGGGTAGATGCACATGAATGCAGGGTTTGTAATGAAAAGTGAACAACAAAACACAGGGGCGAGCAAAGACATGACAGGCAGTGCCCTGGTGAAGAGCAAGGACCTGGAAGCAAAGAGCCCTGGAGAGAGGTGATGGGCAGCCCTGTCCTCTTGTCCTCTCCCCTCTGCCACCCTACTCTAGTCCACCACTACCCCCACCTCACCCTTTGGTTAGGCTGCTAGAGCAGGAGAACAAGGAGGTGAAGGAAAAGTGGCACCTCACCCCCTGAGAAGACCCCAAGTGTGCAGCCAGGAAGGACACAGAGGAGAAGGACTTCTGCTCTCCCTCCTGCTTCCACCCTACCTCCTGACCCTCCCAACCACTGAGGGGTTGCCTGAGTTCTGTCTGGAGTCTTATTTCTGGTGCATGTCTCAATTCTGGTTCAGTTCAAATAGTGCAGACATGATGCTCACCTGCCCTTCTGCTTCCTTATGTCCCCATGGGAGTACCTGGATGGACTCTTTGATCATCCATACTGCAGTTAGGTGTGGGCAGGTCTGTTGTGGGCAAAGACATGCACAATTAAGTAGAGAGAAATCAATGACCTTTGGTCTGGCCGAAAAAGGGAGAGTGAAGTGAGGTCCTGGGAGCCAGGGGTGGAGATAATAATGTGTAATCTAGGGCACAAATGGAGCTTTCAGACATCATCTGTGAGTTTTTATGTATTGGGTTCACACAGTTTGGCCCATCACTGGAGTGAGGGCTTTCCAGAGTCAGTTTGTGCCCTGTGCCACAACTGATCTGTCCTCTGGTGAATGTTGTGTGGAAAGGTCCTGTCCCACAGGTGGCAATTTCGGAGAGGGTCTGTGGAAAACAGACAATGGCATTGTTCTGTCTTGGCCTGCCAGGGAGCCGCTCTGCTGCACAGGTACTGTACATAACATACGGGATGTTAATTCAATTTTCATGTACATTTTGGAGGAGCTGAATGTGGCCTTTGTCTAATGCTTTGGCTCACAAGGGCTTTTTCATAAGAAATTCTATTTAAATGAAATAGAAAACTTTCTGATAGTTACCAAACACCAGGAGACAATGGCAGGCTATATCTCTTCAACATCATCAGCCATTCATTTATCCTAGGAAGGAATTTCTTGGTGATAATCCTGAGTGAAGGCTTGCTTGTTTGCATGACTGGATGAGATCCAGCATCGATAGCACCTTGCTGAACCCTTTGGATTGTCAAGCTGAAATTACAGGAGAGACATAATAAAGCTTGGGAAGAACTAACAAAAAAACCCATTCTCAGTGACACCATAAGCATCTTTCCATCCTGGAATATGAGGATACAAAGAACAAGGACAGATGTGCAAAACACAGACATGACTCCAGCAAGAGATACTGTAAAGACCAAATCACGAAAATTTAGAAGGGATGAACAGGAACATGTTAGAAGGGATAATGGGAAGCAATGAGCTGGTGGAAAGTGTTTGTGGTAGGAGTGGGGTGCAGGAGGGCAGCACCACAGCAAATCAGGAACCTGAAAGCCCACCTAGTGCTGCTGGGCCCTGCAGCTTGGGCTCACCTGCCCTGTATACAGGTATGTGCATCTCCTCCCCTTAAATACACCCTACAGTCTTCCCAGGCACCACGTGCTGCTGCCTCACACCTTTAGCATTAGAAAGCAATCCCCAGTCCCTAACTTGACTCTTCCTTCCTCTGCTTAAGCTCATTAATTATTATACTGCCCCTGGAGATGTGATAATTAGCTCATTAGGGGATAGTTTTGCCTGCATAGAAAGCAACAGTCGCAGCCATCATCAGGAGAGAGGAGAGTGTCTGCGTGCAGCCATCTCAGTGCCAGATGGAGTCCAGGTTTCAGGTGAAATTCTGCCTGAAAGAATTGACTGAGAAAGGAAGGCTTTTTTTCTTAATGATCTTGGATGTGTTCCAGGACCTTGCAGAGAAAACCCGAGTTAGATCCCAAAGGAATTAATGCATCAGTTAGCTCCAACTAAAGCTCCTAGGGAAGTGATAAGAAGGCATAGTAAATATTTTACCGGGGATAGGCTGAAATATCTGAACCACTCTGGGGCAAATTAGTCGCTGAGCTCCTATCAAGAGCACCTAGCAGAGCACAGCTCCCAGGAGGACACACAACCTCGTTTAACCCCAAGGAGGTGTCGGTGCTTCTGTGGCAAGTTTCCATCCTGCCTCGGGCAAGCAGCTGGGCACGGTCCAAGACTGCTTGTGCTTTCCTTCACCAGTACCACAATGAATAGCATTCCCCTCTCCCACACTCGCCCGGGGTTCCAGAAGAGCTCACATTCTCCATCTGCATTTCAGGTGATTTCAAAAATGTGAGCACTTTGCCACCTCTTGATGGGAACTGAGACTTCTGAGTCTCTTTGTGGGGAGCCAGCTGGGAACCAGGGGGCTGAAGACATGAAAATGGCTTTACCTGCTGCTTCCAAGCAACAGTGGGGGACCGCGGTGCAGGAGATGAACTGTGGGAACGAGATGAGTGTATCATGCACAAAGGCCATGGGGTCAACAGGCAATTAATGAACATGAGAACTATTATTTGTCTAAGGGATTGCAACAGGGTGGGTTCCAAAGAACCCAGTCTTCACTAGGGGAAGCTGGACCTTGTCGGTCTGCCAGAATGCCTCCAAATGAGGCAGCAAACTGGTAGCTAAACTGATTCAAATGATTTATTAAGGGATTGTCAAACCTTACAGGCAAAAAGCTGGCAGAGAAAACAAAAGTGTGAAGGAGTTAGGCAAATGACTACTCTTAGATTAGTCCTGGGGCTATGGGCATGCCTATGAGGTGTTTTGCAGCCAGATACTGATACACTCTCTGAACTCTGAACTGATCAGACACCATAGGATAGCACTGACCCTAAAGTAACCCAAGCTTGGGTTTTTCAAGGTGATAAATCCTTTAAAGCAGCTTCCATTCAACTCTGCACACAGAGGGATTTTGAGCATGCTTGCTCAGTGCCTGGGCAGAGTACAAAGTCATGGATGGATGTAGCCTGAGAGAGAAGCTCAATTAATAGATGCAGGCAAGGTCCTAGAAGGCTTTATGCTGAACCAGAACACAGGGAAAAGGGCATACTCAAAAAATATGAAAACCTTAAAAATATATGATGTAGAGAAGAGGAACACCAGCACACAGTTATTTGTGGCAGTGAGTCCCAGGTGTCACCCCTCGCTTAGCAGGCTGAATTTCTCATGTCATGGAATTAATGTGAATGGTTGAAGATACAGTAGCAATGGTTGAATCAAAAAAAGTAGGAAAGCTGCTGAAAGCTTCACAGAAGTTTGCTTCAGCACCTGAGACTGCCTGCATTAGAGATGAAAAAGGCAGATATCTCACTGCTCTTTACAATCAGGGTGTCTGGATTGTCCTATGGGGCAGGAAGGACATCAGTACCTGTGGGACTTGGTCATTATTTGGAGAAATATGGAATTCAATACTGTGTATTGCTGTTTGCACTCACTTTGTGTCCTGGCAGGACGGGGTTCCCCACCTTGCTGGGCCCTGGTAGGCAGCTGCCCACGGTGGTGCAAACTCTGCTGCTGGCTCTGCCTGGCATGGATGCTGGCAGACAGGCTTCAGGGCAAATGACCACTTGGATGGGCTCCCTCTGGGCTGGCTTGGGAAGGGCAGAGCCTGGGGCCACCATCAGGGTAGGCAAGAGGCAAAAAGAGCCACTGCTAACACTCTACCTGTCTTAGGGCTTAATTTTAACTCTTGGGTCAACCAGAGCTGCCAGCATGGCACCTTCTGCCAGCATAAAATGGCCTTTAAAGTGGGAAGGGAAATGAGTATGTAACACAAACAAACAAAAATTGGTTGACCAAGAATTCAGGGAGGGCAGTATAACTGCACACAAAACTGAGTTTTGCCTCAACCACCAATTTACCTTGTCTTGAGGGCACTGGAATATGTTAAGAGGCATCCAGTGGCCACAGACGTCTGCCACTCACAGCCAGGGCCCAGCGAGCGGCGCCAGCACTTGCTCCTCCTTGAGCCCTTCCCAGCTGGCAGAGGTGGTGCCCTTCAGTTCTGCATCCCAGGCCTAAATGTGGCCCTGGTAGCCCCTGGGCTGGCCCTTCCCACTCCTTTCTGAACACCTCATCGGTATGCCTGGTGAAGGGTCCTGGGACTCCCAGAGGAAATCTCACTGGAGCTCTGGAAGATGCAAGGAATTGGGAATGTACATGCAGCAAGAAGCAGTGGCCACTGAGCATGGCACTTGCAAAGCATGGCAGGAAAGCTGGAGAAGATTAATATATTTAACTCTCCCACCTGGAGGGGATGTTTTATGGTGGCTACACTGCAGGGTAAGCAGTCATGAGAGTATGAGGGAAGAAATGCTCTCTTTTTGCAGTGGCAAGTACCAGATAGAGGACTAGGGCAGCTCTGCCATTCTTAGCTGTCTGGAAACATGCTCCTCTCTTTAACAATGTTAAATACAGATGCATTTTGATGGCAAAATTACAGAACTGAGCGTCAGCTTTTCGTTGTGGAGTTTCTGATATTGTTTCGGGGTTTTTTTCATTTCCTTTATTTGTACACAATTGCGTCATTTTCCCTCGTGCTGTCCTCCACCACAGCTGCCCTGAGGAGCAGACTGACCTGTGTGAAGCTCCCTGGACTGTGCTGCACATCCAGCTTGATGCAGCATTGCTAAACAAAAGAGGGGGCCCAAGGGAGCCATGAACCCCGCAGTGGGGCTGGCAGTGTTCTCCAAACCCAGCTTCTGCAGAAAGCTCAGTGTCCATGACATCCCCTCCTCTGCCTACAGGGACATCTCTGTGGTCCTGGGAGCTAATTTTAAGTGCTTTGTCGGTGGCTGCCGAGCTGACTGCAAAGAAAGACTCAGAGGTGTTCAGTGAATTTGTCAGAGATCTGGCATTTTCAACCCTGTTTCCAACTGGTTCAGGCTGGAGCCTCTTAAAGACACAGCTGTCCCCAAAACCAGTGAGGAAATGTCGCTAAGCCTGCGTGGCCAAATCGGAGAGGCTACGGGTCATTGCAGCCCCCAGCTACAGATGGTTAGCTTTTTAACCCAAGCTATCTTATCTCACGCTTTAGACTTCGCAGAGGCTGGGTTCAACTCTTGGCGCCTCAGCCAGGAAGCTGGCTGCCTTGGATGCTCTCCAATGCTTATTTACAACACACATATGCAGTGTGGCCATTGATTTATACTCCAGGCAGCCTCCACCCCAAAGAGGCAGATTTAGAAGCAGCGTCTCTTCAAAGCGAGACCGAGCTCCACTTTACTTTGCCCTAAGCTAAACCTCATCCTATCTGGATGCTCAAACACAGGTAGTGGTGCTGGAATTTTTGGCGGAGCCCCACAGCAGGATTAGATGCCCAAGTAGGAGCAGAAATTTCCAGTCTCTTACATCAGTGTCTTGGTTCTCCACAAGCACTGAAGCTCTCTAGGCTTCATAAGGGAGTCTAACGGTGCTCCTGGACAGATTTAGGTTCCTAACTTTAGACCCCTCTTTGAAAAATTTGGCCTTTATGTTCTGGGCCCAAAGTATTTCTGCATGGTGACAACACAGTCATCCCTTCTATTCTGGCACCCTACCACCTATTCAAACACACCAGCCGTACTAAAACAGCCAGATCAAATAAGTTGTCTTTTCTTCCTCCGTTTTCCATGCTCTACATGTGGACACTTTCTGTCCTGAATCACCTGGTCTCCTCTCAAAATGAGGCTCACACACCTAAAGGGAAAAATGTCCTGTTTGTTGCATGAAGGGGGAAGTTGGTGCTGCAGCTGGGCAAGTTTTGGCTAGCTGATCTCTGCCCCACAGCTGCAGCTGAGCATCCCTCTCTGCTGAGCTCTTCTCCCAGCACCCCCAGCCTTATGGCTCCACTCCACCGGCCAAAGCCTGGCTAGAGGCAGCCCTACACCTGCTTTTCTTCAGCAGATCTCCCTTTTCTTGGGCACATGAATCATTCTGTGACATTTTCAAGGATCTGCCTGGTGCTCGGGATCAAAGGCTCAGCACCTTCCTTGCGTGTGAACTCGTGCCAGCATTTTCATAAAAAAAATAATTGTGTGCCTTGTTCAACAGACCTGGCTAATGGTAGGTTCTGAGAAGCACCTAAGTACCTGGTAGTGGAGATGTAATAAAACCTGCTATACTTAGGCCCTTGCAGGCACTTCCAATTATAAAAATCTATTTTTGTACCTTTAGAACTGTCCTTTTTTAAAACTGTTCTTAACAAAGAGCCTCAGCCTTTGAGCTATGTGTTTTTCTTACATTAAAAAAGCCTGCACATTGTTTTGCCTATTTTGAGCTGAGCGTTTGGAAAAAAAAACAAACAGGTTTGCTGGTGGGAGAGCTATTTTTCATGTTTGTGCAAATAATGAATGGTGTGATTGATAAAAATGAAGGTCCACAAAGGATGCAAAATTTCCCTTTCCAAAAGACAGTTCTAAGCATGTTTTCTGAGGTGTTTCTGGGAGGAGACTGCAGGGCTTGTGGTCTTACTCACAGACAGAAAGGACTCTCAAAGGTAGGAAAAAACTCTCAGGAGAATCACTGAAGACATCCTACGCCTTGTCTGGCTCCACACTCACTTCGAGGCAATGCAAGAGACAATTACCAGTGGGGAACAACTTCCTCCTCACTTGATAGTTTGGGAGTATGACCTATGAAAGACCAGAAAGAAAGAAAAACACCTTCTGACTTCAGTAGGAGAATGGATACAGAAAGTCTGGAGCATTTTAGCTGCCTTCTAAATAAAAAAGATAGAGGAATTTCACTTTTTTTTTCCTTTCTTTTCAACCTAACAAGTGAAACTGGAAAATACAAAGTCAAAGATCAGCTCTGCACTGAGAGTCACTGAGCCAATTCTGTAACAAGAGTGAAATTCAGGCATAAACGTCAAATGTAAATTTATATTTCTTTTAAATTGGTCACGTCCTCTCCTACTACATTATAATTTAGTGGGAAGAATGCTGTATTTGGGATGGACATGAAAGAGCAAGAAGTGCAGCCTGATGCACAGGCTGGGATGCAGTTCATGGGGTCCAACGCCTCACCCCCTGCCTCGCCCCTTCTCACAGGAGACATGAATAGCAGCGGTGCCAGGGAGCTTCAGCTGCTCTGGGGGCTCCAAGCCCAGGCAGTGCACAGAGCCATAGGCACCAAAGCAGCTTTTTGCACGGCTTGATGTGCAGCTCTGGCTGGGCACCCCTGGGCAGGCGGTGTGGGGAGGGTGGCTGAGTCAGCGGGGCAGTGAGGATGGCTCCGGGCAGTGAGGAGAGAAGGGTTCTGTGTTTCTGCCTGCTTGGTGCAGCACAGCGCTGTGAGCAGCCTGCGAGCTCGGGGCCATGGACAGAGCAGCCCACTTGCTTTCCCGTCATGTCCATGCTCATGTGCCCTGCCCCATGGGCTTCTGGAGTCTGTACAGACAGAGTCAGCTCCAGATTGTCTTTGCCAGTACATGCAGGTCTGAACCACTTCTGCGTCTTGGTGTAGAAACAAACAGTTGGCATAAGGGACAAGAGTCATGGCTTGGTGACTAACCTTGGCAAGGTGCTGTTGCCCATACAGATGGAAGGCTGTGCTGGAACAGGACGCTTACGGGGCCAGGAGAATAGAGAACAGCGTACCTTGGTGTGCGAAGGGTTTTTAGAGGTAGCACCAAAAGTGGTTGATTTAACCAAGAGGTGATGATGACAGCACAGATGGGTGGAGAGGCCTCTGGCAGAGCTTTATCTCACCACCTTTCATTCCTTGGCTGCTGACCTTTCAACAGCCCACTCAGGAGCCAGGGATAGATTACTACAGGTGGCTCTATCCAGTCTTTGCATGGTATGGGGCTGTTTGTAGGTTCCCCAGAGACAATGAAACCAGAAGAGACACCAGGCAAAAGCAAGACCAATGCCAAAGGCACTGTTATGTGTGCTTTTAGACGCTCTGTATCATCCTGGGGCAGAAAAGAGCAGCATTAGTACACAGACTTTGAGGTGGCTTGATTCCATGTGTGGATAAGGTGGATGTGGACTCCTGGTTTATGGCTATGTCTCCAAGTGTTCCTTTGTCCTGGGAAACCTCTCCCCAGGCCAGCTGTGAGTCTGTGTGCAGGTGTCCCGGTGAAACCGTGTCAGATCCAGCAATCCCGCAAAAGGGTAAGTGACTTGCTCCGGCACTGCAGGCTTTGGGTATCTCCTGGGAGTTGGGAGCTGTTGTGGTGTTGTGGTAGGTTTTGGACATAATTGAGGGAGGAGACATGGGGAGAACAACAGCTTTTACTGGATCAGATGTTATGGGTGGGGAAAAACATGTGAACTTTTGTCCATATATGTCCTCCTGAGGGGTGCCTGAATGCTTGCCTGTTTTTTCTGCCCTTATCTGTAGGTCCAATGAGAGCTGGTACTGGCCCCTTCGAAACTTGCTGTGGGAGCCGAAAGGCAGTTTGAAAAACCAAACCGAAGCAACAATGTGTAATTGTCTGTAATCAGAGACAATGTTCTCTTAGCTCAGTTTTTCAGTCAAGCAGGATAAACGCTGACATGTTTCCCACAGCTGAATTTGACTTTTGGCAACAGAATGTGGCAAAGCAAAGAGCACCTTATAGTGTCTACGACTGGTACTGCTAAAGCTGCTCTTGCACTGGTCTTCTCCTCAGTTCTGCTTGACCGAGTGCAGGGCAGCACACTGTAAAGTGCTGCTTCCAAGAGCATGCAGTGGAGAGTGCCTCCAGGAAACAGCTCCGGGTTTATATTTGACCAACAGCGATGTCACCTTCTGCTGTTCCTAGGCAGACTAAGGGGCATTTCAGCCAGAGGAAGAGAGGAGGAAGGAGACCAGAAATGAGAGATGCAAGAGGAATCCAGACAGAGAGAGGCCGGCTCAGCTGAGCTAAGATCTTCTTGACTTGGCGGATGCCTGACCCGCCAGGGGATGGTCAGCATGCGCAGAATGAGGAGGATGGCTGCAAGCACTCACACTGTCTGGCCCGGCAGCAGGGAGGTGACCTTGACAGACTGCTCCAAGTGCCAGGGTAGCCGGAGGCAGGAGGGCAATTGGAACCATGTCAAAGAGCATGGATCACTCCAGAGGGAGAAGGAAGCATGAGCCGTAGCAACTGAACTTGTTTATAACTTGTGTTTCTGTAGTGAGTGACAGGAAGGCAGGAGGTGTCTGAGGCAAGGAGCTCTTGCCTGCACACAAGAGTATCTGGTTTAGCAAATTAGCCTCCTTGTTGCCTAAAATACCATCACATGTATGTGCTTTACTATCATCTCTAGTCATTATAAATACACACATAGATATATAGATGTGTGTATATATATATATATGTGAATGATATAGATATAGATATAGATATAGATGATATAGATATAGATAAGCCAGTCAGTTCCACTGTGCTGTGGGCTGCATCCAGTCACATTTCTGCCTTACTCTTTGGTGCTCCCAGTTCTCTGCAGCCAGTCTTCAGTGCAGAGGTCCCTGCATCTGCTTTCCCTGGTGTTAACATGTTGAAAGCCTAGGAGCTGCGGACTCCAATTTCCACCTGAAAGACTGTGATGAAAACCTGGAGGGGAGTAAATTCTGGCTTGCGTTGCAGCAGTACAATTTCAGCTGTATGTTGCAAAGCTGGTTTAAAGCTGTCTCACTTCTTGGAAAAAAGTGTGCTCAAAGATAAACTCTACCTTAAAACCAGAACTAAGGGCTTCTAGAAGGACAAATATTCTCTAAGTTTCAGTTTAGTGTAGCTGGATGTGCAGTTTGTTCTAAACACCCAGACTCTTTTAAGTGCACTCATGAGTAAAACCCACTTTCTTCATCCCTGGGACAATAGGGCAATAAATGGGAACATCTCTCCAGGACCCTCCATAATCTGGAGCAGTATTACTCAATCTGTAAACCAGGCAGCATCCAGGCCAAGCAACATGCAGAAGATCAAAAATGGAGGGAAATTTTAAAAAAGACAAAATAAAATGCATAGCTTTTCACCCAAATTTTCATCAGCTGAATATGAACATTATGGCTACACTGCAGGAAACACTTGGTGTTGTTCAAAGACGGTAGGTGACAAGGGGAGAAGGATACCCTTACAACTACCAATAAGTCTGCAGCTCACACAATTAAGAGCTGCTTCATGAGACCAGGGAAGACCGTGTCTCCCATTTCTACTCAAGGTTCAGCAATACCTTCATGAAAGGCCTTATTCAAAACACACTGAAGCCTTAACAAATGTCTCCTACCTACCTGCTTGGACAAATGTTGGTTGTGGATCCATCCTGAAGGACTGAATCGGAGCCATTTTCCTTGGTTTACCTGTGGAAAGTCTGTACAAGCTTTTAGTAATAAAATGGTTTTTAAGTGTAATTCAGTCTGACTGAGAAAGTCTATGGCAAAATTGCCTCCTGCTCCAAAGGAGTTCTCCGTTCTATAACTCATATGCTTTAAAATATTTTACCTGTTAATTTTCCTGCTCCTTTTTGGGGGTGATTTTTTTTTTTTTTGAGTGCTTGACAGTGCTGCTACAGGCTGTTCCCTCCACAGTGGAAATGAAGAGACATCCCAGCCCTGTGCCTTGAGAGCCAACAAATGAGCTGTGCCCGAAGTAGGCTGGAGTGAGAGACATCAGTAATGCCAAAAAGCACCAGCCAGGAGGCTGCTGTGGGACAACATCTGGTACCACTTCAAGGAGCTGGGGGATAGAAAAGACAGAGCTCTGTGAACATTGTCTCATTCTCTTTTTTATTGTTAGTGTTATTTTATTGTGCTAAGCACAAGGCATCAGAAACAAAGCACAACAAGCAAACAAAGAAAGAAAAAACCCAAGGCTCTGGAAAACAGTACTCCTAATGAAAGTCACAACTCAGTATTGAGGTTGGGTGGGGATGGATGTTTGGTGTCTCTCAGACTTGGAGAGAGGAAACAACCAGGTGAGGAGCCCATATTCCCCACCACAGCTCTCCTGCTTGCAGTGATGCAAGGGGAATGAAGGCAGCAAAGAAGGGTGCTCTCCCTACAGGGAGGTGACACAGTGAGGGCACCACAGCAGAGCCCCAGCAGTTTCTGTAGGGCAGAGCTCTGCAACCTTCAGCACTCTCCCGGGATGCTACAGGAGTCATCTCAGCCTGAGATGGAGCTCAGTGTGAGGTATCACAGAGGGCAGGAGGTGTGGAGGAGGTCAGGATGCACTTGCAGGTAGAAACCACAGGGCACTTGCTGCGTTGGTCAGCTCAGGAAACCCCTTCGGTTCTGTTTGCTGAAAGCTCAAAGAATATTTGAATAGAAAGATGACTCTTTTCAAGTCTATGTCTAATACACTTTCCCTAAGTATTTCCTGCCAGGCAGAAAATATTTAGCGGGGTAAATGAGCCACTAGCCTGATCTCATGTACCTAATAACTTTTGACAGCCGTAGAAAATAGCAAGGGATGACAAGAAGGCATCCAGTTCCTTTCTGACCTACAAGGCAGATCAGCTCATTTCCATTCATGTTTCCCAGTGATCTCTGATCCCTTCCTACTTTGAAAGAGGACTGGACTCGGTCACCACTGGCACTAGTGTCCTATACCAGAAAATGACATCTGGTAATGGGATGCTGCTGCCAGATGAATTCAGCCAACCTACACTCTCTTCCCGAGTTGCTCCCAGTAAATAAGGTGAGCAGGAATAGGCAACAACCCAAGCGATTAGATTTGGAGGCTGTAAAATATTCTTCAGAGAATAGAGAAGACAATCCTGATTTCACTCTTTTAGGACACTGTTCAGTAAGGCGAGGAGCACATGCTCGACAGGCAAATTGATACTCCAAAAGAGTAGAAGTGACCAACAGATTCAGATTAAATGGCAATCACTCAGAAGTGATTTTTCTGTTCCCCTGGGGACCTTTGTGTCTTTGGAACCCTTGGATTCTAATATCCTTGGCAGATGGCAAAGCCCTTCCAGCAAACTTTCCTATCTCTTCCTGTCTTTTTTCTCCCCTTGTTTAAGATATTCCTTCTTAAAAGCAGGCTTTGCATGTTGCTTCTCTTGTACTGGATTGTCACATTCTCTGTTTCCATGTGGAAGAGCTATCAAGACTCAATTGCTGTGCTGGAAACAATTGTGAGTCCTCACCAGCATAGAGTTCTTCCAAACTGTCCCCACTTAATGATCCATTCCTGTTTTCCAGATGCTGTTTCAGAAAGAGGAGTCCTAATCCATTGCAAAAAATATAATCACAAATGCTGACTTTAGTTTGGTAAGGCAGAATTGCCCAAAGATTCACAATCTTGTAACACCTCCTCCACAACCAGGTATCATCTTGACTCATGCTCAGGGCATTGCAGTTTTTCCTACTTCAGCTGCATGGCAAAAAGGGAATTATCTGGGGGACAATTATACCAGTTCTTCCT
Organism: Aleadryas rufinucha; assembly: GCA_013397815.1. Taxonomy (NCBI): domain Eukaryota; kingdom Metazoa; phylum Chordata; class Aves; order Passeriformes; genus Aleadryas; species Aleadryas rufinucha. Next base: position 180,044 of record VZTH01011315.1, read on the forward strand.
TAAAACTCATCCTTTATTATAGTTTCTAGAGGGAAATAAGCCATTGTTCTGGTACTTCAGAGTCATACTGTCTGCTGAGATCCCTGTTCAACATATACTGTTATTCCTGCAAGAGAACATCTCTGCTGCTGTTTTCTGCATTTCAGTTTCCTGTTAGTCTTACCCATTTACTGTAGAACACCTCTGCCATGTAACAGGTCCACAAGCAAAAGACTTCAGCTTTTGGAAGGCTACACGATGGTCAAATCATGGCAGTGTAAATTGTTTAAAATAATTAACTTTTTACAGTATGTCTGCACAGGTCCTTGCACAAGAGGAGGCCATTGAGATATCCCTGCCAGCCTGGTGCTAGTGTACAGTGTGGTGCCAGTAGGAGCAAGCTCCACAGCTGTGTAGGACAGGAATGGGTTTTATTAGGGACTTGAATCAGCAGGTTCTTCTGTTCTCTCTTTCAGTTCTGCTTGCGGCCCTGTAGTGATGGTAGAGTTTATACTTCCTCAGCCAAGAAGAGGTGACAGAAACTTCTATCAGTAGCTCTGACCTCTGACAAATATTCCCTAAAAAGTATAAATATCTCAGACTGTTACAGCAAAGCAGGTGAGCAAATCCCTGCCCAAGATCTACTGCCACACTTAAAACTCTTCTGATATGTATCTGTACCCTGGGTGTGAAAAGGAAGGGCTGTGCATGTGATGTGTCTCTGGGGAATGCATGTGAGGAGACACAGACCAGCAAGAATTGTGGCTCCACCTTTCTTATTCTCTGTGGAGCCGTTGGAGACCTGTGCCAGCCAGACCTGGTTATTGTTGGCCACTGAGTGCTGCTCCGTGGGAAAGCAGTGCTCCGATACCCTCGACATGGTCAGTGAGGAGGTGTTGGTTCTCACAGTGTTTTCAAAGAAGGCACAAGTATTTCCAGCTTATTGAAACATTTGTTTTGACTTTTATCACACTATATAAAAGTCTTCGAGTTTTGTCTATTTGGTTTCCATGCCATAATATTATGACGGGTCATGGCATAATAGTCTTACTGTTTTGACTCCACAGCATGCTGTAACATGGGTCAAGCTGATGAAATCAAAATGAAATTAATGTTTTATTTTGACAAGATTGTATTTCTCTTTCATTTGTTTGATAAAGTCAAAGCAAAAATGTCAGCAGGATTTTTCCACGGTGCAGTCTCAGAATTACATTTTCTCATTCATGTGTGGATTTTGAATGGGCACCATAACCTTGTTTTGTGCTCAGGTCATAGTGGAAACATTGTACATGGATAACATCTCAGAGTCACAGACTCTACTTGATTCTTCAACAGTTTTAAAGAGCCTGTTGCAAAAGTACAGTCTTGGACTTTCAGTTCAAAGTATTTTTTGAACTATGCCTCCTTCTACTGTGTAGTTCCCAGTCACCCATCCCTTCTGTTCAGCCAGCAGGAACCCAGTCCAGAAACAGACTGAGAAGGAAGAGCTCCTGAAAAGCTGGGGGTTGTGTCCTGTTGGGTATGGGAGCCTCCAAAATACAGAATAAAATTGTCCTAGAACAGCAGGGTCCCTGTAAGAGGCCAGTGTTGCAGAGATGTTCTGTGTGGCTATAAGCCTGATCCAGCTTTTATTCATGTAGCATCCAGAAAGCACAATCTCTTAGTCCTGCTCCTAGTCCTTGCTGCTCACACACGATGTTAGAAAAGTGTTTGTTCCTGCTTTCCCCTCCCCATCTTTGTCTAGTTGGACTGAAGAGTTTCTGAGACTGAGACTTAATTACTTTGTGTACAGAGTACCTGGGGCACCATGGGGGTCTCGATCTCTGCTTCTGGTGACTGATAATGTACCCTTTCTATTGTGCAGTTTTCTACTCTGAATACTGACTTTCATGGTAATATATTTATTTCCCTTGTTTATTCCATCTCTTTTTTTTTCCCCCCAGAGCTTCCCTTTGTTTGCTTGGCTGTGCTCTGATGCACAGGTATTTATCTAAATGGGGTCTGCTGTATTTGTACCAGCCCAGGTGGCAGGTAAGATGCAAACATCAGACACCTCTTTACACATCCCCAGGTTTCCTGAATGATTGATTAGTTGCTTTCTCCCTTATCAGCTTTTCTTTCTCATAACTGGGGGTCAGCTTGCATGGACTAACACCTTCAGGGAGGCCCTATTTCCTATATACATCAGCTTTACTGGCTTCTTATTTTCTCAGCCCTATCTGTACCTTTGTTCAATTCAAGAGGTAATTAAACTCAAAGCCAAAGCAAATGTCAGGGTGATAATGAGACAGATAAGATTAAAAAGAAGTCTTTTTTTTTTTTTTAAGACCTTACACATACCTGAAGTGCCTGTTGGCCCACAGCCAGTGGAAAGTTTCCTTTCTTGCCTGGATATAGTCAGAAAAGTGACCATGTAAAAAAAATGGCACCACCTCACTCCAGGTGTGTGCTGCTGAGAACAGCACCTACCTGGCAAAGCACTCAAGCATGTAAGTATTTGCCCTGAAATTGTTTACTCATATGCTTAAATTTAAGCATGCGCTTGAGTGTTTTGTTCAAGCAGGGCCTCAGCCCAATGCAGCTTGAGTGGGTGTAATTCGGCGGGTGCAATTCCATTCATTTCAGTAATGCCATGGAAGTCACTCTGGGCTGTGGCCATTGCCTTCAGTCTGCTACTCCTGCCCAAAGCCCACAGTGAGTGCCGGGGCTTTGCCGTGCTGCCCAGTTTGTGGGAGAGCTCCAAAATTACATGGTCACTCCCTTGGGCTGCACAGTGCCATGCATCACCTGCTAGACTCCACCTTTCTCTGTGTTCTTCTGGGATGGAAATATGGGCATGCTAATCTCTGCTCTGGGATAAGTTTTTCTCAGCAGGAACTCCCAGTGGCTCAGGAACCACTTTTGGGGGAGATTGTACAGGGGATGTTGTGGGCTCTCTCTGCCTCGTGGGCTGTCCACACTTCCTTATGCCTTTCTGCATTGAATGAGTTTATAATCTGAAGCAGACCTATGGTGTAATTTTCAGAGTTTGGGGTGGAGAAGCCACTAATCAAAAAGAGCTGCAGTTTTCCAAGGGAGCTTCAAAGCTCTCTGCAAGCAGGAGAGCCTGTGAAGGGTACACATGTTGCTGGCTAGGCAACCCCTGACAGTTAAAGTTTTACTTAAGCCCATGTGTTTTTCCACTGGGTATTTTTATCCTCTGAAGTCTACTGTACTTGGCTATGTACTGTAAACACACCCCTGTTGTTCTCTCACACGTGTTTACTTTGCAGCTGGGGGAGCATAGCTCACCATGCTGGCTGTAGGTAGGTGGCTGAAAGTGAAAACGAAGCACCAAAGCACCAAATCACCCCAGAAAGCCCCGAGGTATCCTGCCTATCTCATCCTGTGGCCTCCCTACCTTGGAAGCCTGCTCTCTGCCTCACTCCCTGGGCACAGGGCAGATGCCCCTGAGACCCATGCTGTCCTCAGCATCCCTTTTGCAGTCTGGCTCTCATTCTGCTCTGTTGCCTCAGCAGCAATGGATTCTCACCTGCAAAGAAAAAGAAGTTGTCCAAATAAGCCTCTCAGAGAATGAGTGAGAAGTGGATTTATTATCTCATATCTGAATGCTGAATAGAGGCAGGAAGAGAAACATCTCTGTGCTGAGATCATGCAAAGAGCCTGTGATGGAGTCAGGAGCTGAAGGCTCTGCATCGGTGCAGGACCTCAGGCCTTTCAGCAGCTTTCAGTGTTTTGAGGTGGATGCTAGCTGCCAACAGAGTGATTCCACAGGACTCTGCATCCTGAAGAAAGATATTGAGAGTGATGACACCAAGGTCAAATAATTATATAAGCAGTAAAATTTATTAGTCTCTTTACCACAGCTCTGTCCTCTGGGGACTCTTTGATATTTACCAGTATGTCCAAGTTCCTCCCAGAACCTTTACCCTGAGAAAGATGAGCAATTTTTTTTATTCCTTCCTTAACTAGATGCCAATTTTTGCAAAGCAGGTAGAAATGCAAGGTCTCTTGAAGTTCCCTTTTCTTTGCTGCTGGGTTCAGAAGCTGGGAGGGTGTGGAGATGCAAGGCACCAAGAGTTGCATGAACATTGTTCTGTCAAGATACCAAGCTAAAAAATATTTTCATGGAGCTCTGAAAATAAGCAAGCAAATAGTAAGCAAGGGAAGAAACTGGATGGGAGAAGTCAAGTTCAGCACAAAGTGCTGCTGTTACAGCCACACTTCATCCTGTGAAGAGGCTTTGTGCTTTGGGTGAAGCTTTGGTCTGCCGAAATAACCGTCTGTGTCCTTCCCAACATTGTGGGGAGTTTTTGACTGAAAAACAGTACGTTACAGCTATGGGTGCTTCTCTCCTGCTGTAATATGAGTTATAATAATTTTTTTAATTCTCTGAAAAAAATTCTTTATGCCATCAGCCTTCCATTATTTATTGACTGCCTTACTTTGGAAGACAGCTAGAATAGAAAAGTTTAATATTAAGGCATGAAGAAATATGTATGTAATTTTGAATACAGATTGTGAATACATATGTAACTGTATTACATTATACATATTAGGTTGAATACATAAAGGGTTATATAACGCCCCAGCAGACAGGGCCCAGATCCCAGATTGAAATCTTTTGGAATAGTTGCCACATATTTATTACTCATAAGGCTAATGTCTTTTTCTAAATGGTTTAAAAAAGAACCGTGGTCAAATAGAAGAGAATCATTCCTTCAAATAAACAACTAAGCCCACACATTTAGGAGATGTGGTTCTTGTCATGTCTGGGACAATACTAGAGAAGCAAAACAAAATTTACCCGGGCATTTGCTGCTTGAAACCTTCTCCCTGCACCCGGGGTAAAAGACAAGCAGGCTTCACCCATAAAAGTGGGAAAGTCCTTTAGGTTTCTGTTGCCTGTCTTTGGATGGGTTGACCGAGGGATTGGTTGGCTCTTGTGGGTGTGCTAATAGGCAGCATTACCTATGTGAAGGAAGCCCCCGCTGTGGAGAAGGTGATGGGGTCTTTCTCCACTCCCAGCATCTTGATCCCATCAGAGCAGATCCTGGAGCTCCTGAGGTCAAGGCACAAACCACAGTCTCCCCAGGAGAGGTGACTCACTGTGAGACATTGCATGCTGAGAGGCAAAGCTAACAAATGCCACTCTGGGAAAGGCTGGCAGATGTGCAGTGGGTGGCAGACACCAAGCAGCCCACCTCCCTCTGGGGGCAAGAGACAGGGACTGACCTGGCTGCAGTGTTTCCAACGCTGCAAGGACATTCAGATCGTGCTGAGGACAAAGATGCCCACTCACCGCCACAACCAGGGGCTCTGCAGAGATGGGTAAAATGTCTAACCGGGATCAGGACTTCAGCATTTCACCAAATGCTAAAGCCCAGACAGGAAAATTCCATTATTATTCTATGAGCGTGCTTCATGGCTGCTGCTGCAGCTCAGGAGGTTCCTGAGCAGTGGGCGCATTGTGGCAAAGTTCTCCTTCTAGCTCCAGGTTTTAGTCTGCTTCCAGCCTCTGCGCAACGGGTCAAAGATGGTGGGCCAGCCTGAAGTCATGTCTGTTTGGTGTGCTCCCTTGCTCCTAGACCTGGCCTAGTGCGGTGCTGGGAGAGTGCCCCCAGGACAGCTGGACTGAGTTCACTGTTGGTGTCAGGGAGGTCTGTCTGGCCCAACTAAGCACCAGCCCCCAACAGATGCTGTAGAAACAGGGGAGTTCAAGATTGTAGAGAAGAACTGAGTAATATGAAAGCCAAAAGTAGAAGTTTCTGCGGATCATTCTGCCTGCTTTTTCTGCTTTTTTGTCATAAAAACTTAGCAAGAGGATGTTTAAAATGCCAGTCATGTGCTTACTCACTCAGTTTGTGATGCCTGGTATTTCAGAACAATGGGATCCAGCTCACACTGTTGCAGTGTGTGTACACAGCTCAGGGGAAGGGCAATTGCACCTCTGCTCATGAAAGATCCTGTCACAGCCCTTGAACCGAGATGAGCTGACAGGGTCCCACAAAGATTAATGACTCTTCCACTTCAACCCTTGCTCTGTACAAGAAATGTACATTGTACACCTTGTACAAAACTACAAGAAATTATTTACTTGCTGAGAAATCAGGAACTGAAGATCAAGGCAACCAGCTGATTACACCTGATACTGCAAAATTGGAAATAGGAAACTGCTGCTGCGTTTTGGGGAGTATTTCCTGGCCTTTTCAGCATGGGACCACCCATTTTTAGGTGAGGGTGAGATGCTGAGGACCAAGTTGTAAAATGTGCACTTGCCTTTCCCTGGGTGCGTGTATAGGGGAGGTTGGCTGTGAGCACTCTGAGATCTGGTCATGCAGCTGCTGATACACATAGACAAAAAAGAAGATGCAAATTTCTGCAGCAGAAATGGTGGGATCAACACACAGCTGAAAAATTGAGACAGGCGGCATGCCCATGACATCCATGGATTGAAAGTTATAAGCAGAATGAGGCACTGCATGAAATCTGCCGTTCACCTCATGAGCTGCCAAGAGTGGTATTAAAAAAAAGCACAGGCTTGAACATGTTATGGGGCTTGGGATCAGATTTTCTAGGTTCCCGTGGAAAATCAAACCAGCATTAGTTTGATTTTCCAGCCCATCTAGGGTTTGGTTAAAGAAACATTTTCCATGGCTCTATTCTCTGGCCAGGAGCAGAGCAGCAGATGTGCAAAGCTGCAAAGCTGCAAAGCAGTTTCCAAGGTATCTCCCGAACACAGCATCCTGCTGGCAGCCCTTAACACAGATATCGCTTCACTTCCCTCACATTGCTGAACTCTAGAAGGAGTCACACTTCCCTTGAGGCATCTTTCTAGGACTGCTGTAAAAAGCTTGAATAAAGGAATAGGCAGTGCATAACCCCCTGTATTTTACTTTTTGGTGGTACATCAGGACAAATCTCAGCTGTTCAGAAATGAATGTTGGTCCCCTGTAGTAGAAAGGGCAGGGTAGGGAGAGGAGTGCTGAGAGAAAGGGCTGATCTAGGGGAATAGAAAAGGTTTTTAAGCCCTTCTTCCCTCATCTTGCTTAGACACCCTTACTTTTCTTGAAATGGGCCACATCTCTTGCCTGGTTTCAAGTGCTCCAAAGTCTAGCACATCATCTCCATGCTGATCTCATTTCACTGGGCACTTTACAGTTTCAGTTTTACTTTACTTATAGGGTGAGTCAACCCCTTTCACCAAGATCTTTTATTTATGATCACCCTGTCAAACAAAGAGAAAATAGAAAACTGTTTCAATGACTGTAGAGAACTTTCCTTCCTGAGAGCTCTGAGCCTGGAAACCTAGTGGAGGCCGCACTGACAAAAGTTGTTTTCTCCAGGCCTGAGCGCTGGGGTCACCAACTGTTTCTTTGGTGGAGAGGAAACATCACCTCACACTTCTGCTCCCATAACTTGGCATCCTTGAAACTGTTTTGGTTTTCAATTTTTAACAGTGGTAAAAGCTATTGATGTCTTAGGATGAATTGGTAGGATTGGTTCATTTATGCATCCAATGTCTCAGCAGAGACATTCGTTTGACACTTGGGAAAATGAAGAATGGAAGTCTTTTCCTGTCTGTGTCAGCCAGAAGGAGCTCAGAGAGGATGGGAAGAGCCCATGGCAGTGCACTGGTGATTTCTTGCACGGTGGGGTGTCATATGCATGGACCAGGAATCCCTGGTACTCGCAGAGGGAAGTATGAGGGGGGTTCCACAATCTCCTTTAACCTGAAGTGTGAGGACACACTGGAAACTGGAAAATATGTTCTTCCTTTAGAGTCACACCAGGACCTACTGTAGTAGCAGTGTCTCTGTACGCTATTCATGTGCCAGTCCCTGTTAGTATCCAAGTCAGGTTCCCGTAAGGGGAACAAACCTTGCTCTTAAACCCTTGAGGGTGTACTATACAGCCAGACTCTTTCTGGACCATGGACTTGGACCCAGTCTTAACACAGCCTCAGAACCCACCTCCGTCAGTGCCAGAGGATGTCATTTCTGGCTCAGGCCTACAGGAGTATTTCTGAAGCCAGTGTTACTCTGTCAGATTTCTTTTTTCTTTGTTATTTTAATCAATGACAAGAAAGTTTTGAGGAAAGGTTCCATTCTTTTCCACTCCTTGGGAGTTTTGTAACTAGTCACAATCCCAAGTCAGCCACCTTGTTTGCACAGCCTAACCAGAATCACTGAGAAGTTAAATACATTCAAAAAGAGGACCATGAGAATGTTCTGTTCATTCTGAGGATCCTTTCTGCAAGAAATGTAGGACTGAGCCTCCTAGCCAGACCTGCAGTTCTGCTGGGTCTTCATCCCCAGTACAGACCAATACCGATGTTTTACAGGAAAGAATTATTTTCTTCAGCAAACCCATTAAGAAGACTTTGGCTTGAGCTCAGAAGGTTTTATATCCTTTCTGTGCCTCTTAGATGCCTATGTTCTTTGCCTAACAGATATACTGGTGAATCCTGGGGAGAGGTAAACAGAAGAGATAAAGACTCTGAAGCTCAGAGCTTGTTTGCCTGGTGTCTGTTTAAATGACATACAACAAAGCTTTATTAGCACAAAGCAGCAAGGTCTGCATGTGGCCAGAAATCTCTCCTGCCTGTTGTCTCTTGCATAGCCCATGCACTCACTCCTTATCCCTGGTTTATACAGCTGGTCTGAGGACCACCCCAGGTAACAAAGAAAACATCAGCTCTTGAAGGATCTGCTGGGAATAGAAAGATGTCGTATTATTTACCCGTCTGGATTTATGCATGTGTGTGTGTGTTTAACAAGGAGCCCAGTGCCTGCTGGACTCCTGAGGCTGGAATTTATACAGGCCAGCATTTGGCTGCTGCAGTTTATCTTGAATGCAAGAATAATAAACTCAGCTGACAGGATGATGTATGCAAAGCATCTTCTCCTCCCACGGCGTGTGGTGGAGGTGTCTGGTTTGCGGGGAGTCCTATTATTAAGTGATTAGCCTTGCGACATCATCAATATCAGATTGCTTAGGGGCTTTGTGGGATCAGCAATACAGTAGGACTTGGTGTCCATCTGTCATGGTGGCAGTCAAATACAGATGGTGGTGTGACAGCATCACCTGTGTAGGTGAAATAGATGTGTGGGTTTGTCACATGAAGACTCCCAGAGATATTTGCAAAAGAAAACAAAGTTGCACCTTCCTTATCATAGTTCCGTTATGAGATAACTTCTGCTACATTGTTTTAATGGCCCTCTTTGTCTTGTCCTTCCTTGTCCTGCTACTGGCTCTCATTCAGCAAGAGCAAAAACAGAAACATCCCAAGCACCACTGCATATAGTATTTTCTTGACTTTTCAAGCAAGGCTGATTTATTCACCCCTAATTAAGTTTCAGCATCCAGGCAGCTTCAATCTCTTCTTTGTGCTTCTGCCAGTTGAGATGGTAATTCTGAGATCCTAGGAAGCCTGGATCCTTGGATATTTTTTCATTGCCAAAAGAAGATCCTGAAAAGACCATAAAAAACCAACAGCTTGCTGTACTGAGTGTGTTTCACCCTGAATAATCATTAAGGCCCACATGGCCAAAGGCAGATTGAGTACTTCAGGGGATTTGGTTGTAACTGTTTAAACTGTGTTCTGGTCACATCATAAATAATGCTCACCCATTGCATAATGCAAAAAGTCCTTCACAGCCACACCTCACTGTGCATGTTTCCTCTTGTCAATACTTTTATCTTACCCTAACTGTGACACCAAAATCCCCTAGGTAAGGGCCTGCTGTTGCAGTTCACTATATAAATTTACAGTGTTGTATACTTGAGTGATTACAGTGGATTGTATATCTGTGGGAATTATTAGTCCCTGAAGTGCAACTGCTCCCATGATACAGCATGACTCTCAGAAGAGGGAACATTAGGCCAAGTACAATCAGGCTAGACTGGCTCTTGTAAGAACATTTGGGTCAAATCTATCATGTCCACATGGAGTGGGCTGGAGCCTAGATTCTAAAGCCTTTCTAATTCCCTTACCTCCCAGTAAGTCTTTGGTGTCCTGCGGGACAGACTAAGATTTGATCATGTGTTCCTGGGAGGTAGAGCTTTTAATCCTGTGATTTGGACATGTAAGCAGACACTTCCCTGATCCCACCCATGTCAAAAGTGAAGAAAGAAATGGTTGCAAAGAATCCAGGCCACTCCTGACTAAAATTTTCTTGTGCTGGCTGTCTGTACTGAAGGCCAAGTCACTCTAAGCATTGTTTTCAAGCTTGGAGCAGCTTGCAGAAATTCATAAAGCAGCTGTGGAGAGATGCAGTAGGACCACAGACCTACACTACTCCAGAAGAGAAAGGCTTGAAAACTTGAACACTGACCCCTACTTCACGAGGGTAGTTTCACCCAAACAGTGACACTGGCTTGCTTCTTACTGGTGTCTGACACCTAAGTGGGCACATTGGCCTGCTCCTGTGTGTGGATCCACTGCTGAAACTCTAAAGTCAGGGCCCTGGTTTGGCTTGTCCAGGACTTCACAATCCATAGATAGTGTTTGGGTATGGAAATTTTCTTGCAGTGACAAGAAGACACTGCTATCTGACATAGAATATTACATTTCCTGGAAAACTAGAAGGGCAGTTCAGGTATCTGAAATCCTTTGCTCTTTGTGTTGCTCTGCATTTCTGAAACGTGTGAGGTCCTACAGTACCACCTTTCCTCTGCCTAGGAGGACATATCTTTTGGGAAACAGGACCTGGTCCACTGAGGTCAGTGGGAAGTCATCCATCGGTTCTAATCAGCTCTGAAGTGGGTCCTGGAGGGGCATCATGCAACTCAGTGATGTTACCCAGATCCTTCATTTGCATTTTGTCTTGTCCTCTGTTTCCTGTTATCTGTTTTCCCTCGTGGAGACAGATTTATCCTAGCAATTTAGAAAACATCTTCTGCTTCTTTTTTTCTGTTGTTGGTTTTTTGGTTGTTTTTTTGTGAGATCCCTTGTAGTATTTCTTCATCCCCTGACTTCCTCTGCACAAAAACCACCTTTGCTTTTCCTTCAGCATGTTTGCCCCTAAGCCACCCAAGTTTCAAACCATCGTTTTCAAATAACCAGTTCCATAAGCAAGTCACGGTGTTGTTTTTTCCACAGTAAACTCCAAAGAGCAGAAGTTAGCTGATGGGGCAGGATCAGCACCACTTCTCTGTTGGTTTGGATTTGTGCCATCATGTATCATACTTGGCCCTGAGTGTGGCATCGCACTCCCCACATCGCCCACCCCACATCTCGCAGAGATGGAAAACGGAGCAAAAGTTTTATCTGAGCTTTCAAATATTTTGCATTGTGGGCGGCTTGGAGCACATCGCATCCTAATGGACTGTTAGGCCAATTTGGGCTTGCTAACTGCCTTTGTAAGGATAAGAAATGAGCTGGGACAGAGAGGAGCAAAATGCTTTGGAATATCTATTTCATTCTCTGCTAGCACTTCTGTGGAAGAGCCAAAACGGATATCGCTGTCACTCAAATTTCCCTCCTGTTGTTTACTTTATCATCCCTGCCCCACAAGGACACGCTCACAGTGAGTGTGCAAGCATCCCGCTCTGCTGACCTCATGGAGATATGGAAGCAGGCACCCAGCAAGGCTGTGGGCCTCCACTTTCCATGGGGCACACATCCCAGGGAGCAGATGGGGATTTGGGCTGACACAGTTTGCTTCATCCAGTGAAGTAGAGACCATGCATGGCCTCTGTGGGCAGCAGAAATGAACCTTTTCTCCTTGTACCTGTAGGAAATAATCTATGTCAACAGAGCACAAGGAAAGGCGGCTGGGATATAAATGCAGACATTTCGCTCTATAACCCCCAGGTTATGCCCACCAAGTGAAATTTCACTGTAGTCAGCTGAAGGGACCCCATACTGTTAGGAGCCCACATCCCACAGTACATGGTCACAGAAGGGAGCAGGCAGTGGCAGGAACAGAACATGGACAAAAATGTTGTGTGTGTTTGTGAGTAGCAGAGAGACAGGTTGAGAAGCCTGTAGGAGGAGATCTATGAAGCCAGGATGATGGCCATATTATGCAGGGTCTAGGTGGTGCAGCTTCAGGGAGAAGGAGCAGAAGGGAATATAGCCTTACTCCCTGGCACTGCAGTCACAGGATGTGATTTTGCTTTGCAAATGGCCATGAGGTGCCTGTTGATAACTTTTCAGCCTTCTGAACTTTTCTCCCCTTTTTCCACTATGACTTTTTCAGCATCTTGATCACCACACAGTCTGGGGAAATGGTACCATGCACATCCAGAAGTGTATTACCTCCTGAAAGCAGGACAACTGTCTCCTCTGCTCAGTCAAAGGGAGCAGGTGGGTGTGAAATAGCTTATAGGTTTCAGCCTGGCCAGCCATGAGATGTGTGACTGCAGCACAACCACATCCTCATCTGACAGCATTCCCCATTCCAATTGTTCTGAGTGCTAAGAAGTAAAGAATTCATGTAGTTTCCTGTTTCTCCTACATTTGGAAATATTTTCCCTTCTTGGAGCTGATTTAGCAAGCTGGACTGCTCCTGCACAGGCCAGCATAGTGTGGAGAGAAGCAGGCAAACACAAAGAAATGGAAAGAAGTTTTCTCCTCTCCTAGCTGGATTCTAATTCTCATTTGCCCTAGGTAGCACTAAGGTTTTGAAGATCTCCACTGAAAACCCAGTAGAAGAGATACAGGAATGCTTTACCCAGGCTGATCCATGTTCAAATAATTTACTGAGTATTAAAAACATTTTGGAAAACGCCATTCTGAGTGTCGTAATGCATACAATAGCTCCAAAATATATTTGCAGTATTCTGGGAAACAACATTATTTCCTTAAGTTTCTGAGTATGCTGGACATTGTGGGTCCATGTTGTGCAGAGAACAAGCACAGGTAGTGCTGGATACACCACTGATCTTCATGGAGCACCAGTCATCACCAGCTGCACAGTCAGGGAGGTGAAAAACAAGCAGCCGATGGACTCCAAAAATTTCTGCTAGTCTGCTGCCGCCTTGCAAGTGTCTAGCAGAAACTCAGGTCAGAATCCACCTCTTGGTGCCTGCCCATCTTGTTCTTCCAAGGAAACCTATTTTAAATACATGTTTTCCCTTCTCCATCATTAGAGAGACATCTGAAGAGTTGCACTTACCTTGCTGGAAGACTCAAAAACCAGTAACTTGCACTCTTGACTGCTCTTGCCATGTTTCAGATAGGGGATTGTCTGGGGACAGCCTGATGCTGAAGATCCTGAATTGTGCTTTAGATTATGTTTTGTTCTGTTCTTGCCACCTCTGCCTTCTTCATAACAATTGTTTAGTGCACAGCATATTCCCACTGGTGAGTCAAAAGATGGAGACCAGGACCTTCCTCCCTCCTGTCTACCAGGCAGACTATCCTAAAGCTTGGCAGCTAGGCTTCCCTCCAGATGCTGGAAGGCATGGGGTTAAACCTTCTCATAGAAGGCAGAAAACAATATGCAGCTCTCTCCCTTGCACATTCATCACTGTTATAAACCTCAATTACAGTATGGGCAGCCTCCCCTCCCAGTTGTTCTTTTGAATGAACTGTTTGGGACATTTATCCTTTGAGCAGAAGTGAATGGCAAGTTCTGGGTCCATCTCCTAGCCTGGGCCATTTGAAGTCCATCCTCAGGAGATGGGAAAATGCATAATCAAGGCAAAAGCTTGCTGACCCACTGTCCTTCTGTCCTTCTCTCTGAAACCAGGCACACAGGACAGTGCCAATTCTGCCCTTCACTGCTACTTGCTCTGACTCAATCGGTGGCTGGGTGCCTCCTCAGTGACCTTTTGAAGATGGTCACTCTCCTACTGTCTCTGTAAGCACCAGAAGTCCATCTCTCCTAAGAGCAGGGAAAATGAGTCAGCTGAGGATCCCAAGGAGACGCTACCCATCTCCCGTCTAAAAGTCAACACCTCTCCCTATTCTCTGTATGACTCTCACATTTTGTGCATGACTCTACACTCTTGCTGGGCATAAAAGCCTTCTTGTGTGCACTGGCTGGGGTGAGCTCATTGCCCACTTCCCTTCCTTGGGTGGCCTTTTGCTTCTAGCTGCTTGCAGTACTGTAGCTGACAGAACGCCTCCAGCACACTCTCTTCTTGCAAGCCTGCAGCTCCCTTGCTTGGAGGCAGGCAAGGGAAATCACACAGTCATAGTGTGAACGTTTGAAAAACATTTATAGAAAAGGGAGGGAAAAGCAAGTCAATATTAATAAATTACAGACAGATAGAACATCTGCACTAAATTATTGCAAACTCAAGTGAGAGTGGAAAGCTAAATAAATAAAGAGAAAATCATGTTAAGTTGGAAGATGAGTAATAGAAAAATTCTCCTTCAAAGTGCCACCAGTTAGCCTTTTTGTACAGCACTATATACAAACAAAACTAATGGAGATATAACAGGGGTCAGAAAGCTTGATGCAGCTGTCTAACAGCTGTCTGCCCTGTTTATTTTGCTCCCTTCTGACTCTACATTATTTTATGGCTTGGATAAGTGCAGTGCAAAGAGAGAGACCCTGAAGTTTGGGTTGTCTTGCCCTATCAAGGTGGCCAGAGGATGGACTAGATGAAGGCACAGGTCCTGTGCAGGCAAGGTTAATGAAGTAGGTACCTGCACACAGCAAGGGTTTAGGAATGGTCTTGGAGAAACCATGTGGCAGTCAGGAAATTTGAATGCCGAGGAGCTCAGCAGCTCCTGGCCTATGAAAAGAACACCATTTTCTTTTGTTCTTCTACTTCTGTTGCCATATCTACTCCTAGCTGGATGTGATGGGGCACAGAGGTGGAAGTAGATGACTTCCAAGTGTCCTTTTCAGGCATGGGACTTGATGCCTCATATATTGCCTTTGTTCAGGGATGCGACTGAACAAGAAGTTCAGGTTAGCATATACACCAGTGGGAGAGAGGCTCAAAATGGGATAGACTGTTTTTCCCTGTCCTAAAGCAAGAGCAACCATACCATTACTAATAAAGGAACATGATTATTGGTCCTAAAGACATTCCAAGGTGGCTATTTCATATCTTCCTTAAGCAACCTATACTTGCTACTGGAAGATTTTTTTTGAATGCATAAATTTCTTTTCTTGTAGTAATGTAGACCCAAGGATTTTCTATGTCTGTACAATTAAAACAGTAAGTCCTTTTTATTTTCAACACCCATCTGCTTGTTGAAAGTAAGTTACCATTTTTCCTTCAGTTTTCCTTAAACAACCCTGATTCTTTTAGGTTTTTTTCACAGACAGCATTTTCTACATTTCGAGCAGTTCTTGCTCCTCATTTTTTGTGGAAGTGCCTCCTTAAGTTTAAGGAATAAAATTTCAGTGAAGGCCTTCCCACTACTAAGTAGAGTGCAGTATCACTTTTCACGATGTGAAGGCTTGAATTTCTGTTTGCACACTCCCATGTGATAATTTGCCTTTTCCACACCAGCCTGTCATTGCTGTTTCAGGTTCAGCTAACCCACAAATCCTTTTTTCCAAGAGACTCCTTTCTAATCAAAATATCCTTCTGCATTTTTAGCATCATAAAATTTACTACATGTGCAATCTCCAGAGTCTACCTGAACTTAATCCATTGATCTTGCTCTGTCATCCCACACGCCTTTTTCAGACTATTTCTTCAACATGTTAAAATCATCTGGAGTCAGATGTTTTGTTGAGATGCATGGTAACGCAACAGCTTTTCCTCTGTTTGTAAAGCCTTGTTTTCCTAAATGCTCCCAAGGCTGTGCTTTTCCTACTCAGCCTTAAATCTTACCTATTTTTCCTTGGACTGGCTGTGCTAATTGCATCCTCACACTTGGCCATTTTAGATGCAATTTAAAAAGACGTGAAACACTTTGATCTTCTCATTGTAATCTCCCCGTTATCTTCCATCTTCATGGAGTAATGAGCTAACATTTTCCTCCATCTTCTTTTTAGTCAATGATTGAATTCTGTTACCTTTGTTGTCTCTTGCTAATTTAATTTCAAGTTTCCAGACCTTGTTTTACATGGCTTTGTTCATACTCATCCTTGGACATCTGGTTTTGTTTCTACTTCTTGTGGTTCCTTATTGTCTTTGAGAGCAATGAAGAGAAGTCAGTGTTTTTCATTTCTAGACTTTTTTCTGCATCTGAACTTCTGCCTTCAGCTTTGTTTCTTTGGGGAACTACCATCTCTCTCTAAGTCCTCTGGTTTTTGTCAGTTTCCCAAGCTTATTGAAGTCTGTCTGTCTGAAACCCATTGGGTGGGGTTTTCTTCTCTTCTGACTTGCTTCTCCAAGGACCATGAAATCTACCTTTCATGGTAATGCCCATCCATACTGCCTTCCACCTTCCCTTTCCTACACTGCTCCTCCCTTGTGCTAAGACTCAAACCCAGAGGAACTTTTCCTTTGATTCCTTTCTGGGTCTTCTGAATACAAACAAAAGTTTTGATAAGTCTGTGCCATAAAGGTGCTGAAGACTTTTTAAGCTGATGAATTCTATTTGTTCAACGAATGTCTCTAAATGTAGCTAAAATCTTCCACTTCCCACAAGACCTGTGCTTCAGACGTCTGTTAGTTACTCTCAAAGAGCCTCATACACCTAATTTTTTATGAATGGATGCCCTTTAGTAGACTCCAATAAACTCTGACAATGGTATCCTACTTCCACATTTGCACACTTTTAGCAAGGCTAATTCCATTTGTCTTCCAGATTTCAGAACAAGCTCATACCTACAGGGCTCACAGAGCGACACCTCTTTTATGTCTCTGCTGTCCATTCTTCTTGAACAAGCAGCATCCTTTCCTGTCAGCATTCCAGCCACATGAGTGATTCAACCACATCTCCGTGATTTCAGTGAAGCTGTAATCTTGATCCTATATTAAAACTCCCAGTTAGAATAAAGAGAATGTTTATTAAATGCTGATTTCACCATGCTGCTTTCATTACTATGCCAACATCTAAGACTGATGCATTATTCTCTTGTTTCTTCTGTGGCATTGTGACAAAGATCATTTTCCTTCTTAGTTTTAAGATTTAGTTTTAAGTTTTAGCTCTAGTTTGCTATGCTGTCTGTGTGAGCACATACTGATCATGTGGTTTTGACTCCCTGCACATTGTCCTTTTCCTGAAACATCATGCCATAGGTAAAAAAGAGAGGTTTTTTATGGCTCAAACATTATTTTACTCTTTTTGCGGGTACTGGTGCTTAGGACCCTACCCTGAAATCTTTCAACCCAGTGTTTGCTCTCAGGAATCATGAGTAGTGACTCTTTCTCTAAATTAAAAGCAGTTGCCCTAAAATTACATTTGTCTCAGTTCAAGAATGAGATTTCAATAATAGGAATCAGTTGAGGACATAAATACATCACTAGGAATAAGTGAAAATGAGAGGGAAAGTGCCTATCTTACTAAGCAGAAGTTGATCTGTTTCTTATAGACTAGAAAGATACACAGCTCTTTCCATTCCTTAAGTTGGATGGGGATGTAGCATGCCATGCCAGCAGGAATGCTCACTTCATCTACATGCAAGAGTTTTTCCTCACCTTGGTGACCACACAGCCCAAACTCAAAGTTCTCAGCAATAACACAAATGGAGGGAATTGTCAGTCATGGGAATACTTCAACACATTCTGTGTTGCCCAGAAATGTAAGAGACCATCTGGAATTAGTGTTGAATATTTTTGCTAATGACCTCATGATGGAATATTGAGAATGTTTATTAAATTTGCAGATGACACCAGGCAGGGATTAGTTGTGAGTCTGGTAAAGGACAGGATTAGAATTCAAAATTATCTTGTTGAACTGGAGGAATGGTCTAAAAAAAAAAACTTGAATAGAATGCAATTCAATAAGAACCCACGCAATATATAGACTTAGACAGGAATAATCAGCAGCAGCATAAGCCCATAATGACAATTTTTAGAAAGTTTGCACAAAAAAGACTGAGAAGAATTCTGGCAGATCACAGAAGTTGTCAAATGAGCCAACTGTATCATACTTCTGTGAAAATGTCAAATATTTTCCTGGGATATATAAATGGGAATAGATCTTAGATTATACATTCTACTCAGCACTGGCAGGGCCTCAGGGGCAATATATGGTCCTATTTTGGGCACTGCACTTATGAAAAGATACGGGGTGTTTGGAGTAAGGCAGAACTGGACCAACATAGTAGTGCAGAAGTGTGGAAAAATGGGAATTGCAGAAAAAGTTTGCATGGAGTTTCCACTGTTTAACAGTGGAAGGGGCATGAAATAAATTTCAGATAAACCAAGCTTCCACAGAGCAGAAGGAAAATGCCTGTTCTCCCAGCCTGACAACTGAAAGACATAAATGCATCAGGAAAAATGCAGATCAGGCATTACTAAAATACTTACCTGCTGGTCAGAAAAGTGGAAGGAGTCTTCCTGAAAAGAGATCTCTACCCTGGAAAGTCTATAGGCATGGATCTTCAACTAAAGAGAATTGTTGGTACAGAAAGATTTGGACAGCCTCCCCAAAAGGTCTGGCTAGCTGAATGCACAACTGTGGCTTACAAACCAGAGATAAAACAGTATTTTAAACAAGGAAGCTTAAGGAAGTTATCCATTTCCATTCTGTCTTGAATCTAAGCAACTTTGGGGCATGCTCCCTCTTTGAAAAAAATCAGTCATTGTTCCTACATGCTCATAATGTGTATTCCCACTGCACCAGGAGCCTGTTGTTCTCTGTCACTTGGGGGTGTTTGACAATGTCTTGCTCAACAGCTCCTGAATGCCTCAGGTATGCCTGGGTGGAAGGCACCCACTGGGCTGCAGTTCACTGGGGCAGACTGCAGCTTTCTGCTCTCTCCCTGAAATGCCGATGTGAGCAGGGATCAGGGCAGGAGTGAGACACAGGGCAGCATATCAGCACCTGCTTCCGCCTGTATGTAAGCACATAGGCCACTCAATTCACCCTTCTCCCACCTTCCTGTCTCCAGGTGGACTGAACAAGCAGGGGTTCAGCACAGGATGCAGAGGAGCATGTCCCCCAGTGCTGAGGAACCATCTTTCCTTACACCTTACCCACTGTGGAAAGCAACAAGGAGGGCTAACACTACTCTGCTAGCAAGGCACACCACTGGAAAGGTCATGATCTTGGGAATCAAGAGAGCAAGCAGCAGCCTGATCACCTTTAATTGAGTAAGCCCTGCATTTAGGGCACTGGTGATTCAGAGATGGTGTCATTCCAAATGGAGTTTAGGTTTGCCTTTCCTTTATTTAAAGTTATCACCTCTGCATTGGTTCTGTTTAGCTTTCAATGATGTTCCAAGTAAGTAATTTTAAATTCCTATGATTCATATTATCCCTGACTAATGGTGCCCACAATGGAAAATTCTAGGAGTTTCATGATGAAAACCATATTTAGTGTTAGTAGTATCCATATATAGTAGGGACTGGCAGTAATAAAGTGAACGAAAAGAAATATGCTGGTAAAGATCAGAAGTGGAACCTCTAGAATGAGACTTTTTCATGTGACATTTAAAGGGCATGCTAGAAATATTCTGGTGGGAGATCAAATACTGCCATTCTCCACATTTTGGTTTGATGTCTAATCATTCTTCTTGGTCAGGTTCTAGCGAGGAAAACCACAAACACACACAAAACATCTTCTGTTCATCTTCTGGTTTTGTACTCAAGGCTCCTCCTCCCACTTCAGTACCAACCCCTCCCAGCTTCCACATCACCACGGGGTTATTAATCAATTGTGATATCCACATGACCTCCAGTTTCAGCTCTCTTTGGTCCCTCTACTCCACTAGCTGAACTATTTCTAATTGGCTAATCAGCTTATCCGGTTTGGCCCTTGATGCAAACCAGGTCTAGACATGATCTATTCCTGGGAGGCCCCTGGGTTCAAGGGGCCAATCTCACACCCTGTCCATCACTATTGTCAGCACGGTACCCTATCTCAAAGACATGCCAATGAACATTAGCAAGAGATTAAAATGACAGCCTTGGTTTTCTTACATGCCTTTTAATCATCGTAACATGCAGTCTAATGTTTCACTCTGTCTTCCTTTCCCTGCAAGAGCATGTTCTCAAGGAAGAAACCAGGAGGGACGAGAGCGGGTCAAAGACCACAGCAGGGTGAAAGCAGTGGAAAGGAATTAAAATGGAGGATGGGGGAGGAGGAGACAAGAGACAAAACCCAAGTCAGGATCTGGCAGCCAGACACAGAGCAACAAGGCTGGAATATAAATTCCTTCATATGGCTCCCATAGGCTGACATCTTATAGGTACCATTCATATCACACCAGCATGCCACCAACATGTGCCAATGCTGGTGTCTACTGCAGGCTGCCTGACACCCATAGCCACACACCTGAAAGGTGGTTTTCACAAAGGCTGCACATCTAAACTAGTTCTGAGAAGAGCTGGGAGACTTGGCTGCTCTGGAAACCAAGCTGCCTTTTTGAAGTGCCTGCATATGGATTTAGGAGCTGGCTTTTAGACCTTTGGGTTTTTGAAAAAGTCTTAGCCTGTTCATTTAGCTGTGACTTTATGCAATTATTGACCATTTACACAAACAACAATCAGAGGGCTGCATGCAATAGGATCATGTCTGAATTCCTTCTTGGTCTCTCCAGCAGTGAATAGTTGGCGGCTCTTAAACAAAGCCCCATTCTCTCTGCAAAGAAGTGTCAGTGTAAAAGGCGGATTCTCCTAGATGAATATCTGCTACACAGGCAGGCATAAAGAAGGTCTCCCTGTGCCCCAGTTGAAGAGCTGTGTGGCTGTGTTAACAGCATGCACAACCAAAGTTAATGACCTCACTTGTCCAAGACTTCCTTTTGCTCGGCCAGCTCTGAATGCAGACAGAGCAAGTTCACACCTGCCTGCAAAATACCATATGGACATCATCTGTAACAAACTTGCTCAGATGGTTCATTTCTAAGGGGCATTCAAACTTTTCCTGGATCTGTGTGTTTTTTCCTCTCTTAGTCATGCTTTTACTGAAAATTTTAGCTAGTGTAATACTGACTCCTTAGCTTTTCAGCTCCTTGGTCCAAAACTATTTGGCTGGTGGGATGTGTGAATTCCTTTAGCCAACCAGTGGAGCGTGTAATTAGCTCTATATGCACGAATGAATTACACATATGTTTTGCTATGTGGCTTCAGCTGGTAACTAAGCATGAGAAGTTTCCAGCTAGAAAAGGAAACCAGTGAGAAAGTTAGGAAAGGCAGTGAAGTGGGCAGTGCACGGGACATCTCTGGTTTTCCTTGCTCCCTTTCTGCTACATACCTGATTCTGCCTGCATCCTCATTTTTTAGGCTATGCTTTCCATGGAATACACGTTCTTCAGAGGATGCTGGGAGCATACTGCAGGATGCACTCTGTCTTCCGTGCATCACATTCTGCTTTCACTCAGCATTGAGTCTGGATGGCTTTTGCTGATCCAGTAAGGCTTAAGCTTGGCCAGCTGCAGAGGTTAGCATGAGTCCTGCTCGCCCATCCCAGACTGCCTGAGCAGGAGATGGAAGCAGACCCTCGCAATCACACCTGTCCAGCTTACGAAGTTCTGCTGAGACGAGGTGTCTGGCTCTGTGTGGGTGTTGCTGAGGCTGTTGCAATACACAGTTAAACAAGTTTGCTTGAACCCCTTCACAGTCCAGCTACATGGAGTACTTGCAGAAAGACCTTCCTGCAAAGGCAGCTGTCTTAGTGAACTGTTGTGTTGCTTTGCTCCTTTTTGTCGCCTGTTTAGCAATTCTTTAAGGATGCAAGCCTTAAAGCGGGTCAGAGTTAAGTGAAGTTTCATAGTTGTAAGTCTTTTCTCAGTCCTTTAGTGCAGTACTCAGTTCATGTTGAGTTGGCCTTCTCTGAACAAGGGGAATGTAACCCTGCTGGTAGCACCATTATATTATTTATATAGCAAGTTACAGTGCAGAGTTCAGACTTCTTTTTTACATTTCTGGGTGGAAAAAATTATTAGAATGTTTTGCATAAGCAAAATTTATCCTGTCCATTTCAATAGTCAATTTTTGTAAAGAGCCCTGGCATGTTAGAGCTATTATTTCTTGATATAAATAATAACCTAGTACACAGACTTCCCTCCTGTTGAAATCCATCCTAGTTTTTAAAGCAATAACATGCCCAGATGGAGTAGGGTGGATAGAAACTAATATTTTCAAAGAGAGGATCTTTTAGCAGACTATCAGATCTCATTTAATTTTATGGTGAGACAAAGCCAGAAGTGGATTCAATGTAAATGCTGATGTGTTTCACTAGTGTTTCATACTGAACTGTGGCATCCAAGGACCAAACCAGGGCTTCCTGAAGCCAGCAAAAGTCTTTTGCATCATTTCTCTGGTTCTCAGGCATCCAAATGAAAGCTATCCAGCTAGGCAGCACACTCGGCGCCTTTTCCTCTGACCTCCGTCTGAAATTGCACACAAGGCCGCACATTTGGCAGATGGGGAAAGGCTGAACAGCAAGCATTTCGGCCTCTTACAGATGTGGTTAAATTATCTTAATGTATTTAAACAAAGTGCAATGTCAAAGTAGCATAAATACCATATTTCAGCAAAATGGCTGCTTCTCCAGTGTTCTGCTTGTCGCTGCCAAATGAAATATTTCTCACTGTTTATTCACAAAATTCTTTCTTGTCCACTGAATTTTCATATTGCGGGGCTGGGCCAAATAATCAGTTTCCTTTTAAAATAGAAAAACCATTAGTGCATTCCAATAGGCTTTTCATGTTATGCTAGAAACCCTTGGGAATGCAGTGTGATTAGCTTTTTTTTGGTCTTAATTATTGCTGATGGGAGCCTACCTGTGGGGAAACTCTGAAAGGCTCACAACAGCCAGCTACGCACACCGAGCAGCTCAGGGAGGAAGCTTGAAACGTGTGGCAGCCGTTTGGAGTATTAGTGGCAATTCCAGCCTTCTTAAACAGGATACCCGTTGTGTTAAGAAACACACCTGCACCACTTCAGAGATTAATGGGCAATTTCTTGGCAGTACTTGTGGACATTTCAGTTGTCCATTAGGATGATATAAAACCAGAGGAGAAATTTTTTGATCATCTTTAATTGAATGGTAATCTCTTCTCCTTAAAGTAACTTAAGTTTCTTGGGAAACTCATAAGCCTCCTTGACTGCCTGGACAAAGAGTAAGGAAATGACAGAGGCCCCCTAAAGTATAAATCCTCCTCCATCCTCTGCCATTAGTCATGTCTCTTCTGTGAATGAGTTAACTTTAAAAAAAAATCATATTACTAAGTATTTTATCAAAGCAAACATTTAATCAAAGTGAAAGGAAGAGATACTCGTCCCCTTCTGGAATGGGATGGAGACTGCCAAGATGTGTTTTAATTTCTTAAGAAAACAAACTATGTCAAACACTGGGTTTTAAGCAAGCAGATGCTCATTTATCATTCGTTTTGTCTGTGCACACTTGGGATCCTGCTGAACACAAGTTTTCTGAGATGGAAATGACCATATGGCCAATACCTTAAAAATTAATTCAACATGCCCTGCCTCTCGTGCACATCACATCCTTTAATGGTGCTTTTCTTCTTTTTTTTCAGTGTTGGACAATGGAAACAGAACAACTGCCTTTGTGAGAGTCTGGTTCATTGCAGAGACAATCTATGACTGATGCTGTATGCTACCAGCAGAGTTTGGATACTTTGCAAAGGCTGTACTTTCACGGCCCCACTTCTTTCAGAGGTTATCTCACAAAAAAACCCAAACAAAAAAACAGCTTTGCTACTGTTTTAGGTGTTGTGAGAGGGCCCACAAGGAGTGGCCTGCAGCTTGCCCCAGAGCTGTGCTGGTGTGCTCTAAGCAGAGCACTGGGTGTGTGATGTGCCAGAGGTGCCCAGGGATGACAGCAGTTCCTGCACTCACCATGTGTGAGTGTGCACTCCTCATACATCACAAAACAGCTAAAGTTTGCTGACTAAGGAAAATGCGAGCAAACAAAATAGGGTAGCTCTATAAACTCAAACTCCTAATTTGCAGATACAGTTACCACAGTCACTGAAGATTTGCATGGTAAAGGCCACTTTGATTTCAGACACGTCATTTGTGAGCAAAATTAATGCAAGTGCAATTATGGCCGTGGGTCCTGATGCAGTAAAAAGACATCCATTTGAACACAACTGATGACCATGTATGTCATTGGAGACTGTAGTTTTCACCTTCCTCATAAAGACTCAAGTGGCAGCCAGGAATCTGAAACATAGCTCAGTGACATAATTTATGGATACCCACTTTACCTTAGCCAGGGCAAGGTGTTTCCCTGGTCAGCAGAGTATAAGTTTGTCTGTCTCTTGGTATCACCCCTGTCCTGCCCCCTCTGCTGCTTTGTTCCTCTGCCTCCCCACTGCCAGTGATCACTATTCACCCACTCATTTGCAAAGAACTGCCCTAAAGCTCTACAAGCAAGAAGCGACAGTGGCAGGCACTAGGGATGAATATTATCAGCATGATGTACTGTGACTGGTCACACTACTGACATCTTTGACACCTCGTAAACCCAAACTTGAAACCGTCACATCCCAGAAAAATCATTTGCTGACCTGTGCTGACACAAACAGCAACAGCAGAAGTACCTCACGTCCGCATACACAGCTCACAGGTTTGATGCTCTATATTATTAGATGCCACAATATCAGTTAACTATAAATACCATGCACCCTGCATGTGACACAGCTGCTCACCTGGGCCTGAGCCCTGAGTTAAGGGAGCAAGGACGACAGGAACGAGAAAGAAAGAGTGACTGTGTTTCAGCTCTCCTCTTGCCTGCTTCCAGAGGATGTGAGCTTCAGTTTCTTCAGATCCAAATATGTGAAGAAATACCTGCTGCCTGGAACGTTCCCAGGGAACTTCCTTCCAGGGAATTAACCAGACATTTGTCTTCCAAACAGCACTGAAAGCCCTGACTGTGGCTCTAATAAGGACATGAGTCATAATACTAGGGAATAAAGGAATAGACTATTTCAGTTGGAAGGGACCTGCAATGATCATCTAGTTCAACTGCCTGATTAATTCAGGGCTAAACAAGTTAAATCATGTTAAGGGCATTGTTCAAATGTTTCTTAAATGGCATTGACCACCTCTCTAGAAAGCTTGTTCAGTATTTGACAGTTCTCCCAGTAAATAAATCTTCCTAATATCCAGTCGAAACATCCCCTGATGTAGTTTTGAACCACTTCCATGCATCCTGTCACTGGATCCCAAGGAGAAGAGCTCAGTGTCTCTCTTCCCAATTTCCTTTCTCAGGGAGCTGTAGAGATCACCCCTCAGACTTCTTTTCTCCAAACTAGACAAGTCCTCATAGGGCATTCCTTACAGTCCTTCTGCCATCTTTGCTGCCCTTTTCTGGATCCAAGGACCTTCACATCCTTCTTAACCTGTGGGATCCAGAACTGCACACAGTGCTCAAGGTGAGAACGGCAAACAACAGGATAATCACCTCTTTTGACCTGCTGGTTGTGCTGTGTTTGATACACCCCAGGATGTGGTGCCCTCTTGGCTGCCAGGGCTCACTGCTGGCTCACACTGAGCCTGCTGCTGACCAGCACCCCCAGATTGCTCTCTCAAGCCACTTGTCTCCCGATTTATGCTTGTGCTCAGCATTACTCTGGCATTTCAACTTGTTAAATTTCATCCCATTAATCATAGCCCAATGCTTCAATCTATCTAGATCCCTCTGCAAGGCCTCTTGTCCTTCAAGAAAGTCAACAGCATTTCCCACTTTGACATCATCAGCAAACTTGCTAATGGTGCACTCAACTCCTACATATCAGACCTTATAGTGCCCTCTGCAAATAAAGGCATACTGAAACTCGTTATATTACTGTCTTTCTTCCTATTTTTTTCTGTTATTTTTGGTGTGAATTTTATATTTGATTAACCATTGTAATTTTAGAAAACAATTCATTGAGGTGTGGCCACGTCACATCTCAGTGAAAGCCTTTTGAACTGCAACCTTCTCTAAGGAAATTGGTTTTCTGCTTTGAATTACCTAGAAATCACATTCATATATTTGATTTTTTTTTTCTGGTAATGTCATCTTATTGTCTGCACTCAGGAAGGTTAACTAACTGATAGGGGTGGAAAATGCAGCCCATCATTAGAAACAAAGACTCTGTGTGGTGATGTAAGAAATCTTTCCTTACGCCTCTAGCTCTGTCTTTTCCTGCTTTCTGCAATAGTTACTCTTTGTCAACTGTCTACTCTTCTCTTCAGAGAGGCTTTGATTTTTCAGCCAGTGGGAATAGACTTTGGAAAAAGAGGCTGGAGTTGTCAAAACCGACAGCCAAACCTCACCAATCCTCCTAAGAGGAAACTTAGATATACCCAAGGAAGAGCTCATTCATAGAAGAACCAAGATGAGTTTGTGGAGAAGTATTTTAGTAAGATTAGCAACTGGTGATCGTTTCAAAAGTCAGTAGCAAGTTCCTGGATAGATGGTAAATATTTATTTTAAATTATAGTATTTTAAATACAGAGCTGGTCCATAGACAAGCATCTTATCCAACACATCCATGAGTCAGTGATAGATCTGAGAAGAGGATCCTGGTCTCCTACTGGCTCCTATCACCCTCTGTGCATGTCAGACCGTGCACTCCACCTTGGCAGGTTGCCACTTCTCTCCCAAGAAAGAGGTGTCTCTTATCTGCACTGCTTTATATAAACAAGTCACCTGATTTCACTGCTAAGGGGGCATCTGCAGGATCAAGATCACACTCCATCTCCAGGCCTCTGATTGCTTGCTTTGGTCATAGTCTGGCTCACACATAGGCTGATCCCACCGATCTGCAGGCCAGGGACACACAGGCACAAGGAGAGTGCTGACCAGGATGTGGATCCTGCCCCCATGGGCAATGTGGGTCCCAGCAGGCTGGGCCATGCCCTGCACTGAATTCTCTAGCCCAGTAGTGGGTTCCAGTAGCTCTGTAATAAGCCAAAGGCTGAGTTTCAACACTGACTATACAGAGAAGGTCCAGGAGAGAAGCTGGCTCACACATTCATTCATGAGAGTTTGGCCATCTTCTACGTGTCTCAGAGTATTTCCCCAGGAAATTTTATTTTTTCCTTATCTCATGATTTGGTGTTTGTTTGTTTAAAGTTCCTGAAACACAGTCCAAGCAGGTTGAACCCTGTGGCTTGTGGCTGACTGAATACTGCTTTGCAAACAAATGTGCCATGACCACAAACTGAAAACAGTGGGCTTCAGTCCCAGGGAGATCTCCTTCTGCTCTCCCTGCAAGCCTAGTAGCTTCCATTGTGGAGTCCATGTCTGCACACATCCAGAGGTCTCTCCTGGAGAGGCAAGCTGCTCTTTGATCTGACACCCCAGCTGTCTGCTAATCTCCAGTCTTCCGCAGCTGCATCATCAGCCCTGCAGCAGGAACAGTCCCATGCCCTGTGCCTCAGTGAAAAGGCAAACATGAATCATGGGGAAGAAATTACTACTTTGTTTTGGTTGCCCTTTATGGCAGCTGGTGGCATTCCCACCATGTCCCCTTGAAAGTCCTGGTCATTCCTGTCAGACTGGCTCTGTACTGATAATTCAGTACAACAGCAGCACCTGTTACCCCAGTCTCCTCCTTCAGGGTTGGCTGCCTTGGGCTTGTGCAGCAGGAACTTCCTGCAGCACATCCTGCCTCGCAGGAAAGGCATGGCTGGAAGTGCCTGCTGGTCGATGAGCACACTGAGCATATCAGCTCATGCTCTGTTCCCTGCCACTTTTCCGTGGCTGCATTTCAGCTACTTGATCTCTGGGTAGAGCCCACGATGTGGCAAAGCCTGGAGTCTCCCTCTGCCCAAGGACTGTCTCCAGCCGTGGTAAGACAGGCAGATTGCCTAGACCAGCTGGTGCCCTTCTGAGACCTTCTGTGCAGTGCTGCTCCTCTGTGCTGACCTCTGCCATCAGCACACCTGCTCAGGAAGGCCCTGAGACCCTCCTGGCTGCACCACAGTGACACGCAGCCTCCCTTGGCATTGTCCTCAGTACTGCAGCCCAGGATTTTTAACTTCCTCAAGATACAGGAGAGGAAGAACATAAGATAGGAAGATAAGCAGACAGCATTTTTAAACTGTCCCCTTTCCTGAATTTTTACGGTTTTTTCAGAGAAAATTTCTATCTCAGAAGTGATATTTATCTTATTTTTCCCTCTTAAATAAGTCACCAGCAATTTCCGGCCTCTCAACAAGTGATAGGGGTGAATGCAAATGTGTTTGTGTGCATGACCTCGATGCTGTCCATGGGATCTCTGTGCACCCCAAGCTTGCTGTTGTCTTGAGACAGCCACAACTGTGGATGACTAAGTTTAAGCCAATTACTTCAAAGGTACATTTTACTCCCAGAGGATTTTAACATCTTGACAAATCAGCAGTGGTGAAGGTGTTCCATGTGCGTTTTGGCTTCCCAAGATACAGTCATGTCACTGTTCTTGGAAGGACATGTCGAGGCACATTTTATATATATACATTTATTTATTTTTAATAAATTATATAAATGCATATATGCTCAATATAAGTGAATTATTATTATTATTCCTCTCCTAACACCTCAATAAGCCTATTTTTCAGAAGTCCTCTGACATTTGAAAAGTTGGCTTCTCAGCCCCATCTGTCCCATTTATGTTCCCTAAAGTGGGGGAATGCAAATCATCAGCCCCACAAGGGCTGTAAATTAAATTATTTAGGTAACACAGAAGTCCTTTGCTCCATCATCCACCCTGACAATAAGTATCGATGGTCCTGTGAATGGGTTATGCAGGGTTACCTTGCTCCCAGCTGATTCATTTTCTCACCTGGAGAAGGGAGGCCTGGGAGCAAATATCTGGGGGTTTCTAGTTCCTGGCTGAAAGGGAACTTGATGGTGTCTTGCATCCTGCAGTTTGTTTGTTTGGGAAATTTGTCTTTGCACAGACTACAGACCCTGATTAATGTGATGTTGTTGCTATGGTCATTGCTCTATCCTGCAATGTTTTCTGTTTCTGTCTTTGCTGACAAGGCCTTTAGCACCAGTCTAAGGGCAACGAGTAATAACAGGGAGGAACAGAGTCATAATGACCGTCCTCTGAGCAAACAATTGATATGCTAATGACGTTGGTGGGAACGCAGCTCCTATCTACAAAGAGAGGGACTGGAGAATGAAAATAGGACAGGGTAAAGAACAGAGAGGATTAAAAACACGAAGAAGACTCTTGTGTGATTTTTCCAAGGACCTAGAATAATCTTTGTGGAGGAAAGGGAAGGATCCTGTGTGATTTCATACCAGGAGGAAGTCTGGTTAATCAGCAGAGCTAGCAGAGGAACTGATTCAAATTTAATATTACCCCACCACAGCGAGGATATTGAAGTACGGAAATCTGTGCAGAGCTTTTTATTTGAATTTTATCTTCTGTGCACTTCTGAGTACTGGGTACTGAGTAAAGAGTTCCCTTGTTCCTGAATCCCATCTCAACCCACATTTTCAAAACATCAGTGACATGCTCTAAACACCTACAAAGAAGCACCAGGTTTCCCAGGTACCTGTGGTCCTGAAGAATGGAGTGCTTTGAAAGTGGCAGCTGGAACACAAAGCAGTTGTGTTTGAGGCTTCATCTCTACACAGGACAGCAAGCAAAGCCAGTGGCCTAGATGTGTTTTGAGACAGGTCATGGAGAAAAGAGAGCTGCAGTCAACCACAGTGTGTGATGGCCCTGGGAACAGTTCTGTGCATGCCTAAAGAGGGGGTCTGCTCGAGCCAAGTCATGGGCAGTTGCATTTCACATTATCATTCTTTCCTTATTTGCTCCCACAAATAATCTACGATTGAACCAGACATATTTTTTAGAAAAAAATCCAGTCTTGGCCAAAGACTTCAAACAATGAAAAATCTGGAAGTCTCATGAGAATCTACTCCAGTGCTAACACCCTCACTATTAGAGGCTTATTTCTGCTCTTGGTTTTTTGCACTTCAATTTCCACATTTCAGAGTAAAGAACCTCTAGATCTAGACACTTTCTTGTGCAGACACGTTTTAACCCCAATCAAGTTGTCTCTTAACTGTCTCTTTGATCAGCTAAATAGATGGAATTTCTTTAAATCTCTCTTTGTAGAGTGCAATTTTCTTACCATGAACCACTTTCATGCAGTCTAGGATCTGAGCTGAACAACATTGAGGGAAAAACTTTGGCCAGACTGTGTTTTGGGAAAAGACTTAGGAGATAGACTTTGTTATCTGATTACATTTGGTGTTAATAAAAACTTGATTATACAGCAATAAATTCTGCAGTTTGTATTGTTTTGAAATGACAAAAACTTGAGTCATCCATTGCACTTCTCTGTGAACTTCTTCCCTTTGAAACTATTAAAACAAGTATGATTATATTGCATCAATATAAATCAACAGTGATGCCCTGTCCTGGTTGCAATATATTGAGCTTTTTTCACAACATTGTGAGTTTTCTTTTTAGACATTTTCAAAAGTATAAATCTCCCTTTCAGGGTGCTCAGTAGCAAAATTAGCATTTGCTTTTTGTCCCTGTGCTCCCAGTTTTTTCATGGTTGTCAGTCCAAGTATTTGGCCTTCAGAGCTGTCTGAAGGGGAGCATAAATCAGGCATATAAAAATCCAGTATATAAAAATGTAGTTTCTCTTACAAGCAAGACAAAAGTTCCTTTTTGCAGGTGTAAAAGTGGAAGTAAATCTGTGTTTAAAGGTGTGGTCACTGCTTTTTCACTGCAGAAAGCTTTGCAGCATTATGTTGCTACAGTGAGAAAATTGTTATTGGTCAGCTAAAGGCCAGTCAATCATAACGTGCTACTGCATCTCCCATAGAAAAAAATCATGATCTCATGATGGAAATGTTCACTGGGCTATAATATTACTGCAACTTGTCCTCTAAGAACAAGGGCAGAAGCTGGTAATGGATATGGTGCCGGCACAGTTACAAATGAGAGTACTCTGCTATCCACATGCCTCTGCACCTCTTCTCCTCCCACAGAAAGGTCAATGACATAGAGGTGAGAGGATTTACATACTTGGTGCCCTAGTAAGAAATGCTTTTATTTAGGTTGGGCCTGGGCTGTAAACAACCCCACTTATTTCAGCTAAACATCATTAAGGCCATAAAATGTCTCCAGATTCGTGTAAACTTCATGCCAGTGTGGCTGCGGCCCAGGTGCATCTCCTGAGAAAGCCCCCTGAGAATGGCTGGGGAGCTTGGGGCTATGCTCTGTCAGAGCCTGAAACGCATTGCTTTGGGAGGTTCTGTGTCTGGTTTTGGCAGTCCAGCTTTCTATGGGATGAAAACACTGCAAAAAGAAAATGCAACAAGGAAGTCTTACGGCTTCCTGAGGCCCTCTGTGGCTGTGGCTGGCATCTCCAAGTCAGTGGCTGGGGCATCCTGGTATTTGGGTTCATTGGAAAGTGCAGGTGTGTTGCTTTGGAAAACAATGGAGACTGTGGCACTGAAAGGTGAGGTTTTGCAGTGCTGCAAAATTTCCATGCTGGTTTCCATGCTCCAGTGTATGAGGTTTGCCCAGTAATCCTCAGTAATTATTTATTGTGCAGGCTTTCTTTTGAAGGCAATGGCTTTTCCTTCTCAGGAAGGCAACAGCTTGTTCCTCTCCCTTTGCAAAATCACTGACTGCCACATGTAGCTAGTGGTGGGGCTCGGTGCTTGCCCTCCTTTTCCTCATCCAGTGGCAGGGCACGGGTATGAGGGGAGGCTCAACAGAGCAGCCCAAAGTCTGCATTTGCAGCGTGGGGATGGGGATGTCCCACCTGGACATCCATAATGGGATGGCAGCTGGGATGAAGCTGGAGGAGTGAGGGATGCTGGAGCCAGGAGTGCCAGTGAGTTCCCACGCACCCATGGGGTTGTCAGCTCTGACATCCTGTAGCACCTACAGGACACCCTGTAGCACAAGAAAGGATGGGATGTCCTCCCAGGCCCAGGGAAGGGCTGTGCTCCAGTGACAGGAGAGTAATGAGGCTGTGGCAGCCTGGTGCTGCCTGATTGGTCTACAGTGACGTGATGATATGCTTCCAGTTCCAGGGGACATCTTCCCGAAAGAGATTTTGTATGCTAATCCCTTCTGCCCTCATCAGCCAGGCCTCAGGCTGCCGGCTGCTGAGCTGCCAAGTTCCCAGCAGGAGTAACCTCTGGTGCACTGATAAGAGGGGATAAAAGCCAACTTCCCCAGGCTCCCCTGGCTGTGGTGGGCTCTCCCCAGAGCTCTCTGCAGCCAGCCCCTCACTGGATGCTGCTCCTCTCTCTGGGAGGGAGGGATGCAGTCACCAGTGAGGATGGTGCCTGAATCCGGGTGAGCATGGACGGCCAATCCACAGATGGGGTCACCCCAGACCCCGGGGAGCAGGGAGAGGGTTCTCCAGCCCACCACCCCTGTCTTGGTGAATCTGTCCTCTTTTCTGTGCAGGTCAGATTGTGAAGCAAAACTGGGCACACCGATGATGGACAAGGCTCTTATCCAAGGGATTACCACGGCCTGAAATACAGGCAGCCCTTTGCTCTAAAGCTCAGTGAGCAGAAGAGGGTCTGCTCTCCCCCATGGTGATCTCTGAAGTTACCTTTGCACTGCCCATGACCCCTGGAGCTGTCACAAATATATCCCACTGCTCAGAGCACCTTCAGCATTGCTCATGATGTCAGCAAAAGCCTCCTTTTGGCAGCTGGGAATGGCTAGAGTGGACCATAAATTGTGTCATGGACATTTGTCCAACCTCTCTGCAAAGAGCATTATAAGAGCAAGTAATATACACCTCTCTTGTTGATATTGCTGCCCCATGGGGAATTCAACAGCGACAAAAGACTCAGGCATATGAACTCCTCTGCTTTGCTGCAAAAGTTCTGAAATACAGTCAAGTTTTGGGCTCCTGGTATTTTGGTTGGTTTTGCTGTCATATCTTGAGAGATAACTCTTAAATTACACAGCACCAACCGAGCAGCATCCTGCTAAACAGGAAAAAAACCCTTGTTGCACCAAAATGTTTTATGACTAACTGCGTTAACAGGTTTGTCTCTCCTTCAGAAGGCTCTTTTAAGAAAATTAAGTTGGTTATGCAGACAAATCATGTCTCTTTAGTAGATCTATACTCTAATCAGGTGAGGTAAATACCCAGAGACTAGTTATGGGGGCTGTATAAATACCTCCATAGATAGAGGCATCAAGAGATGAAATGCAAAGATATTTATTATTTTATGAGGCTCATTCCTTTGTCTAGGATCTAAAGAGACATGCTTCATTGAATGTCAGTAAAATGTCTTTGATGTAGAGAAAACGCTACTAGTTTGGATAGATTCGATCTTTTAAAAAATATCTGTATATTAAAGTATTTTCTGTGGAGCTGGTGACCTTCAATTTCACATTACTGAGTCTCAAGTGACCATACATGGCTGTGACAGAGCAAGGGCTCTGTGTGACTCAGGGAGTCCCATAACACAAGAGCTCTCCAAAAGTATTAAGTGTTCGGCACAAAGTCAAGACACTGTAACCTCTACACAGCGTGTTTCATATCCAAATGCTTTCTGCCATTTAGATTTTTGGTGATTGATTGATTGATTGATACCATTGCAGGTACCAGGAATATATTCTGAGCCTATTTGCTCTGAAGGATGCCGCTGCCTGTTTCAGTAGTTGTACATAAATTGGCATTCCAACCCTTTGGGCTGCTGAGACAGACAATGCTAATACACGGAGCCAATGAGAATTACATTTGCCAGGGCTGGCCCTGGGAATGGGCAGCCAGCCAAGGTTTCACGGCCTCTGTGATGTCCTCAGAGATGAAGGTGAGGGGGTTGCCCCAGCTGCTTATTTTAGGTGACACATAGATAGTTGCTCTCAGAGAAAGGCAGATAGACACAGCTGTTGATCAGAAATCTGTCCTGCTTGCACAGCAGTTTATGAAAGAGAGAAAAAAAGGACCATGCTGAAAATACCTGTGAGAGTGTTTTCACAGGTGTTTTCACAGTCCAGATTGGCCCAGTAGCTGGCTGGAGGAGACTTGAAGTTTAGATGGGCAGAAAAGCTCCCTCTGACAGTCCTTTCTGCAAGAAGTGAGAAGGAGGTGGCAAGACATCCAAGCCCCTCAACACTGCTTGCTGGTGAAATCACGCATAGTGAGTTTGTTCCTTCTTCTCAGACTTTTAATCAAGGTTTTATTCTCAGAGGGAATAGTACACTTTTTTCTGTATGGGAATGTTCTACTTCAATTATAATGTCTTGCTCTGGACCCTTTGGCCAGTTCAGGGTCATCAGATACCATTCAGTGCTAGGGATCTCTTTAGGAACAGAAACAGTTGATGTATCTTGAAGTTCTTGCCTCTTAGTGGAGGACTAAGGCCTCTTAGTCAGAAGGCCAGCAACTGGAAATGAGACTGTGTTTGTTAAAGGTTTATTTTAATCACGATCTTTACCCTCCTTTCTATCCTTGGGTTAAAGAAAATGCTGGGTTTTGTTCATTGCATTTGTTTCAGTTGCTGATTGCTCTTAATGACTGCAAAGCCCCACCCTTTCTATTAACGGGTCAGTGCCCAAAACATGCCCGCTGTAATTCAGATCAGCCGAGTTTAAACAGGTGCTTTTTCTAACCCACAGTAAATATGAGCTGACTTTTTAAAGTCAAGTTGTCCTTCTCACAGCCTAGAAGCAGATCTCACTTTCGTGATTACCCTCAGTGGCTGTGAATTTAAGTTACACCTGTCCTGAACAACTAGTATCTTGGGACATGGTCCCTGGCTGATGCTGAAACTGCTGCTTCTGATGAATGGTCTAGTAAATTCTCACATGACAAAGACACCTGAATCTGAAGCTGTTGGCAAGCAGAAAAATAACTGTCTGCCATTGCACAATGCCATGTGAATGGAGTTTTTTCAATTTCAAAACCTTATCCTAAGGTTGTATTTATAGCTGCTCCTCTCTCTGGGAGGGAGGGATGCAGTCACCAGTGAGGATGGTGCCTGAATCCGGGTGAGCATGGACGGCCAATCCACAGATGGGGTCACCCCAGACCCCGGGGAGCAGGGAGAGGGTTCTCCAGCCCACCACCCCTGTCTTGGTGAATCTGTCCTCTTTTCTGTGCAGGTCAGATTGTGAAGCAAAACTGGTTATAGTGGGGGAGGGGACTGCAGCACTCTTCCCCTGTATTCTGCCTGGTGTGGAATGTGCTTTCTGGTACTGTGGCAGGTGAGTGGCCACCCCACATTACTGCTGCTGAAGGCTGTGGAATGAAATGTGTTCAGCAAACTCCAGCAATATGATAAGCAGTTGATCTTCACATCTGCCCACCACAAAGAGGAGGAGGTGGTAGGTATCTGCCTACCACCATTGGAGAAGGACTCAGGAGATTCATTTTCACTCTGCTGTCCTTGCTTGGAAACAGCCAAATCCATTTTCCCCAAGGATGCTGCTTAGGACAATGGGAAGAGTCCTGGGGGGATGACTTTGGGAGCTAAGTGCACAGACCATGCTAATATGTGTCATCAGGTGGCATATATTTCGTCCCCAGCCAGAGCCAAAATCCATCACTACTCTCCAAGATAAGACACATTTGCATTTGCTCTTTTTACTAATGCTGATGGAGGAGAGGCCACAGCCAGTAGTCCCAAAATACGACCTCAAGAACCTCTTTGTGATGGTATTGTTACCTAGATTCTGCCAAGATGGGGTTGGAGGGACTGTATGCCCTGGGGTGACCAGAAGTCCTTTAGATTGCATTTGCTTTCCTGCCAAAAGTGCCACAAAACTGCCCCAAAGAGGGAAGACCAGCACTCTGTCCCTTCACTGCTGCCCACAAATCAAGATGGAGACCTGTCTGTCCCCCAGCACTCAGGCAGCTCATTGAGAGGGATCAGTAATTTTGTGGGAGATCAGGTGTCAACCCACAAAGACCCAAGCTGAGTTACAGGGTGCTTGTCAGCCCAGGATAGCACAAGCTCCCCTCAGGACGAGGAGGAACAGAGTCCTGTGCTCCTTTGCAGCACAGTTTTCCCTTCATATGCTACAAGTACCAGGGTATGGGGCTGTAGGCATACAGGTGAGAATAGGTGGAGAAGACAGCAGTGGGCTGAGGGTGAGGGCCAGCACGCATGGGAAACTGCTGCCCTGTGCTCCCAGGCACGTCTGCTGAAACATGGCATGGACAGACCAGTCCAGCTGAGGAGCAAAATGGTACTGTAGGTGCACAGACGTGTGACACCTACAGTAATATTTGGCAGCTCACATCTGCCTGCAGGGCAGAGGGGCAGGGGGAGCCAGGGCACCTTCTGAGCAGGAGGCGGGCGGGCAGCAGCATGACGGAGTGTCACAGAGCAGCAGGCATGCAAGGGCTGTGCGTGGGGATTAGCGAGGGAGTGGGGCATTTTCCAGAATTCATATTCAGTGTGCTTAGCTTAATCCACTGTTTTGCTCCATTCCCTTTCAAGCACCATATCCCACCAGATATGACGACTTCTCAAAGCCCTTTTTGGGGTGAGTTCTCTGTTTGTTTTGTGGGTTTTTTTCCAAAATACTGCAGAGGCCATGTAACACAGCCCAGCCCTGTGTACGTGCTGCACCATTCTGGAAGATGGAAAACAAAAGCTAAAAGAGGATGGTTAACCTTTTCTAATTGTCACAGCACAGGACTAGTTGCCAGGAGGAACTTGAGTGCTAATCCTACTTTACTCACCATGTGACCTTTGGGTAAGTTACCTAATTAACTTGTCCTTCGGTCTGTGGAGCCTGCAAAGAGCAGGTGTTTCAGTGAAACCCGGCATTGCTGAGCCAACATGTGGCCTTAGGAAATAACCAGGGAATAAAACCTGCTGCACTTTTTTAAAGGTGGTATTAATACAGAGAATTAAGACGTCCTGCTGTAAATTTAAGCTTGCTCTTTAATCTTTTGGTGGGGTACAGGATCGAGCCCAGACTATTTGGTTGAACGGAAGGTCGTTCTGGATGGCATTTGGTGTTTGTGGAGGAGTGATATAGAGTGATCTGATCAAATTATAACTGAGTCAGTTCTGTTCTCTGGAATTCATTTCCTTCCACTGGAGGTACATGGATCCTGATTTTCCCTGACCACCCTGTGCTGTACTGTTGCTGTTAGGAGTGCTCTCCAAATATCACTGTGGCTGCTCTCTAGAAGGATGTGGGATTATCCCTCTTTTCCCCTGCATTTGAAAGGAGTTTTCAGGCTGAATTAAAAACGCTCGGTGCAAAAAGGTATAGTTATCCCTTGAGTCCAAGCTTTTTTCCATTCAGTTTCTCTCCCTTCCTGCATATGTCTTTTTTATTGACTCACTTTAGCCTTAGTTGAGTCTCTTTTTTTCTTGAAATTATTCGGTATTAGGTACATAAACACAGTCGGATTCTTCATGCTAATGGGGAATGAAAAGATACTAACAACCATCCCCAGAGATCATCCTCTCTCTGGTGAAAGATCTTTCACCCTGCATTGCAAAAAGCACTTTACAGAAGTATTCACTCCCTCTTTAGCATTTGATGTCAAAGAAAATTCCATTGCATCTCTGCTATGGATTACAGACACATCATTTATTATTATCTGGCGCTCAGGAGGCAAGCCTGCCTCCTGGGGTAGGTATGGCTTGTTTTCCAGGTTTGATCTTTCATTTAAAGAGGGAGCTTTTCAGGGAGATTTTTTTTGCAAAGACCCAGTCTACACTCTTCTCTTTCAAGAAGTTTGGTCTTTGCTGTCTTTTGCTACAGTGGTCCAATACAGTGTTTATTTAAAACTTCCCTTTTTATAACATGCTGTGGACTGGACAGCTGAAGTGCAACCTTGGTTTGGATGAATGGATTCTACAACCAGGTTTCCAGAGTCAGGTTTTGATCCCTTCTTATTCAAAAGTGCCTGTAACCATGAATGGTCTAATTGAAACCGGAGGCGCTTGCTGCAGACTAAGGAACAATTCAATGGGATTAAGGCAATGTCGCATCTGGGCTGTTGTGATTAAATTTTGCAAATATTAATGGAAAAAATCTTGGCTCAAATCCAAGCCAATATGTATTTGAGCAGTTCCCCAGAAAAGAGTGGAGCTGAGCCTTGCCTGAGGTGTAGCAGTGTTGCTTTTTTAACATGTCCTTCCATTGTCTTCACTTGACAGAATCTAAGGCTTTTGGCTCAAAAAGGGCAAGCTCTTTGAGGGATGTTAAGGTTAGAGTTTGGAAAGAGCAGTTTCCAGGGGAAAAAAGTTTGCAACATGACAATGAAACCAGACAGAAACCCTGCTGCCTTGAAAAATAACTCTGGGGGTGAGAATCTTTTCCACAAACCCAACAAGCTCCTTGGGGCACGTTCGCAGCATGCAATGAGACCCTGCAAAGATCCCAGTGCTGGCCACTGAGTTAATGACAGGACCAGGAGCAGAACAACTGTGCCAGTGTCTTGTCTGCTCAGAGGGCAATAATGCTGTGATTTCAGGAGAGAGCTCACCTTCCTTCAGCTTTTGTGCTGTACTCAATTTACAGACTATCCTGGGGTTTGCTCTGGAATTTTGGCAAAGGCAGTAGAGGCACACTAGCATATTCCCTCACCCAGAGAGTAAGACTTGGGACATGAAAAGGACAAATTTCCTTTTCTGGAACAACAGGACAATGTCACTTGTCCCTGAATACATTGTTAACAGACTGTTTTGTTCTTCGCGTGTTCTTCAGAGGAACTCATCGTAAATCTATCCAGAAACTGAAGCAGAAATAAATTTAACTGTGTTTTTATCACAAAGAACACCATGCAGTGAGTCCACTATGGCAGTTCTAGTGGTGGGATTTTTTGTGTTGGGGGTTTTGTTTCCTTTCTACAGCTGTCTATTAGGTTCCAGGATGAATCTGAGGTGCTGATATCCATCTATGAATCTGCTGCTTCTCTGTGAGACTGCCAGTCTGACTCAGAGCCAAGTTTTGCAGAGCTGCCACAACTAGAGTGACTAGGTCATTCACAGTCAGGATCTCCCAGCTTTGAAACTACTCCCCTCTCTCCTTTGGCCTGAAGTAACTTGTTGAATCAATCTACATCCACTTGTGAGCACCAAGCTTCAAGAATAATGTTGACCAACTGGAGAGAGTCCAACAGGCAGGAATAAGAGTGATCAGAGGGCTAGAAAACATGAGCTATGAGGAAAGACTGAGAATTGGGTTTGTTTAGTCTGGGCAATTGAAGACGGGTAGATGTGCTAACACTCTTCAAGTATGTGAAAGGCTACTGCAAGGAGGAAGGATAAGCTGTTCTTCATGTCTGCTGGGGACAGGAAAGGAAGTGACAGGATTAAAGTGAAACAAAGGGAATTCAGGTGACACATTACAAGTAATTTTCCAGTTGTGAGACTTGTGCACCACTAGGATTGCTTGCTATCTGTAAGTGCTCTTTTGGGAAGGCTTTAGCAGCAGCTGAGATAACTATCTCATCACCTTCAGCACATATGATCCTATCTGGAGGCTTGTGTAAGGGCAAGATAACCTTTAAAAGTTTCTTCCAGCTCCGTTGTGAGTGATTTCTGCTATGGACGCAAGAAGTCACCAGGGTAATTCTTAACTCTCTGGTAGGTGTTTTGTGACCAGGCCACCATCTGGTTTTACAGACTGTTGTCCTATGGGAGAAGAGATTAGTTGTCCATCCTAAAACTGTCCAGAAGAATATCCCCAAAACACCACAGGGGCTCTACTTCAAGGGAGTTACAGATGCAGACAACCATGAAGGGCAGGTCTCAGCTGATGTAAAAATAAGTCTCCCTGCTGGATCAAGTGCCCTTGGCAATGTCCTGAACCATTTGTCCAGTGGTGACCAGTGTGGTGGCCTTGCAGTGACACCTTGGTGGCCAAGCAAACTGAATTAGACAGACACCCAAGCAGCCAGGAGCTGTTGGATTTCTTTATGTAACTCAATAAAAGGAAACAAAACAAAAGCAAAACCTGATGCACACAACAAGCAGCACACAACAATCCCTCCTTCTCCAGTTTCACAGGGAAGCAAGTTCCAACACTGTAAAGTCAAAGATTAAATAAAAAGAAAAAGCCAAGGGCACTCTGCCATGCATATATTAGACCTGGGTAAAACAGCAGTGCACACACCCTCACACATTTAAAAACCACGAGGTGAGCAGGGGCTTAGGACCTAACAAAGAAGCTGCCTTTCCAGCAAGTTCATCGTGCCTGTATTTTTAGCACTTCCTTTTCTGTAACTCTGTCCATTTTTAATGAGGGAACATTATGCAACCGGCATTTGCCCGGAGGAGTGTCCAATCATGGGGCCAGCACAGGAGGAGGGGAGGCTTGGATGGCCGTGGTGGCTTAGGGCTCCCCATGGCTGCCCATGATGCTGCTCTCTAAAGAGGTTGGAGCTCATCTTTGCTGACATGAGCCACGGACTGCTGGGCAGAATTCTTCCATGCAGCTAAGCCAGAACGATTCTCATTGGCTAGTTTAGAAATAAAAGCATCTCAGACATACCCATGGAGAGCAGCTCTCCCCTGTTTGTGAGTTCAGCTCCCTTCTGTTGCACTTCTGCGTCCTTTTGTCCTCTCTTGTGACTCTTCTGGAATTTAGATTTGAGATGCACACACCAGCCAAGGGCCAGCGAGCTCCTTCGACCTTCCACTTCATCTGCAACAGACCCATTTCTAAGAAGGAATAATGATAGATGCTGATGAGGTGCGAGATTTGACATTCATCTAGGAGTGCAGAGGCATGCAATTTCTAATTTCACCAAAAACTAGAAATGGGTGGATATTTTTCTCTTTCGTCTGCACAGTTTTAAAGGTCAGCAATTCAGTTGAATTTCCATAGGTTTCAAAAGCGCTTATTTTTCCATGGATTTGCTATGGAGTTGCTCAGATTTTTTAATTAATCTTTCCCTTCTTGAAAAAATATGAATATTAAATTCTTAACTTCAAATTTAAAATTTTCTTTTAAGAAAAAGTTTCTTTTTTGTTGTTGCCTTTGAAAAACTGATCAGGCTGATCAAGGGAAATGGCAATTGAAAAATCTATAATTAATGCTGGAGACAAAGACAATGGAAAAAAATGGAAATACTTTCAAAAATACTTGCAAAGGAACAGCCATGTCTTTCTCTAACTCTTTTAAAATTGTTAGCAAGCTTAATATAAATGATGCACAACTTTGGTTCTATCATTGCACCTAAAAGGTAACTTTCCTCCAAGGAGAAGGCTTCCATTGCAGATGGAGGGGTTTTTTGGTTTATATAGTGAACTTGTTGAAAATCAGGAAGTAATTTTCAAATTATGAGCATCAGTTCTTTTATCCCCCACTTTGCACATCTGAAAACATACAGGTCTGGTAGAAAAATGCTCCCAAGATGGCAACTCTTGGAGAATTTTTTCTGCTTCCACCCCTCTCCTCAGGCAGCTGGAAGGCTTTCTGTGCTTGGAGGACCTGTGCCTGGGGCTCTCAGTAGCCCAGTATTTGGGATGTGCATGTGGCTTCTGAACATAATTGCCAGCAAGCGCCAAGGGAGGAGGAAGGTGTC
Organism: Aleadryas rufinucha; assembly: GCA_013397815.1. Taxonomy (NCBI): domain Eukaryota; kingdom Metazoa; phylum Chordata; class Aves; order Passeriformes; genus Aleadryas; species Aleadryas rufinucha. Next base: position 221,459 of record VZTH01011315.1, read on the forward strand.
ATTCTGACTAGTCTAGTGCTGGTACCAAGTCAGGGCTGGGATAATAATGCCATCAGATGCTTTAGAAATACTTAGCAGGACAGAGAAGTGTGTGTTCTGGACAGGAGGATTGTGACCTTCATGTGCTGTCCAATGAAATAAGCCAAATAATTTTGCTGATCACTTCAGTATTTAGGTTTTTTTGCTATTTTGTGTCTGGAGGGGTCTTTGACAGCGTGCCAAAGCATTCAGTTATTTTTATATTTCGGATTATTTCTCCCCATGAGACCCAGACACCTACCTCCTCTGCATTCGCTCGCAAACACAACGGATGTGACTCCACGTCACACTGCTTGTGCTCAAGTTGTCTCTGGGAGCATGGATTGCCTGGATCCCAGATGGCCAGGAGCCACACACGCAGGGCAGGGCCAGGGCTGGAGCAGGGTGCATCTGGTGCAGCTGGGGTGCAGGCTCTGTATGAACGCCTGGTTGTTCTTCCCACCATTGCTTGGGTCAAAGGTTACCGAGTTCAGCTTTGCCCTCTGCTCCATGCATGCAGGATGTACTAATGCTTTAAAATGCTGATGAATGGAAGGTGTTTTATGTATAGAGGGTATTAAGCCTTTGTACAGCACTGTGGATCCTGTATTTACTTTGGATCCTGAACACCTAGCCCGAGTTACTGGAGCAAGTAATCTCCATGTGCACGTTGTCGCACGCACCACAAACTGCTGCGACCCAGGCAGCTGCCTCGTGAATCCGGCTTGGGGTTTTAGCCTCATGGCACCTCTTCAGATGCCAGTCAGAGGGACCTCCTCTTCTCTTATGCAATGGTGTTTGGGTAAGGTTCTTTGTCTGGAAAAAATCCTGCAGGGGAATCCCAAGCTAGATCTTTCCTTGACTGCCACTCCTGCCAGCTGCAGACCTAGTACTGCAGATCATGCTGAGACTAAACAACAGCTTTTAAGATTGTTGAGGAATTCTGCCTGAATGAATGCAGCTAAATCTGCACACCTCAGCGGGAAGAACTCTTCACCCAGTACAGTTGTGGTAGATTGTAGCACTTAGTGCACTATGGAGGAAGCTGATGGCCTGGTACAAGAACAAAGCATTCTGGCTGCTCTCATATCCCACTGGGATGAGTCAAACTGGAATACCCCTCTATGAAGCCCTTGACTTTCGGTAAATGGCAGGGCTGCAGTCCTCCGGCAGACTGAATTTTCTTGCGCCTCTGGCAGAGGTCAAGAGAAAATGAGGCCAGCCCAAGCAGTAATATCTAAGGCACCCAAAATGGAAGGAAACATGATTAAACTGATTAAATGTGTCACGCCTACATAATCCTGTGCTGCAGAGGTAGGCAGAAAATCCCACCCCTACCACTCTGAGCTGCAGATAGCAGCGGCTGTTAAAAGGCTTCTTATTGTAGGTACTAAGATGCTGGTATCTGTGTTATTTCCTGGCAAAAGGGTTTCATTTTTGCTTCATTGAAGCATGACAAAGCAGGAACGGTCAGTGTTTGGCTTGTGCTTAAGTGTCAGGGTGTCTTATAACTGCGACACACGGTGTCTGTATTTTCGTGAAACTCCTGAAGGGGAGGAAGTATGAGGAAATCAGAAGGATTAGGCCAGTGGGCATACCCTTTATTTGTGCATATTTCCACAGGCAAGACTTAAGTCATTAAAGTAGCTGCAGCTCCTTTTGGAACAGCCGCAGAAGGACAGGATAATTGCACTGTTGAAAAAGATAAACTGCCTTAAAGTGGGCTTGACAGTGCTGCTATAGGATCTGAGGACAAGTTTATGAGGCTGCAAGAACTTGATGTGTCATGACATCCTCGGTCTATTCAGGTAGAAGTTTCAGATGAAGTCAGTTTCAGAAGAAACTGACTTCATCTAAAATCAAGTATTTCAAGGGCCACCAAAGTAGATTTGGTGGTTTCACAAACAGGACATCAACTGGGATTGTTTGATGTCTGGTTTAGAGGTCTGTGTGTGTGACATGGGACAAGTCCCATCACTCTCGTGTGCTCTCTTTTCCCTATTTGTCTTTTCTCTTCCTTGCTTACACTCACCAAATATTCAGGCCATGCACAGGCCATTACTAAGTTTTCTTACAAGGGTTCATGTGCCTCTGATGCCTCTAAGTATGAAGTTACCAGTTTAGTTTCCAAATACTGTTAAATGTTTCTAATACACAGAGCTGTTTCTTTCCACTGTCTCTTATTAAGCAGTAAAAGTACTGGGAAGCCTTTGTGTTCTCCCATGAAGACAAATGGGCAACCAGTTCCCACACAATCACCTTTTCATCTGGCAGAGGGACAGGCACACCTCCCCATGGCTAGTTCAGGGATTTAATTTCCCTAAAACTAGGATGATGAACATGAAGGCTGTGTTCGTCACCAGCTTTTGTGTCACTTTTCCAAATGTGACATAATCAGAGAAGGCTGCCTCTTTGGGAGCAAGAGGGGTTTAAAGAGGAGATCACTAGCTCAGCTAACAGATCATTTACTAATGTGTGCTGGCTATTTCAAGGCAGATGGGCAAGGAAAGCTGGGCTGACATCTTGAATGGCTTCCCTCAGGCCAGGCCTTTGCTTCAGAGAGGAAACTGCAGACCCAGGAGATCCATTTCTCTCTGTCTAGCCAGTGCATGCATGTGCCATGAGCAAATCAAGCCTAGGTGAGGTCCCTCAACTGTAAATAGCCATCCCAGAACATCTCTGAGGATTCCAACCAGCTACCTCAGGTATGCCTACCCATGCTGTGCTTGCTTTTCCCAGCTGCAGCCTGCATAGCTGGAGAGCTAACACAGATGGAGAATCCAGCTCCCTCGCTCCCAAGTGTCCAAGGAATGACCCAGCCATCTGCAGGAATCATTACCATCCTCCATGAGAGGGGACAAGGTCAAACCAATTGAATGTTGTCTAAGGAGGATCTTGGGGAGGGAATGTTTTCATTACAACAGTTCATCTTTCTTTTCACAGTTCATCAAAAGCAGGCCTTCTGCATACACACGCAAGACAAATAGGACCGAGGGGTGATGACGGATACTGTAGGCCCGCGGTGATTGGGATGACCCTCTACTCACACAGTTGATCAAAGGCAAGTAAAACAATCAGCCAGCCATCAGCAAAGATGTAATATTAAACTCCCCAAACACCTCATTTAATTAAGTCTTTATGATCAAAATCTCCATACCAGATCTTTTAAGTTAAACACTCTTAGACCTTGCCCTAAGATAGCAGAAAAGGACTTCCGGAGGGAAAATGTCTGAAAAAAATTGTTCCTAAAATAGTGTCTCTTCCCTCTACCCTCCCAAATAATTTGCCCTCTGGGAAGATGCACTTCTGTCTATTTGCCCTGGCAGCACTCAGAAAGCTGGGGTGCCTCATGCCCAGCACTTGTCCCTGCTTATTCTGCTACAGACAAAAAGCAGGAAACAACAAAGCTGCCATTTACGATGTCATATTTTTGTTGTGGTGATGACTAGGGTGTGATAAACCCTACCTCTGTGAACCAGATGCTGGTCTTACAAGTCTGAGCCAAAGCTGACTGAAAAATATCAGGCCTGGGCAGGTGCAGTGCTGGTGCAGGAGGGGAGGAGGGATGGAGGGGAACAGACATACACCAGGAATACCTCAGGGTGGAGGATGCCTGTGCTGCTCAGCCTGGTCCCCAGAGAGTAAACATTTCTGAGCCAAACTCTAGGCAAGAACAAGATGGGATGTGAAATGCAGATGTCCTGGAGGTGGAGCTGGAATTTATAGTAAAGAGTACCTAAGCTGTTAGAGCAAGTCCAGGGGAGGGGCACAAAAATGATCAAGATGTTCGAGCAACTGTCCTAGAAAGAAAGGCTGAGAGAGTTAGGGTTATTCAGCCTGCAGAAGAGAAGGCTCCAGGAAGACCTTAATGTTGCCTTTCAATACTTTAAGGAAGATTGTAAGACTTTTTACCAGGACCTGTAGTGACAGGAAAAAGGGTAACAGTTTTAAAGTGAAAGATGGTAGATTCATTGAATCACGGAATCAGCAAAGTTGTAAGAGACCTTCAAGATCATGTAGTCCAACCCACAATGCAGCACCAACATTATTTCCTCTAAACCATATCCCCAAGTGCCACATCCAGACACCTCTTGAACACTTCCACTACACCACCTCCCTGACCAACTTATTCCAATGCCTAACTGCTCTTTCAGTGAAAAAATGTTTTCTAATATCTAATCTGAACCACCCCAGCACAATTAAAGGCCATTTCTTCTTGCCTTTCACCTGAGACATGGCAGAAGAGACCAACCTCCACCTCACTACAACCTCTCAGGTAGTTGTAGAGAGCAAAAATGTCCCCCTAGTCCTCCTCTTTTCTTTATGATGAGGATGATGAGACACAGAAACCACTTGCCCAGAGATGATGTGGATGCCACATCACTGGAATTGCTCATGGTCAAGCTGAACAGGGATTTGAGCAACTTGATCTAGTGCAAAGTGTCCTCGTTCGTGGCAAAGGGGTTGGATTAGATGATCTTTAAGGTCCATTCCAATCCAAACCATTCTGATTCTTTGATCTCCGGGTGTCTCAGATCCCTCAAACACCCATCTTTGTATGAAATA
>VZTH01011315.1:227281-308781 GCA_013397815.1 Aleadryas rufinucha
AATCAGCAAAGTTGTAAGAGACCTTCAAGATCATGTAGTCCAACCCACAATGTAGCACCAACATTATTTCCTCTAAACCATATCCCCAAGTGCCACATCCAGACACCTCTTGAACACTTCCACTACACCACCTCCCTGACCAACTTATTCCAATGCCTAACTGCTCTTTCAGTGAAAAAATGTTTTCTAATATCTAATCTGAACCACCCCAGCACAATTAAAGGCCATTTCTTCTTGCCTTTCACCTGAGACATGGCAGAAGAGACCAACCTCCACCTCACTACAACCTCTCAGGTAGTTGTAGAGAGCAAAAATGTCCCCCTAGTCCTCCTCTTTTCTTTATGATGAGGATGATGAGACACAGAAACCACTTGCCCAGAGATGATGTGGATGCCACATCACTGGAATTGCTCATGGTCAAGCTGAACAGGGATTTGAGCAACTTGATCTAGTGCAAAGTGTCCTCGTTCGTGGCAAAGGGGTTGGATTAGATGATCTTTAAGGTCCATTCCAATCCAAACCATTCTGATTCTTTGATCTCCGGGTGTCTCAGATCCCTCAAACACCCATCTTTGTATGAAATATATCCTGCTTTGGAAGCCTCTCTCTCCACTGATCAGAGGAATCTGCAAAACTAGCTTAAACTAGCTGGATACATGACCAGAGATGAGCCCCATCCTTTAGTAGTGCAGTAATTATTGTAAAGACATCAGACATTGTAATGATGACAAATGGGTATCCTTTTAATTCCTACATGAAAAAGGGGGATTTTTTAAAATTTTCTTTCTGTTTTCATCATTGCTTAAGCAGTTGGACTACACCTGAAAGGAATGACTCAACCTTGCATCATGTGTTCCCACCGCACCACCTGTGTTCCTTGGTTATCATGTCGTTTAGCAGTCAGACAGATTGGGGATTTGGATGAGGGAACCCTTCCCTTTTTTTCCTGTTTTCTACTGGGTGGAGCATTTATCTGGCTCAGCCTGATGTGCTCCATTTCCCAGATGCATGAGCCCTACAGCTGGCACAAAGGAAGGCATGGGAAATTACAAACAGGGCAAAACAATTCTACACATTTTGACAAAATCCAGACTTGGATGGGCTCAGGGTGGTCGTGAAACCACACCTAACTCACACATGGTCTGGTAACCCAGTGGTGGGATATTCTCCATCCTGTTACTGGTTTCTGGAGTCATCTGAGCACTGCTATTCTTTCCCACTTCTTTATAGAAAGTCAAGACAATTAAGCACAGTAAAGATTGTCATACATGAGTTCATCAAGCACCTGAAATGAAACCTGTCAAGGTGTTGTGTGGCATTAGGCAGCCAACTTCTGCAGTTGTAATAAGCACAGTTGCATTTTCCAGGACTAAACAGGGAAGGAAACTGCACGAGAAGCAGCAAGCATGGTTACCCTGGAAGTTGTGAGACAAAGGGGAACCAGGATTCCTGGAGTAGCAGTTAGTGAAGAGAAGACCTTTGGGACAGGCTAAGGGTGGGATCCTGTCCCTTCTGATTGTGAGAGAAGAGAAGAGAAGAGAAGAGAAGAGAAGAGAAGAGAAGAGAAGAGAAGAGAAGAGAAGAGAAGAGAAGAGAAGAGAAGAGAAGAGAAGAGTTAGCTATTCAGGAGGAACCCCAAAGCCTGGGGTTATGTTTTATTTTGTTAAAACACATGAATTAGTCAAATTTTCCAGGGCTGAGTTCCAAATCCCTCACAGTATGTTTGGTAAAGGTAACAGTAGTCTAAAGACCTGAGTCACTAAAATTAAACCATCTTTATCTGCTCTACACCACTATCCACTTATTTACACCTCTATCCACTTTAATAAACCACCAGGTGACTTAACTGTTTTGACATGTTTATACAGTTAGTTTACTCCTAAAACTGGTTCCTTTAGACACTGTGAAGCACTATTTTTGTCTGTTTGTTTGTTTATTTTCCACCTTCCCCTAATTACTATACTACACAGAGGTCTGTTTCCCTGGACAGTACACACAGTGACACAGACCCTCGCTACCAGATCAGCTGTACCTGGAGGTCTTTTCATGTGTGTATCACCATGGCATAGCCACGAAAGGCAGAATTGTTTGTAGCTGGAATGGGACTCAGGAGGCAGAGCAAAATGTGAGGTTGCAACTACATCTGGTGATCCATGAACTAAACTCTTGGTGGTGTCAGTGGAAGAGCTTTCTTTCATGACAATTTGGTGAGGAGCCATTGCCATGTAGTTGAAGCTGGAATTGGTGACTACCCTAGCTGTGTTTCCTGCCTTCACACTGACCAACCTGATGTCAGCCCAGTGCAAAGAAATGTGGGGAGGAGGAGCAGAAGTTAAAAGGAAAGAGCTCTCTCAACCTTATCATTAAGTCTTCCTCTGGGGCTTGGGTTTCAAGCAGACTGTCTGAGAGTTGCGTAAGTAAGATCAGAGAAACTCTGGACTGTGCATGCAAAAGTAACACAATGAAAGCCTAAAGGCAGACAGCAGGATGGAGGACACAAATTATCGTTCAACAGACTCTGTATTGGTGAAACATTTCCAGTGAATAGCTCACTGCTAAGGAAACAGGATGTTCTGTAGGACCATGTAACAGTGAACTGGAGTCTCTCCCTTGTCAAGCAGCCACAGAGCTAAAGGGTATCCAAGTTGGCATTTCTGTTTTACCTCTTGTTAGAGCAGTTTAAGTCTTGCTAATATAGCAAGGGCCTACTTTTCTGGCTCAGTGGTTAGAACATGCTGGGATTCAATGGGGAGTTACCTGACGTGTGAGCTCTGATCCAGGGAGGAGCTCATTAATTTTACAAAATTGAGCCCCATCAGCAGAAGTCCTAGAGAGCCACTCACCACTGGGGTGAATGCACGGGAGTATGAGCCCAGATCTGGGAGGTGGCCAAGATGTCAGCTTAAGATGGCACTCACTCATCACCATATTGTACTTCCAGTTGACTTAAGGATTTCCAGTGACTGGACTAAATTTTAAAAGTGTTTCAGCAACAAAACAAAGAAGCAAAAGAAGAGATTTGTTTCTTTCCAAACCAAAGCATTTGAGGATTTTTTTTTTCTTTCTTTTGATTTGGCTGACGAACAAGTAACTTCTGCATTATTGAAGGAAATGAACTAAGTCTTCTGTGGTAATAAGTCGTTCCCCTCTGCCCTTTGGTTTCAGGGGTTCAGGAAGGTCAGCAAAGACTCTGACCTCGTAGTTCATAGAAATCAAAAGGTCATGTTCTCCAGAAAAACAGCTAAGTACTCTGCCTCAGGATTGACTTTGTTTTATCCAAGGTGTTTGTTTGGGCTCTCTCCCACTTCCTGAAAAGTCCCACTCATAGACGCTAGGCACCTGCAACCACTTTTTGGCACAAAAAAAATGATGGATGAGTCACGATTCTGGTAAAAGGAGTGATGTCTCCTCTCCATGGACAGGAATAAATGAGGACAATGGCAACAAGGAATTTGTCCAGCTACTTGCCTTCTCCTGAGTGCTGAGGCACAGCCTCCAACCAGTTCATATATTTCTATTTGTTCACTCTTCTGTCATCCATCTTGTCTCATGACAGATGAGCATGAAAAGACCTAAACTCTGCCAAGTCCTCAGCAAAAATATTAATATAATTCACCTTCCAGAGCTGTGCTCCAGCTGCTCCACACTGTATCTTTTGTTAGATACTTGTATGAATAATGATATCTGCAGTTAGTCTAGCTAAGATTGCAACAGAAAAAGAAGTTAACCCTCCTGCTTCAGGGCACAAACCAATTCAGATTCTGGCAAGTTTGCCAGGCCTGAGGGTAGGAGTTCATCCAACCTTCTCCACAACAGCCAGCACCCTCTGCATCCCTTCCCTCCACTCCTCCTTCCTGGCCTGTTTTCTTGACCTCTTGCACTACCTTTCAGGGTTTTTGCTTGCTGCCAGCTTTTGCCCCTGCCTGGAGAGGCAGACTGTTCACCCTGTTGCATGCACTTTCTCCACCTGCAGCTGGTTCCAGCTCTCCCCTGTTCATCCTGGGTTTTTTAAGTCATCTCTTGCTACAACTTGAAGTGAAAATTTCTGGTTTTCCTTCCCCATCAGTGCTGTTCCTTTCTCCTCAGCCTTAGCCATCCGTACTTACCTTGATGCCTTTTCCTACTCCCTTTCTCCCTCACTCCAAGTACAGAGTTTAGAAACCAGGCAAGGCATAAACATGGAGCTGGACCTGATGGAGCTGAGTCCACACACACCTGCAGAGGCACCTCCACCTGGATCCACATGCTGCCTGCAGGAAGGAGGTGGGGATCTCCTTACCCACCTTGGACTTCTCTTCCTGCATCCTGAGAGGGACAAGCATGACACTGGGGGTCTCCCCAGCTCCCTGCTCTCACCAGTAAGAGCCCATCAGCCCCTTGTGCCTGGCTGCAGTTCCATGCTGAGGTGTGGCCCATGGCACACATACCCATTTCCTCATTATCAGCTGCCTCCTTCCTGCCTACTGAGTTTGGGTTATGAAAGGTGTCCCTATTTGCTTCAAAACACTGACTTACAGAGGGATGAAGATTTTTGTAGCATGCTCATCTCTGTTTTTCATTGATGCATGGCAAGATGAGCAGGGAAAATATTCCTTAATCCCTCCTTCATATCAATCATACAAACACCCCTTTGCCTACAGGGTGCTGGATAAAGATGAGAGCTACTGTCTAGTGTGCTGGCCAGAAAAGTCTCATTTTCTACACATTCTCCCTGAACTGCTGCCTTTTATTCATATTTGGATCACAATTTTCCTGGAGCTGGGACAATCCTTCCACTCTGTTTTTATAGCACCAAAGACTAGGATTTTACTGGGTGAGTAGGGTCCGTAGTCACCACCCAGGTACAATGCTGACTTCACTGGCTGGTTATATTGGAGTATATGAGTAAGACAGCGCTGGAAGAGGAGTGACAGGACAGCCCATCACCCAGTCCTCCAAGCTGGGACACTTTTTCCCTCCCTTCTCCCTGTTGCTATAGAAAACATAACATTACCTGCTGCAAGAGTTTTGCTGGAGGAAGTTTACATGGCCCCATTCTGCTGGTACGTGTGCTGTGCAGAAGGACTGAGGGCAGTCACCCTCTCAGAACTTGCTGTTCCCATTTTGAGGTAGGAGACGCAATGACAAATACTAAGCAAAGAAAATAGACTTACCCAGTGCATCCCAATGCAAACAACAGACTTCAAGCCACAGAGTTTGGTGCTTCCCATCACATATTCTCCTAACCTGCTCTCACCTTGCCCTCTCCCACTTTTGTTTCCCTCTAATCTTTCCCTTATCAAAAGCAGGAAAATGTATCAAAGCAGAAGATGAACTCCTTCCAAACCTTGTCTGCTTACATTCTGTGTTTTTATTTCTCCTTTCTTCCATTGAGATCATTTACCCAGAAAATAGCCAGAAAAATGTAGTAGGTGCTAATGGAAGCCTATTATTGACCGTGGTTCACCATGCACATAGTTGTAGGCCTGGGAGAGTGTGATCACATACCCTAGAAGTGAGGAGATCATAATGGCCTGATCCAAACCCCTGTAATGTAAATGGCATCCTTTTCATTGGCTTCAAGGGGCTTTGGGTAATGCTGTAAATAGTCCAGCAAGATACTGTACATGGATATGACAACTATTTATAGGCTTTATGATAGATAAGATGTGTACTCACCATCTAAATCTAGCCACTGTGCCATCTGAGGAGAGACAAATCAGGACTGATGCTTAGTGGAATGAGAGATATCAGTGACAATGAGGGACCATTGACTGATGTGTCACCTGCTTCCCCAAAACAGAAGCACCTGAGATCCTTCACCATCTGCTGCAAATGCCCTTTGTAACTGATAGTTTTATTCTAAAGGAGAGTTTTGTCAAATACAGCAAGATAATAACCTTCAGATTTATGACATTTTTCTGCAGCAAATGCTCCTAGAGCATCTCATGGTGATCCAAGCCCTCTGAGAGACCCGTCGTCTTATATCTCCCTTTGACTGGATCTCTTTAACAGTGGCCAATGACCCCACAATCATTGAAAACCCATGCTTGGTGATGGTGCAAGTTAACGTGGATGACCTTGGTACCCAGGATTACGTGTGCAATACAGGCTTGATTGCTATCATCAGTACCCAAGGTTACCAGCCCTGACAACACCAGAGTCGAGTTACCTGTGTGGAACAACCTATTCATATTCATACCTGTGAGCAAGCTCCTCACTGGCATTCATAAACACGCTTCTCCCTCTGAGCAGAACACAGTGTGCAGATGTTATCATGCAAATGAATTTTTTCATATAAAGATGTCCTAACTTTTGATGTTGGAGGAGTGTGTTGTTTCATGTTGTAGAGGGATCACCAGCAGATATTTTACAAATCTTCACAACAAAGTGCAGGTGAGAGCAGGCTGTCCATACTGTTGTCATTATGGAGGTGCCTAATCAAGAACATCCCCAGTGCCTTTGGCACTGTATAAACGCACAGAGAGAAATAGACAATCTCTGATTCCAAGAATTTACAGCTCAAAAAAAAAAGGAAAAAAAAAGAAAAAATAAAATCCGGGCTTGAATTGGTTGAAATGCTAAGAGTTTCAGCACAAAAACCTCAGAAGTGATACAGATAGCACTCATGAACGGGTGGAGAGACCTTCAGTAAAATCATCAACGGAGCGTAAATCTACAGTCCTGTTTCTCCATCATGAAGGAGAGAATAGGAGAACAGGATAGAAAAAGAGGAGGGGTTCCACAGCTCTCAATAGCTGATGTTGGTTTTACTTCCTCAAAAATGCCACTGACAGACATTCACTTCGGATATGATCAGAACAGATTTTAAAGGCCTCTTTCCAAACACAAAAACTCTAGAGCCTTATTTAGCAAGATCCCATGCAGCAGCAAGAAGAGAAGGTAATCTGGCTTGTTTGAGGCTTAGCACTGATCCCAAGATATAGGAAAGACGTGGACATTATGCTAGGCTTTGAGGAAATACACACGCAATTCTTCAGCCTCTGGCGCAGAAACAAGAAATACCCATGCAGTGTAGAAGAGCATCTCCTTTCTTTGAATTGCCAGATAGAATTTGTGAGACTTGCACAGTGCTTGAGTGGATCTTCCATCATACCTACATGGCTGGCAGACAGGCAGTGCTGGCTGGTTGTGCTTGAGCCCTAGGTAGCAAGTTCCAGGCACCAACACCCAGGGGTTTGTGTCAGTGTTGCTCCTCTGTCACGCTGAGTTCTGCAATCCCATTTCTGCAAAGCATCTCTTTCATTTCAGGGATCTGCTCACATCCATTAGTGCTCATGAAAATACTGGGGACCATATTGTTACTCTCCAGTAAGACTCATATGCAAGTCCTCTGCTGAACAGAAATTTCTGGTCCCTGGACAACACAGAGAGCCATGCTGGAGACTGTAGAAAATAGGGATGTACAGAAGTCAGCTGTCTCACACTGACAGCAGCACTGGCATACATGGATTTTGGGTTCTTATGTCCTAAAGAATGCAGTAAGTCACCACTGTCAGCATATGCACTGTAACAGAGTGGTAGGATAGATCTGTTTGTTCATATTATTCTTGATCCATTGAGGTTTTCTAGTCATTCTGTGCTTGTATTTTTCTGTTGACTTACTTATATAAACTTCCTCTAATGCAAGAATAAGTATCTTTTGTGCTGTAACCCTAAGATCCTCTGCAAGGGATTCTGTATGGACTGCAAATGGTCCCAGATATTGTGACCCTGTAGTGACCACTCAACTACAGTTGTCTGAAGAGCTCTCAGATTTTGAGAACAACCACATGAATTGCAACCTCAACTGTTTCTGCAAGTTTAGTCTGGAAAAGTCTATACTAAATCTTTTACTTAAAAATGTTTTTGTTGAGAAACCTGAAGAAAAATTACTTTGGTTGCAAGGAAAAGTTTTCCAGTGTTGGGTTGCAATTTTCAGTACCCAGCCCCTAGAAAATGTAATTGCATTTGGCTTTCAACAACTGAAAACCGAAAAAATATTTTTGCTTGACATAATCCCCCAAAGTCCAACATGGATTTCTTCTGGAAATATAGTTCTGTCGACAAAAATGTGCCAGTTTTGGTATCTTCTATTGTTGTTGTCATTCAAATAAAATCCTGGACTGACTTCACTCACATTTTTTTTTTTTTAATGATCCTTCCTCTGGCTGAATTTTTTCTTTTCTAAATGCATGCATCTAGTTAAGCTCTGAATTCCTTTGCAGTGACAGACCACGTCACAGAAGGAAGTGTGCTCTTCCCCACAAGCAGGACAGGGAATCCCTTCTCACCCTGTCACTGTGTGAAGAAGCAGATACTGTGTCTCTCATTTGTTTCAGTTATTCACCTTTCCAAAAGCTTCTGTAATGAACACTGATTGCGAATGTTCATTACAAAGGGGAGCGTTTTTGTGGTGAGTTCCCGTGTGTCTTCTTCACAGTGAGACCAAGAGCATTACTCTATTTGGGTAGCTTGTTACAAAAACATCATATGCCTCCAGTGCATCTGGTTTAGCTACTGATTTAACACTAAGCTGGAAAATGACAGCATATGATGTATACCTCCCAAATACATAGTATTGGCAGCATTTATTTGTGGTTGGTTACACTCTTTTTATGGGAAACTGTCCACTAAACTGAGCACATTTGAAATGCTAAGTCAATGTGGATATTCCGTCAGTGGCATTCCCTAGAAAGTTATAAGAATTTCAAGTAATGGTGGCCTAAGGTCTGGGCACTTCCAAAACCTAAAAGCATAAACAGGTCAGGCAAGTTCTGAGCTTCTGGAGCTGTTTCACAGTCTGTGTCTCACACCTTCCTTGATTGTAGATAAATTCTTCTCTCTTATCTGCTTTCTAGAAACTTTCCCCGACATGAAAAGCCAGGGAGAATTAGCGAGCACTGATTTATGGTGCATTAGCACATGCAGCATATGTTTCTCTAACTCCAGAGAAAGTCTGGCTCTGCAATGCTTGGAAATGGTCTTTAAAAGCCCAAGGCAGAATGTTGCACACATCAGAATGTGCTCTCTGCGGGTGAAATTCAGCTCTCTGTAGTGACATACCACAGTGCTGAGGTAGTTGCTAAGTTCTGTTCAAATGCCAGGATGCATTTCATCCTGTAGCCTTTATTGATATAGTAGAGAGCAAATCAGAAATCATGTAGCTTGGCATTGATTTGGTATTGGGACTAAACCAACATCAGCTTTGATTGGTCCAAATTACTCTGTATATTACCAGGCTCTGAATGCTCTGCCAGGGGATTAATCACCAACAACAAAGAATTAACTACGTGTCAAAGTTATAAAAGGAGGGGTTTTAAGAAGCCATCTCTTTATCCGTCTTTGTGAAAACAAAGCAACGTGCAATGAGAGATGCACAAATAATCAGAACACCCAAGGGGGAGGAGCAGAGGTGCAGAACAAGCTTCCAGCAAGACAACCTGCTAAAAAGGTTACTTTATAAGCTTTGTGATGATGGAGCTTTTTGTATTTATGAAAGATGTGACAGGACACACTTGCCTGTAATAGCAAGGGATTGGAATTGCCAACTGGGGACAGCCCTTCTGGCCCTTTTCCTATCATGTGCTGTCTGAGGCATTGCAATTAAACTCAGCACAACAGCTGTAAGTAGGGAGAGCTGCAAAAGTACAGTCAGGTGAAACTCTTATCAATTAAATAATAAAAGCAGCCAGTGTAGTGTGAAGAAAGCGGGTAGCAGGGTAGAGAATGGCTGCACAATAAGAGAGGGGAAGCCAGCAGGCCAGTTTCTGGACACAGACCAGTATCTTGTGATGCATTGTATTGTGAAGTCAATCATTTCATGAAGCCTAGGACATGTATCTCAGGAAAAGGAAAAGATCATTTTGAGTTCAAATGTCTGTCATCACAGCTAGGTTTGCAATGCCTTTCCAAGAGATGAAATAATAGCTGAAAAGGCTCATCTGTGTGGAAAATCAAATAAAAGATAAAAAGACAGATTTGTCTCCACTGGAAGGTCAGTGAAATTTATCAAACCATTAAAACCACTTTGTTTCTTCAGAAATCCTCCAAAAACAGCCTCTCTAACTCTGTGTTATTTCCAGACTGCTCACCACTTCCTCTCATCTTTATAATACAAGAGTGACCCTCCTATGTTTCAGACTTGGCTTTGCTAAAGTTTATATTCTGCTAAATAAATACTGCATCGTGCAGCTCTTAGCACTAAAAAAATATCATCCCATCTGGGTTTTTTTCCCCTCTTGATGAAAAGTATCTTCAAGGAAGACTGCACATCTATGTCCTGAAGGATGGGGCCAGGCAGTAAATCCTATCCATGATGAAAGCCATGTTCTGTATTTCCTCTTTTTATTCTTGATTATAGCTGTACACACACTTGCCTTTTGCTATTTCCCCATCTTGAGCACTGTGCAGACCTTAGACACATCAGGGTCATGGTTGAAAACACTGTTCTGGAATCTGACTGATGGCAAATTTGTGGGGATGGATCCTGATAACTGACTGGTGACTAGTTCATCATTACCACTGAGGACATCACGAGCTGCCTTTCCTTCAGTTCTTTTCCACTATCCTCTCCTATGGTCCCAATGCAAATGAAGGCAAGAGATGGGCTGGACTCTGGCCACCTCCTGATCTGTGAGCATCACCTGATGCTGTGTCCAGGTCACCCAACCCTGGAAGCAATGGCCGCTGTCTTCTACTAACACCTCGTCTCTGCAGCATAGGCATCCAAGTGCAAGTGTGCCTAGAATAGCATGGAATGGCCTCCTGAGGCCCCCACCATTGGCAGATCCGGTACATCAGTCAGCGGGAAGAGCTGAGGGCAGGTTGGGCACTGGCAGAGGGACAGCTCCAGCTAGGACCCAGGCTGGGGGCAAGCCCACCCACCTCCCCAGCAGTGACAGGGGTAATGCAGAGCAGAACTTCAAAATGTCCCTTTTAATAGTCACTTGAGTATCTTGCTGATTCCAGTGTGGTTGGTCTATGGCAGACCACAGGCATCTAATACTTCTTGAGACCTTCTGTGGCAACAGAAAGAGCAGAGTAGTTCCCTGCTCCCTCGTGAAATAACAGTCAGCATTTGGGTGATGCAGACATTGTTTTCTTCATGTGCCTAGAAGCATGAGAGAGAGTGGGGCCAGATAAGCTACAAGTGACCTGGCCAGTGAGAATGAAATGCCAAGGGAGAGAGACAAACCCAGAGCAGACAACCAGATCTGAGGAGAGTGCTATCTTCCATTTGATGAGGTGCATCTTGGATTTGTGCGATCAATAGTCATGGACCAAGCAAAGGAATTCACCTGCCAAGGGTTTCAGAGAGCAGTGTCTCCTCCTCAAGAACCTAAGGTGAAAGGCAGGTCTTGCATATAGAAGTGTCCCAACAGGCTGACTTGATTTCTGATGAGTCTGGAGAGACAGCTTTTTGTTCTCTCTGATTTGTCCTCTGCGTTAACATTTGCTTTAGATTCTTCTCAAAACAAGAACAGCCTCTTGAAGTGCAGCCCACACTCTGTCCTGTTTAGTTCTGTAATGTTTTGTTTGGCAGCTGGCAACTCGTTCATCAGAAGACACAATATGTCCTCAGTCCATGCCCTAAGAAATTCCCTCCTGTAACAGCAGAAAGATAACCAAGCCTACCCTGTCCATCAGACTTCAACAGAAGTAAAATAGCCAACCACATCAGCCTTCTGACAAAAAGTTATCAGAAATCCATTTGGGTTAAGCTGTGCAGAAAGTTCCTGGGATCAGCTTACTGGGGAACAAGTGACAGAAAGGGACTGCTGCATTAGGAAAAATTGTCCACATGGTCCAATGCCAAAACTATAGCTAACAATAGTGGATGCTTGAAGGACAAGTGCAAAACCCTTCCTAATTCACCTAAATTCCATGCCAGTAGGGATATCTTACTCTGCCCCTTTCATGGCTGATTATCTCATGCCCTGATCCTGGGCACTGACAGTGCTTGTGATTTCATCCTGGCCAGCCTGGGCTTTGAAGGCACAGGTATGGCTGGTGTACTGTAAGTGCAGATGCCATTATTCATGCTTTATTAAGACACAGTCCATTCCCTTTACCTAATGGCAAAGGTAAATTTAGTCCCATGTCTATCACATGTTCAATCTAAACTCTTTGTCTCAATAGCATCCTGCAACACAGAGCCCTCTGAAAGCACTATATGCATTGCCAGAAAAAAGTATTTCCTTTTATCCTTTCAAGTCTATCTTCTTAAAGTAAAGGGAGACTCCTGGTCTTGTGTTATTGGAAAGTGAAGTAGCAGTGCTGGTTGGACTGACCTGCAATACTGTGTACTCCTGCTTCCCCTCCTCGTGCTCTTACCTGAGTTTAATTGCCCTGACAATATTTTCTCCTTATATCAAAGCTCTTCTTCCCTTCACACCTCCTGCATTTTTGTAGCTTCCTGGGTAGACATATTTTGTTACCACCGCTCAGTTCTCTTAGGAGCAAGGTGATTTGTGGCCACACATACCCAAGCCTTTCACACTGGCAGTCATCCAGAGTCCCTGCACTGACTTATTTGCTGCCTCGTATCCCATCATGAGCTGCCTATTTGTCTTTCCATCACCTGCTGCAGCTGGTTCTAACCTCGCTTGGGAGCTCTTTGAGGATAGAGCCTGCCTTTTAATAAGCATATGTCCCACACTCAGCCCCATGGAGCACATCATGAATCCCACACCACAGGCTGAGTGGATTTCCCTGCCAATATAACACAGGCAAAGACAGCTCTTTAATAGGCAGCACATCCTCTTCACATAAGCAAGACCACTTGCAGATACAATAGGATCAGGAAGGAGCTTGCTGAATGAAGTTGTGTTTCAGTTAATATTGATGAGGCTGGCACCAATGCAAATAACATTTTCTTCGTTAGCTTCTAAGCACTTCCAATTGTGTCTCATCCTATTTTTCTGATCAGTTTTTTACAACAGTTTTTACCAACAGTTGCTCTGTTTTGAAAGACAGTTTGAAAGTATTCCTTCACAGTATATGGAACTAATTCTGCAAGTGTCTGTTCATGAATAGACCTGAAAAATTATTACTTTTGCAGAGAATAATACATACTCTGTAAATGTGGTTTTAGTTGTCCTGAAACTGTTCACACATTATTAGTACTGTGTTTCATGAATGATGCTAGCTGGGAAGGAAAAGAGAAAAAAAAATGGAATAAACTTCACAAACAGGAAAGAGGAGGTAGTGCTCCTCAAACTGTACCTCTATGTCTAGTCTCAAGAGTGTAGAATAACCAAATTAAACTCCCACACAGCAAGGGAAGATGCAACCCTGCCTCTCAGCTGCCTGGAGCGTAGCTGTGGGTAGCAGGACACAGTGTGTCCTGTCCAGACCCCACTAGTTTGTGAGAGTAGCTTTCAGCCTCCAGTCTCCTGTTGGCTTTTCCTGACATAAAGCTCATAGTCCCTCCCAAAAGGAGGGGAATCTGTGCATCTCATCTTGTGGGACAGTACTCCAGTCTGGCAGGATGAAGAAGGCTGTCTTCTGGCCCAATCAGTATTTAAACAAGAATGTCTTCAACAGGAAAAGTAGAGAGGTAAAGATCAGCCAGCCCAGAATCCTTTAGAGACTGAGACTCTTGGGCAAGGAGGTGTCAGAGCCCCATGCTCAGGGCAGCTGCTTTACTCCAGGCAGGGCCCTCAGCCTGAACTAGCCTTGCACCAGGCACCAGGGCCTTTGGAGGTGGGGAACCTCTTATGGCCCCCTCTAAAACAGATAAAAGGCTGCAATGGCAATAACTGCTCCTTCCTTACGCAGTTGCATAACCCACCCCCTCTTTGCCTTTGTTCACATGTGTCCATAGCAAAGCATTTCATTTTGGATTACATGGAACATTTTGTGTCAACTGAAAACAATAAGACTGATCCCCTTCCTCTGCCTGTGAGTTAAATCCCCAAAAATTTACATTTGTTTTTTTCTCTGAATCTAAATTATTTTCCAGTGAGGCTGCCAAGCTCAAAATCATTTCATCATGCAGCTCTAGAGATGAAATAAATGCATCCTCTCCCATACCTACCTGATTCCCAATGAAAAACAGGAAAAGAGACCCCAAAACAGCAAAGCCTGGCTTAGCAGGAAAAGTTATTGCTGGTGTCCACACAACAGGCATGAAGAATTTCAGGTATGTGGGAGCAAACAATGTGCGACCTGTTGGAGCAAGATTTTGCTGCAGAATCTGAGGACCCTAACTGAATTCGTAGCCAATACGGCTGGGAAGATGGAGATGATATGGAACTAGACTGAAAAATGAGGATTTACACAAAGGGCAGCATCTCCTTCCCCTTGCTCCGCTCAGCTGCAATAGGAGATCCCAATGCCACCTCCATTTTCTTCTTCTGTCACAGCAAAATAAGACCCCCAAAGAGCCACTGTTGAGCATAATTCATCAAGCTCACTCCCCAGTTCTTTTGATCAGGCATGCAACTGAGGTTGCATCCCCCTATGAAGCTGATGGATGGTGCTATCATGAGGTTTTTATTATACCTTTTGACAAGCAGATACAATCTTTGCAACCAAAGGCCATTTTTACTTTTCAGGGCAGAGCTGTATTTTACAGAGGAGAAGGACTATGCAATCAACAGACTGAAGTGGCTGAAGAGATAAATAACACTCTAAACCAAAAGACAGATACAGTTACTTTCTGTATGCTCATCAATGCCCCCGACGTGGGACATCAAAGCAGGGCAAAGCAAGCACAGAATTCAAGATGTCCCTGAACTCAAGGCTGTGACAGGGACAGCACAGAAATGTCCCGATTATGTTTCACAAGCTGGCAAATCTTAAACCCGCCCTCGGAGGAAGACTGGCCCTGAAGGCAGGAAGATGCTGTGGGACATGCTGTTCTGTGTGACTCCAAAGAGAATCTGTGATATCCCTGATTTCATATGCCACACTCTCATGTGAAATCTCCAGTGAAGACGATAAAAGCCTTTAGAGTAGAACACTCTCTTGTTTTGGTGGGCATTCCATGGGTGAGCCAAAAGCTGATGGCAGAAGGCACTGGAAAGTGAGGATGAGTGGGAATACTCTTCCTTGACAGTGTTGGTCGAGCTCTGACCCCACCACTGAATGGGAGAGCTCGGAAATAAGCTTGTTCCATTGACATGGCTCAGAGGGATTATCTCCTCCTTGACCTTACAACCCTATGGCTGATGAGCTTACCAGGTGCTTTTATCTAGCCCCAGCTGACACTGCCAAGGGGTTTTGTGAGATCTGCTGCTGTTGAGCAGAATACCGTCGGATGGATTCTCCATGCCCATTCTGTTTTATAAATGGCTTGGACAATGAGGCTTTCACACCAAGCAATGGGGCTTTCAGGCTGAGAGTCAGGGCAGGAGGACTGAATGAACCCATACTCACGGTCCAATCTGGTGTCCAACAGGAGCATGGATCTCAGCAGCTGAAAGGAGAGCTGAACCTCTGAACAAATCCCTATAGCAGGCATTTGTGCCTACTATAACTCCATATGAGGGGTCTAAACACAAGCAAATGAACCAGCCATGCCGGGTTAAATGCAATGCTCATGAACAGAGAGGTGGCTGTAGTCAATCTACCTCTCACCTACCCATCACCAGTGCTTCCAAAGCAAAGGATGGACTGTCAGAGCTGCTGAAAAACAAGCACTGGCCACTGAAGTTCCACAGTGCACAGCACTCCAAGTACATTTTTCTGCATCCATGTGGTCAGCAGAAGCTATGCCTAGGCTGGAGAAAAGGTTGATGTAAAGACACACTAGCTAGTTTCTTGGACTCCTGTGTAGTTCAGGCAAACCATTGTCTTAACCTCACATATACATGAATAATAACAATAAATAAGTACGATATAACCATCCTTGCCAAACCACAGGCAATCTGCTGCTTTATAATTAATCACAGCAGCAGGTCCATTCTCTTTCCCATGTAACACTCACAGTGGAGCAGAGAAACATATTCCCTGGCTGGAGTGGGTTTAGACCATAATTCAAGATGCATGTAGAGCCTGTCTGGGAGTGACACATGCCTGTATGTATTGTACATGCATTGCCAGTGTTTCCCTTTGAATGCCATGGGCACAATTTAATCCTAATGAGCTAGTTCGGTCTTTCAAGGAACACTTTGGCCATAGAGACAACTCCTAAAACCAAGTGAATCCTGATGAAAGTGGATTTTTAACACAGACAGGGTTGCATGATCATTGCTTTCATTACAGTAAGTTTAGTGCTGGCAGCCCGTTGTGCTGAACAGGCAGCCCTGGAGCCTTAAGTCCTCTTCATCTCCCAGAGTGCTACAACACGAGCACTTGCTTCCACTACAGCGACCTGTCAAGTCGCCTCAGCCTCGGCTCAGCAGGGTCACTTCCAGGAACAAGGAGATAATTCAGCCATTATGACCCTGTCCGGCTCTCCAGTTCTTTGATAAGCCTCCTAACAAAGGTACCAATTAGTGACAAGTGTGATGGAGAATTTTGCAAGGCAGGCACCTGGGAGCTGAGCTGAGACAAAGTGCTGGCGGCCATCGGCACTGCAGTGGGAGATGCTTCCCCTTGGTGCTCACAGGCACAGGGTTTAGGGGTGATTTCTGGGGAAAACCCCACTGCTGCAGGAGATGCAGGGTGTGCTCCAACTGTAGGCATTTTTACTCCAGGCTAGTACTGAGCCCCTGCTCTCTTGCTGTGTCTGAGACAGTTTGTTTCAGACAAAAATCAGGCTCAGAGCACTATTCTGTCACAAAGGGTCCCATAGAATATTTATGGCCTGTTTCAGGAAAGAATAAGATGGTAGCTCTTACATCCTCACCACATGTCCCTCTCATCTTTCTAAATCTCCTCTGCACTGTTTTATTTGGATAATGCAGCATTCACAACGTGCTCCCCATTATTATATGCTGCTGTCCAGCTGTTCAGTGTCAGGCTTTGCTTCAGGCTTCTTTTCTCTCCAGTCGTGTGTCTTTCTTTGCGCGTTTGATTCACTGATGTGCAGCGTATGCTCCGGGGCAGCTCTCTTTCATGGGCAAGCACCGGACTAATAGATGATCTCAGGAATGATCAGATCAATTCATTAACCTTCTGAATAAAGTTCTCTATTGATACAGCCCCTCTTATCAGGGAAGCCTTGGGTATTATTTATTCCACAAAATGGAAACGCTGCTCTCCCCCTCTCCCACCCTGCCAAGGTTATGGCCTTACGTCAGCCTGTGCTGCGGTGACCTTGAGGGTACTAACCCTTTGGAAGCGCCGGGCTTTCTCCCCGTTGGTGCGCGCCCGGGCGCGGCTCCCACACTGCGTGGTGATCTGCACGTCTCACTGCACTTTGCATACACAGGGCTCTTAGCATATATTTGCATGAGGGTTATTGCCCTTCTCTTGCTGTAGCACCAGCAAGATGTTTGGCGTCAGAGCAGCCTTGTTGCAGTGATTATCAGTACGTGGGCTTGCGAGCCAGGGGCTGAAAAGGCTTGGATTTATCCATAAGGGAGAGCTGGAAATAGGTTGACCAAAGAGGTTATGGAGTTTCCATCCATCATGGTAGTTGTTTAAGAAACAACTGGGCATGGCCCTGAACAACCTGCTGTAGATGACCCTGCTGTCAGCAGGTGGGTTGGATGAGGTGTCTCCAGAGGTGCCTGCCCAAGTCAACCACACTGTAGATGTGTGATACCTGTGATTCAGTGACCTTGCTGACTGTGTTTTCAGGTGAGGAGAATTAGAGGCAGCAGGACTAAGGGGATTTAGGGGGTTAGAAAGGGCAAAGCAGCCTCAGTCCAGAAGGGAATCTGCACTGTTTCCTCCTGAAAGCACATCCGTGGGAGAGAGGAGACTGCAGCGTGAAGCCAAAAAGCTCAGGGCAATGTTCTTGTGAGGCCTGGAGACACGTACATTTGTGAGCCAGCCCTGTCTGACTACCTCTTCTCTTAAATCCATCAGTTTAATAGCTCACAAAAGGCTACAGATTTCTTGTTGCTCTTATTCTAATTACTTGGATTAGCACTGAATCATCTTTTTCAGCTGTAATATGTGAGAGACACATAAGGTTTTGTTCTGTGCCTATTTGTTCTTCTGTTTATTCAATATCTGCAGTCCATTAGCTAGATCATTATTCATTATGATCTTTCTTCTTGCCCCTACTCTAATAATCTCCAAATATAATTTTGAACATTTTGGTTACAGTTACCAGTTGTCAGGCTCCTGGAAAGTTCCTGGCACGTCTCAACTAGCAAAAGTAAGCATGTCCTAGCTTCCCCTGTATCCTTTTGAATAAATGAAATAGTTTGTATCACACCACCACAACACTCTCTTCCTGGCAAGTTTGCCTCCCCAGTCTATGTGGTTGTTGGGGGAAGGGGGAAGGAAGCCTGTTCTCATTGCTGCACTTCTGGGGTATGAATGAGGAGGTTTTTTTCCCTTGCCATAATTTTAGCATGAAAAAGAAAGGCATTTTTATGGTGCAAAAGGTAACATTTCTGGTAACCATTAGCCAGCTTTTACCTGCTACATTTTCATGGAAATTTCCTCAGGAAATCAAATTTCCCATTTGCTTTGCTGTGGAAAGCTACTGGTAGCAGCTGTCAAAGAAAATTGCTAGTACCCACAAATATTGTCATTTTCAAAGGCAAATATTTGCAGAGCATGAAGTCAAGTCATGGAGATAAGCCATCCCTTTGGAAGGGTTCCTGTTGGCTAAGGCACTTCTGCTAGTGCCACTACTCACACATTTTCTCTCTGTGACATACCTACTTTTCCCTCCTTCACTTTATTGTTACTGTAGTTGCTGCAAAATAACTGCAGGACCCAATCCGTTCGTTGTACAAGTACAGATAAACTCACTTTTTTTCAACTCTTATTCTTCTATTCACTCCCCTTTGGATTTTCACCTGGAGTATGTTTGGGGACATGTTTTATTTCCTCTTTGAGTGTTCTTTTTTCTTTGAAATAACAAGTTATAACCCACTCACCCTCAAACCAGAAGTGGTGTTTGCCTTCAGGTTTCAGCATTCATCAGTTGCAATTTGAGCTAGAGCAGCCTTCTCCCCCGCACACACCCCCGCGCCCCCCCCACCTTTAAATAAAACAAGGGATGCTTGAGCAAGCACCTGATTTCAGCACCTACAAATGGGAAATACTGTGGAATGTTGACAGTATGCCTTTGCAAGCTGATGACCCAAACACCAGGTGTAGGGTTTGCCAGTGTACTTCAGGTCAGCATGCTGACGTACCAGAACTCATCTGAATCCCTGATACCTCAGCCCACCATCCCACATGAACACACCTCGGTAGCTCCATGTGAACACAGTCTCCAAGGCAAATCAGCAAAATTAGCAGGAACTTTCTCAGTTGCTTTAAGAGCTCTACAGTCTATGCAGTGATGGATTCCAGCATCTGATGGATTCCAGCATCTGATGGATATAGACTCACCAAAGGTCCACCATAAGTCCCTCACAAGTGTCTCTAACTTGAAATTTATGCTCATGGTGTGAGAAAACAAAGATCCATCATGTATTGAGGCTTGTGTGAATGCTGGAGAGAGAGGGATTTGGGAAGGTGGGAGGAGAGAGCCTTCTGTGTCAGAGCACTGTAGGACAGCTGTATAATGTCCCCTCTGAGAAGCTGCAAAACTCCTTAATGAGCTTCTCTGCTTTCTCCTGGGCAGCCGTCAGGTCCCTGTCCCAAGACAGCACAACACAGGCTGTGTGCCTTGAGTCTGAGGGGTGATTTTTTTAAATCCAGCCGCTCTAGTCACACGTTTTTACTCTGGTACTGTATAAGTACACAGTCTCTGGGCAGGAACGTGTCCAGGAACAAACAGGTGGAAAACCTCAGTGTTTCTAAGAAGATAGGGGTTATCATTATAAGAGGGACACTCCCTGCAATGTTGTCATGGTAAGGATAACATATGACTGTAAACACCATAGCCTAAACATCTCTGCATGAAATCAAAGGGCTGTGCATTATCTGGTGAAGAACAGCTGAGAAATTCAGCTGGGTTGGCAAAGAATGGCATTCAAATTATGAGCTCCAGCCTTAATCCTCCCTTTTGGATGGGCAGCTGAAGTCTTTCAGGATGGTACTGGAATCCAAAACCGTAAGAAAGATAAAACTGTGCCTGAGGAGAGAACAATTTCAGGCTGCTGCAGTGCTTGTGAACTCCCATCCACAACACAGGTGGGAAGTGCAGAACTGATGGAGCACCTGGAGGTGATGGAGTCAATGGCTTCAAGGATACCATTACTATACACAGATGAAAATGCTTTTTATAGGGGAGAGGTTGCCAGAAGTGGGGTTGGAGAAAAGTAGACTCCTTACAGCCTGACATGTATTTGAAATACAGTGTCACCAGGTGGTCTGAAATAACTATATCTCATGGCAGTCTCCATGGGAGGAGCATCAAGGGGCTGCAAGGGAGACTTGGGGTGCAGTCAGTCTCTGTTTATTACATTGCACTGATGGGAGGCCACACTGTTGGGACAGTCCTGCTGAGCTCTGAGCTGAAGCTGGGACCCCTGGTGACTACTAAAAATTCCAGCTTACTACCCGTACAGACACCAAAGGAGATGTCACCACCTTTAACCCTTTCTCCAGCATCATGAGGAGCAATCTTATCTTTGCAGAGCAGGAACGATGGCAACTCTGGGAAAAACTGTTCAACTTCTCCATCAGAAATACATTTACCTTTCCTCCTGCTAGTGTGGCAAAGGGACACCTTTGTTCTAGGACTTATGGGTAAAACCTAGTAAACAACAACATTTTAATAAGAGTAAGAGAAAACACTTTTGGCAGTGCTGGGACATTTGCTGTAGCAGGATTTACTATTAGCTTAGTAAGATTAAAAGGGATCAGACATGTTATGTGAGAAAAAAAACAATATAAACTTTAAAATTCCTTAATGCTTTAGCCCTCCTGCCTCAGGTATAAGCCTGCTGGAGTCTTCAAAGATGCCTTTCCATTACTCCTGTTACTCATCCTACGAATTGCAGTGGCATCCCAGTGTGTGCAGGGAGGAACAGCACTAGTGATGCATCTGGGCTGGCAGCTGCCAGGCACACAGATGCCAGCCAACAGCTGTATAGACGCTGGGCTCCCTCCTGGCTAGTCACTCCTGTGATTTCCAAGAGGACCAGAGTTTCAGAGTATCCTAAAGGAGCCCATGCAGGGAGACATCATTCCTCCTCCCCTTGGAGAGCTGGCTGCAGGCACGTCCGCCCTACTGTGATATGCACATTTCAGATTATCTGACCTTCTGCAGTCTGGTTGTTTTGACTGTGCAGCCTTGGTTTATATTTGGTCTGGGCTGGCTTTTGCTTTGCAGATCAGGTGGGAGGGTTTAACATTGTGTTTCTGGGGATTTGGGGATTTCTTCTTGCTCCCTCTCCCTCTCTCTTATTTCTCAATGATTTCTCCGGCTGGGTCAGGTTGATCTGTGTGGGATCCTGGCAGAGCACCAGAGTGTAGCATAAGCAGTGCTTGTAACATTGATTGCATTGTACACTCAGTCACTGGGCTGCTTGGGAGCCGGAAAACCTTTTACAAAACAGCAGATTTGTCCCCATTGAGCACACTTACAGCAAGCGAAATGAATAAAAAGCCAACCTCAGGCAAACCTCCAGGTATCTCCTCGGCAGAAAATGTACCAGGATATATCCTGTCACACTGCAGCCTTCTCACACTCATGGGAGATCAATGCCAATTGTACTAGGCAGTACTGCTTCTTTCTACAGTTTATTTTGCTTTAGCTGAATTTTGTAGACATGAATCCATCCTCAGTCATACACAGAGGTCAAAGTGATCTTTGCAAAGTCTGCTCAGTCCTGATTTTCCCTCCACTTTCTAACGACTCTGTTTTGCCAGGTTATGGCCTCTTCCAGACCTCTAGACCACTGCTCCTAACCAGTAGTGCCAGATGATCCAGCAGAGCAGTGGCAGCAACTGGGTGATCCCATGAAGGATGATCCAGAAGAGTAGTGGGGGCAGCTGGGCAATCCCATGAAGACTGCTTGGTTCCTGTTGAACATATCCCAGGGTTGTCCCCAAGAACAGGCTTCTTAGGGAAGCCTTTGAGCTGAGAAATTCTTTTCCTTGTGATGCTTCTGTGAATTGCTGTGTGCCACTGCCTGCTCCCTTCCTCACTGGGA
The DNA here is from genome assembly GCA_013397815.1 of Aleadryas rufinucha. Taxonomy (NCBI): domain Eukaryota; kingdom Metazoa; phylum Chordata; class Aves; order Passeriformes; genus Aleadryas; species Aleadryas rufinucha. Next base: position 249,388 of record VZTH01011315.1, read on the forward strand.
AGGCCAGCGTGAGCACTCTGCATTTGCAGGTCCTCTGGGAGCTTCTCCAAAGCATCCATGAGGTGTCCAAGACAGGAATATAGTGTCTGCAGAGAGGTGGAGGCCAAGGTCAGAGGGAAAGTGGGTCTGTGCCTAACAGAAAAAAGTTACCCAGGTTAACCTGGTGCTGGTGCCCGAGGAGAGCCAGAGAGTGATGGGGGGGGTGGGTAGCATACCAAGGCTGCCTTTCCCAAAGGTTAGACAGATGAAGGACAGAGCTTGCCAGGCACGGCACACACCCAAAAGTCAGTTTCTAATTTGAGAAATTTTCTAATGCCCACTATACTCTGGGGAATGCAGCCTGGCAGAAGGCATGAGCTGAATGTGGAGTCCTCCTGCCACACAGCTCCATACCTCTGTCCCCAGCAGAGAAAAGGGACATTGTGATGGCCGGGAGCACCATGCCAGGGAGGAAGCAGCCTGGCCAGTGCACAGCAGGCAGCCTGCGGCCAATGCCATGAACCCTTTGGGACACCTATGAATGTGGTCAGAAGGGAATAGCCCAGTGGGGAGCTCTTCATACACCTCTGTGACAGCTTCCACGTTGCATCCCAACCTTTCTCCCTACCTCCTGAAAGCGACAGAGGATGGTGTGCAGGGAATGGGGTCCCAGCAGCCCCCGGGGGCAGGTGATCTGACATCAGGCTGGATGCAGCTTCGCTGCTGGACAGGCAGCAGCCTCACGAGAACTCTGCGGTCCCATGAGCTTAGAGCTCTTCCGGTTTTGAAGCAAATGCTCTAAGCTGGGCTACCCTTCCCTGCTGCTCTGACACCCGAAACCCAGCACCAGATTTATAAAGCTCGCAAGGCAGCCTTGTGAGATGTTTGCCAGGACATGAGGCTAATAATTTAATCAGGTGAATTCAGACAGGGTCCTGAGGCAGCTCAGGTTGCGTTATATAACAGGATCCATAGGAGACTTTGCTGGGTGATAGGCTGGATGCTGCACAGCCTGCTCCAGGATGGCCATTAAAGAGAAAGTCTGCCTCCGTTTTGTACCCTGTCCAATGTCATGAAGTTTCACGAGGACAGAAATGCGTCTTCCTTTCCATAAAACTGCGGCAGGGCTTTGAAAATTAAAATGGTTTGGTTTTATGACACAAAATATTGTGTTGTGCCTGCCCGCTTCCAAAGCAAGAGCCAGAAATGGTGCAATTCCGTCTAAGAGGCTGCACACAGGTTTCCATCCAGCTTCTGAGCAGGTTTAGCAATCCAGCCAGCTGGCCCTGCTGAGTCACTTCACCCCCCAGACCTGCAAAGTCTATCAGCACATGCTATCAGGGGTCTGGGGCAGGTGGCTGGGTGAGAACTGCTGCTCTCATCAGGTACGTGAGGTCTCCTGGGCCTGTGTCACCATGCTCACTGTCCTGTCCTTCCGTGGTGGGTTTGACTAGTATCTGCCCAACACTCAGGGTGCTCACACCGTGCCACTGCATGGCACTGACCGTGGCTGAAGGCACTGCTGCAGTGTGTGACAACACAACACACAGGACGTGAGAGTAGGAATGATTTAAAAACTGCAGGGGAGATTGTTCCTGCAGAGGCAACAGAGATTTGCTTTGCAACAGACAGAGCATCAGGTGGGGAGGGACCAGCACATGGGAATCTCAGCTTTTTGGACCATTTGGACCCCACTCATCCTTCCCTTCCTTCCAGGTGCCCCACTAATTCCCCACTGGTCATATTAAATTGCAGACCCAGCAGCCCTCAGAGATGAGTCAACCTCTAGGTGGGAATCCAGGGCTTACACTTAGGTTCATGCTGTTATTTTAGTTTGTGGTGTTTGCTTCTCATTACGGTAAGCTCCTAGGAATGTCAGCACCAAAATAGCACAGAATCACAAGGTTACCTGACGAAGAATGAAGTAAACAAGAGGGATATTCTTTCTCTCTGCTTTTCTTTTATTATTTTTCATTTTCTTTTTTCCTTCCCTAAAAAGAGGCATCTTGAGTACTGACACCAAACTTAGGAGTGGAGATTTCAGATTTGGAGATTAGGTGTATCCAGACACAGGAGGAGTTTTGGACAAGCTTGGCCTAACCCGCTCTGGGGAGGTGTGCAGCCAAGGAGCCGTGGGTCTGCAGCAGCTGTGGAGATGCCATTCCTGCTTGCCCACCCTTGCCGGACACAAATGTGGGGCTCTGGCAGCTCTGGAGAGCACAAGTGCCCTGGCTGGTATCAGCCTACCTATCTCTGGTAACTGCAGCTGACACTGCAGGATGATCCAGCAAAGTAAAAGGGCCCTCTGGAAGAAGCTGCATGTTAGGGATGTTGGACTGGCAGCGCTGCCTCTGATCTCCATTTCCCAGGGCTTATCCCAGAGGAATTATGAGCACATGGGTTCTGTGTTCAGGAGCTTAACCTGCAGCAGACAGCCCCTGGCCCTCTCTTAGAGGCACAAATGAGCACACACAGCCTCTTTCCAGAACCACACTGAGGTCTCCCGGGATACCAGTGCACAGTCCAGAAGGGACTCAGAGCTGAGTTTCTCTGTTTAGACTCCCTGAGAAATGAGAGCAGGCAAAAAACAAAATCGGCTTCTGGCAGACAGAGAGGGGCCAGTAGTGACTTCCCTGTTTCAGGGAAGTGCAGATGGTGGGAAATATTTCAGCCATGCAGTGGCAGCAGTGGTAACCTGGCACTAGGGCAGCTGGGGTCCAGTTCCCTTCTCTCCTGGGCTCTTTGTGTGACCTTGAACACTGGGGTTGTACAGAGCCTGCATTGGTGCCCCCACTGCAAACAGCCTCCACCCGCACAAGGACAAGTGCATTCAGGACAGGAGGAGTGCTTGGTGACCTGAGGACCCCATCAGTATGTGGAGGGACCAGTCCCCTCCTTACAGCCACAGCAGGAGATTGGGGTAGAGCCACCTCCTCTGCTGCTGCTTCTCTGTGTGCCTTGGAAAAGACATTGCTTGGTCCAAGTTTCTGAAAGGGCACTTGGGAGGGAGGGTCACACAGAAACCTGGGCTCTCCACCTGCAAATTATCAGCTCAGACTGCCAGCCTAGGGATGGAGTTATGCTCCTACTCTGCCTGGAGGATGCCTGGGGCAGCAGCAGGGACAAACAGCAGGGGTCCCCTCAGAACAGAAACCCCCACACGGCTGAAGGGGACTGCTGAGGCAAACAACACTTTCCAGCCATAGCTGCTCTCTTCATCTCCCCTTCCACTTTTTGAAAAGAAGTCTACTATACAGAAAACTGGTAAAATAACCTGCATATAGCAAAAGTTAAAATGGCAGCTTCAGCTGCTGTGCCTGGCTGGGATGCAGTGGTTCTGTGGGATCACCCATATGCCAGGTAGTTAAGATAAGCCAGCAGCTGTGGCCCTTATCCCTGTCTGGTATACCAACAAAATGATAAAAAAACCACCGCGGTTTCACTGCCCACACTGCCCACATGGCTCAGGGCTCCATGATGGAATATTATGGTAAAACTGGGAAGACTCCAGGCATGAGGACATGCTATGGCAGCTCTTTCTGTATCAGCGAGGAGGGACAAGCATGTGGGGCACTGCTGTGGGAAGATGTGCAACAGAAATTGCCTAAATGTTGCAAGGGCAGGGATGAAAGTTGCAATGTGGAGAAAGACAGAGTAGAAAATAAGGTCCAGAAATGCAGCTTTGGCCTTTCCTCTTCCTAACCTTCAGCAGAGAAACCTGTGGGGAGCACAGGCACAATTCCTTCAGACCTGTTTGCACTGTGCATCACACTAAAAACTCTGTTGGAGTTGCAAATAAACCTGCAGCTGGACTGGGCAGGGAGAGGGCCACTGGTGCCTGATTTGGGGTTGCCTGGCCCTGGCTTCTTTCCCTTCACCCCTTGCCATGCTCAAACCTGAACATAATTTGGAAAGAGGGTGTCTGCTTCAAAACAGTGACAATCAGCATATTTGGCCAGAAGCAGCCAAAAGGTGGAGGCAGGCAACAGCTGTGTGGAACACAAAGGAGCTGAGAAACAGTCAGGGTTAGCAAAAGGAGCAGCAGCCCCAGTAGACACCACCTGCACGAGAAATTTCCAGCCATGGGCAGGCTCAACGTTTTTCTACTAAATGTTGCAGCGGCTTCCCAAGGGGGAGAGGTGACTCATATCTCTGTGATGCTCACGGACCCAAACCAGTCAAGTCACAGCCCAGCAAACTCAGGTTTTTTGCCTGCAATTAGGTAGCAGGATGAAGATGACTCATGAGATACTGCAGGATACAACATAACAGATGTCCTGGCCAAGAGTGCTGCAGGGAGATGCAGACACCGGGAAAAGCTGCAGGAGAGATTTTAGTGTGGAGTGGCTTTGAATGGAGGAAGGTGTAGTTTCAGCTGGAAGGGCTGGGGACCTCACAGCTAAGCAGGGAAGGAAAGGTAAAGCTCAATGTGGGCTTCAGGGTCTACTTAAGAAACATGTCCTGTCAGGCCAGCTGAGTCCTGGACTGCTACAGCTGTGTGGTCACTGACATCTGGTTGAACTTCAGCATGGCAACATGCACTGATCGTGGGAAGGGGCTCCATCACCTCAGCATGGATAAATCTGATGTTAAAGTGCTGGAGGACGCACTGGGTGGAAATGCAAGTTGTCATGTTATTTATAATCTATTTACAGGTAGTTGTGGGACCCTTTGAAAGGTAGAGCATAGTGCTAATAATGCCAAGGTCGTGGGTTTGATCCCTGTCTGGGCCATTCATATCAGAGTTGGACTTGATGATCTTTCTGGGTCCCTTCCATCTTTGACCATTCTATAATTCTGTAATATGATGAGTTTACACTTTGCATAAAGAAAGAGTCAAAAAAAAAAGGTATCTCTAAATTGAGGACTGAACTCCACAAAGAAACCCCTTAAAAATGTTGTGGGTGATCCTGAATTGCTTTAGAGAGAAGCAGAAAACCAGAGCAGATGGATAAGTATGGAGAGGTTGTGTGCACAGGGAAGATGGAGAGGAAACCAGTCACAATGGTGGGAATGGTGCAGACTCGCCTGTTAGTTTGTTTTACACAGAGCCTATCACTCTTTCAAGTGATTCCATTGCAGCTCTGGGATGAAAGCAGAACAGAGATCTCACATCCATTTTAACCACTTCCTCTCCCTTTTGGCTGAATAGCTGAGCTCACAAGATCCCACAAAGGTCTCTCTGCAACAGGATACCCATTCAAGCAACATGGAGAGATCTTGCTCCTTTTTCTTTAACAGGTCATTCTCCTTCCATAGTGTTTCCCTCCTTTGGTGGCAGGCAGGGGAAGGATTTCACAGGGCCACAGAAGGAGTGAGTGGGAGCTAGTACATACCACTATGGAGGGCTTCCATGGTCCTCTGCCACAAAAAGGTCTGAACCCTACTTCCAATTTTTCTCTATGAGGAAGAAACACTGTGCCAAATCCTTATCAATGGCTCTCCTCAGCAAGTCCATAGCCTTCAGGATGTCTGGGAACATGGGCTGCTGTCTGCCTGGGGCTTCCTAGCTGGGAGGCAGCTTCGGTGGCTTCAGACATTATCCGGTAGCATCTGTTTCCACACTCTCCTTCACAGATGTGCTGCTGCAGGAACCCCAGAGTTCAAACTTACACCCAGCTGCTGGATGTGCTTGTGCAAGGCCAGGGCAACCACAGCCAGGCAAAGCAGAGTGTAGCCTCCTTTATTACAGTATATAAAAGCAAGGGATGTGTTTATGGAGGTCAAAAAGGGCTGGCTCAGAACTTGAGATATTCTTCAAAAGGACAAGAGCCAGCTGCTACAGGAAGCAACCTCCATCTTGGTCCTCAGTTGCATGTCAAATGTAACAGCCATCATTAAACAACAGTTGATAATGCTCACAGCACTAACAGCCTTGAGACATTGTGCAAATGGTCACTCAGTTAAGTATTTGCAGTAAAATCTGCCTGGGAAGCATTTTTTCTCCAAGTAGATGATATCTGGTCCGTGTTTAATCGTTTCTTTCCTGTTTCAGGGTCTAGTTCCTCCCTATTTGGCAAGTCATCATGTTACTTCCAGGTGGGCAGAAGATGGACACTTGATAGAGATATTCATTTTTAGGTCTAAAGTAGTTCTTATCATTGCCAAACACCTGAAAATCCCCCTAGTTTCCATTTTTATCCAAGTCTTGGACAACCCTAGCACAGCTTCAATCTTTTGCCTGGAATCAGGGTTTAAAGGTCGAAGACAACATCTGCAATAGTCTTGAGAGTGAGCCTGTGCAACACTGGATTTCACATTAAGATTTCCCTCATTTGCTTCATACAAAAATCAGCTTTATATACCTTGTAAGAGTGCTCAGAAAACGCTTCAAGTTCCAGAGAACAAAGTGGAGGTATTATTAACAGAGAGCAAAGAGCAGAGCAGGCATCATGCTGAGCAGGAGGTTTTAAATAGCTTCCTCTGAGACAACTTTGGCTCCTTCTGTTACACAGTTTTACTCAAGTGTTCAACAAATTATCTCACGAAGGAAGCAAATATCACAAGAACAATGTCCCTCGTATGTCTTTCAGGGGTTGAAAACCACAGCATGGAAAGAGCAGCCTCAGCTCCCTAAACAAGTTAAACAGAAAGGAAAGGCACAGAGAGGGAAATCCTCTCTGACTTTGTTATGGAAATGTGATACAGTTTGACATTTTAATTGCGATTCTCCCCTTATTATCTGGCACACGTTCATAGTGCCCAAGATGTTGTTTAGTGAATCCAGCTGCCTCCTCCGCTCCGTTTGAAGTCCGGTGACTCCGCGTGATAGGGGAGTGTGAGAGTCAATGTGATTTGTGTATGAGGAAACATAAATATGTCACAGGAGTTTAGTCTTATAGGTCTGCAGAGTTTATACTCACAAAATCTGTTGTACCCTTGTTTACACACCCAGATCCAAAAGCCTGACACACCCTTGCTCTAGCTCAAAGCTTTCATCATTTCTGCCTCCTTTCTAATGAGGCCATTGCAAAGCATGTGGATGATGTTTGACCACAGTTTAATATATCCAGGAAAATGTGCTCTCAAATGTTAAGAAGAGCTTTAATCAAAGTGATTCTTTGTCATTAGCTGAGATGAGCACACACAAGGTTCTGCTGCCACATGTACAAACTCCTAGGCATGGGCCTCTTCATGTGCCAAAAACTTGTCCACACCAAAAAAAAAGTGGAAGACTTGCAGATATGTGAACTTTAGCACGTCCCTGAGCATAGACACCTGAGTACAGAGATGCAGCTGTGCTTAAGTGCTGAACAATGTCCATGGTCTTCCTGCAGCTTACTTCTGCCAGCCAGAATTGTTGAGATAAACCCATTTGTTTGGTACTGTTTTTCACCTGAACCTCACTACTGCTGCCAGCCACGGGGGAAGTCTTGGCATAAAATGATCCCATGATTCTGTGTAGCAGAGGAATGGAAAGATTTATCAATGGGTGAATTTAAAAACAAACCATAGGAAGCCCAGCGGTCTGACTTAAGGGAAGAGACTTTCAAGAACATCCTGTTAGAAGCAGATGTCCTAGTCTCTGAGAGTGTCCTTCAAACCCCAGGCTATAAAATCTGTGTTTCTGAAAATGAGAGACAGCAATAGCCTCCCTTCGGAAAGGAGGTTCTTTGAGAGACACAACCATGTGAACACAAAGACTTGGCCTATTTCACCTTAGGACTACAACTGTCTCTGAAGGCAGTAAGAACTCTGCCCTCCTCTGAGCAAGAGAAAACTGTTTAATAATTAATACTGCAGGAATAAATGTTCTAGTAAAGGCCACCACAAAAAGGCTTGGTGATCTTCCTAACCCCAAGTCCAGTCCTTTCTCCAGCACAGGGAGAGCAGGGAAGAGTATTGGCAGGACATACTTGAAAAATCTGGCTAGAGATGAGACCTATGGAGCCTTATATAGAGGTATCATCTGGGGAACATCCAGTTCTCTGCCATCTCACTCTAAATTGAGGCCTGAGCTGTTAAATGTCTCTTACTTCTAACCTTTACTTCTATAGCCCTGATGAGTGAGTTGGTGTGATAAGAACCCATAAGTGAGTCACAGTTTGAGGAACAGGATTCAAAGTAACATTCTGTTCTGGATGCTCAGACAGAAACTTTAACGAGTAGTAAGACAATCACCACATGGAAAATGTCAGCTGATTGCAGAACCAAATCACTGGAGCTTTGCCTTCATGGACACACAAAAGGAAACTCCAATTTTTAAAGAGCAGATTTAGAAAACACACAAAAAGGTGGCTTAGATGCAAAGATGTAATTTTCAGGGGATCTGAACACACAGTTTCATGTGTTGGCATTTCCTGCTCAATTTCACAAGAAAGTGGAGTTCTTCTCAAGATGGCACAGAGGAGTATGGCTTAGGCACAGCATCTAATGATACTGTGATGATGTGGTTAGCATGGGAATTGAGTAGAAGGTCAGATTGCTCTTCTCATTACTTCTTTAACATCCATTTATCAATTATCTGCAAAGTGACGTGAACTCCAGATATGGCTATAGGCTGCTGGTTACACAAGAGGTGCAGTTACCCCTGAGAAATGACATCCTTTCTGCCAGCAGCCACCACGTCCTAGTTGCCAGCACACGGCACCACACTTCACATAGCAACCAGCTGAGCTGGGGACATGGCTGTGACGAGAGGTGGAGAATAAGCAGGTGTGGGTAAAGTAGCCCTTAAGGGAGCATTTCAGAGGGGCTCACAATATTTTGTCCCACCTGTGGCATCTTAGTAATCTCATTGTCCAGCTCTTAAACATTATTTCTTACTTATGTCCAGAGTCTTGGCAAAGGGAGACATTCAGTGGCCAATTCCAGGCTGAAGCCAGGGGTATAGTGATAAGAGAGCATGGAAGTGAAGCCAATACTTATTTTTGTCTCTAAAGCATGCACCTGATACTGTAGCATGAGCTTTGTCAGGCCTTACTTGTCTTCACGCCAAATGCCCAAATCACGTGAGAGTGGGGGCCATTCAGGAACATTTTGCGGAGTGGAAGCTCCTCAGGAGGACTTCCCTCTCCCCTTCCCCCACCCTTTTGTTTGAGGAAAGCTGGTCCCTGACCTGCCCAGAGCATGAACTCAGTTAACACTTGAGCCAGTTAGAGGCCAAGCAACTTAAAAACCTCTCATGTCCCTGCAGATACTGCTGGGAAATTGCTCTTGTCCCAGGAGCAGGCTCAGGGAACTAAATGCAAAGCTGTGAATGTGCAGCTGGCCTGGGTGAGAAGAGCCCCCATGCTTTAGATGACCTCATATCTATTTCTACCAGCAGAAATATTGCCACCCTAGCCACTGAATCAGTGAGCTTGGGATTAAAAAGGGAGTAGTGTCCACCTGATAAAGATTTGCTCTTTTGCTTTCATTGTGGCTCTCAGAAGAGCAATTGATTGTAAAAGCTCCATGAGCTCCAAGATATCAACTGAGCCACAGTACCTAGCCATGCCCAGGCTCCTCACTCACTGCAAAGGAGGACTTAAATGCATTTTGTGGCAGCGGTGAAACCTGCACCCCCCACCTCATATTTGTGAAGTGCTCACACGCAGAATCCATTCCTCTGTCCATCTGACACAAGGCAATCTCCAATGACAGACCATATGTCTGGGCCTTCAGAAGTAATCTAGGCTGTTTGAGTGACTGATTTGTCCAGGGTAGAGAAAAACATCCTTTTGTGGTCCTAAAGAGAGCCAGCAAAGATATCACCCAGCCCAGCTGCCAGTCACTCCCTGTTGGCTGATGGGAGCTCTCCCTCATCTGTTTTTGTGCAAAGTTTTTAGTGCAACCCAGTTTTAGCAGTAGGTTAAGCTAAACCAGATGACTCTGTCTTTCTTCAAGCAAGGAACACCACCCTAGCAGAACTGTGGGATGTCGTACAAATTCCAGCAGAAGCATCATTGCAAGTAGGTGTTGAGTGCAAACATCCTAAATCTTTTCCTGGTCACTTGCAAAGAGAGTGTGCACCTTTGTTCTCAGTGGCAGAGATCGTTTCATTCACTGCATTGCCTGGGTCATTTACCTAAACCACAGGATCCTTCCTGGTTATTCTATATGAGAGGCAGACATCCTCTGCATGCAATAGGAGCTGCCTTACAAAGCTTTGTTGGGGGCACTGCAGGAGAAGTAAGTTTCTGCAGCCAACTACTGACATTGAATAGCCCTGCTCCTTTTAGGAACCCACTAGTGATAGCCTTTAACCACCCATTCCCTTTCATCCCTGCCTAACATTGCTAGTTTCACTGACTCTCCTCCTACCCCCATCTCTCCCTATGTGATCACCCAACCTCTCCAAAATTAGTAGTGCTATGTTTAGCCTGTTCTGGCACTCCGGGCACTCCTCTGGATGCTGACATGGTCTCACAGGGACCCTACGAATTTCCACTGCTATTGGAGAGAGGAGTGTTTTCAAAACTGCTGACACCAGATCCCTGTGAGTGAACTAAACCAAGAGGCTGGAGCCTGTGAAATGTTCTTAATATAACCGGGGCAAATGGCTCCCATCTTGTGTTACCAAAGCCCCACAGTCATGTGCCCCAGCAGCCCCGTGTCCCTGTCAAGCAGGAGGGCAAAAGCGTGAGGTCATTTCCAACAACTCTGTTTCTGTGACATCATCACAGGAAAGCCAAGCATCTACTCGTTTTAGGCGTGGGAAGTCAGAGGAAGGGGCAGGCGCAAGACTTAAGCTTTCCTTTCTGCTTCCATGTGAGCCAAACATAGTTTTGAAGGGTAGAGTGGGGTCATTTTCCTCTCCTTTCCTCCTTGGAGGACACTGTAGCCGTATCACTGGCAGCTGTTTAGGAGTGCTGGGCTGAGGCAGTTTTCTCCAGCCCTACCGGAGTATGCAAGAGCCATCTACAGGTGATGGGAGATAAGGCGGCACAGGCCTACCCTCCCTTGCCAGCGGGAGGGCAAGATGCTAACCCCAGCTCGTCCTGCTCCCCTGCGTTACAGCCAATCTCCGGGGTCACCGCCATCCCTCTCACAGGGCACCTGTGCCTTCTGCGAGTGGCCACAACCTCTTCCACCTCACAGCTGCTGACTTCAAGACAGGGAACCACCATCTGAGCTTGCTGGGAAGGTTGGTGGTCCCTGGAGTGGTGAACCCTCTCCAGAGGGCCACAGGGAATGTGCCATGTGCAAGCCACCACGGGTATGAGAGGCCCTTGGAGACAACTCTGAAGCAGCCCTTCACATGCCTCCAGTGAGGCAGCACGAGGCCAGACCTGTATGAGGCCAAGAGACTGGATTCACAGAGCAAGAAAGGGACCTTCACCTCTCAATCACCAGCTTCAAGATCTAGCTAGACTTGGGCCATGTTCGAGAGAGCTTTGCTGGCTGCTGCACGGTGCTTGCCTGTGGCACCCTGCATGACCACTGTGCCAACACACAGGAGGAGGCAGAGCCCAGCTGGCTGCTGGAGAAAACACAGTGGTCATGCACAGGCTACTAAGGAGGGCCAGTCTTGCACTGAAAAGAGAGGGCTCCAGATGGAGACCAGTGATTGCAAAACAGTTAGACAAACATGGGAACTTCTCCTATTCAGAAAGGCTGGTGTGAATTGCTGCAGCAGGCAAGAGAAGGTCTAGACTGGAAGACCACTTTTGTTCAGCAGTCCTTGAGGGATTTCATGTAAATCTATAAACTTTTATACATTTGCTTTTTTCATCCACTGTTAACCATAACAGTTCCTTTTTTCTCCCCCTTGCATTTCTACATGGACCAATGCTCACGAGAGACAGCAGGAGAGCTCTGGTCATACTCTGTGCCTAAAATTATACTGGTCCCAAGAAACGCATCTGGTGTTTCTCTACCACAGATATTTGCCTACCTCATTTTTTTTTGCTTTCTTTTTACCCTCCTGCCTCCAATATCTCATCCTTCTCTTTGTTTCCATTCAGGGTCTTCCCCCACTACCCCCACCATCCATCTGTCATCTTCCATTTGTTTCCCACATATTACTCTCATTGAACCCAGCTCTGGCTTCCGAGTGCTGTAGCCCCCAAGGGCTCTGTCTGACTGACACATGACATATTTTGAAGAGTGTGGACTTAGCCCCAGTGAGGTGAAAGAGCAGTAGTCAGCATGTATGAGCTGTGCAGCATAATAGAAAATACAGCTTTTAATTAAAACTGGTATTTCGGTACCTCTGCTGGTGGCAGCCCTGCTGAAATACAAGATTGCTGAAGCCCCATGGGTTGTGGTGTGACCCCATCTCCAGGAGCTGCACTCCCACCATCAGGGCCAGCTCTTGGACTGATGGGAAGTGCTCTGTGTAATGGCTAAATACCCAGCTTGGGCTCAGAGAACTCCCATAACAGGATGGCAACAACTTTGTAGCCTGGACCAATGGACCCATGTGGCAAAGGGCAGGTCCCAGCCATGGCACTGCTTTGCATACTGTTTCCGAGGGTATCCATGTAAAATTACATGATATTGAAATGTTGTGGGATTGTGTCCCTGTTGTCACATACATAAGTGGGACTAGATCCCAGGAGACTGGGAGCAAGGTCTTCCAGCACCAGCCCTGTTTATTTGACACAGGACAGCACCTGCTCTTACACCTCATTCTGCCAATATCTCATTTCATTTATTCCTTTCATTTTTGGCACCCGCTGCAGATGACTCTCCAAAGCACTCTCTGCAATGACAGTCCCATGGCTCTTCCAGCAGGATGCAACACTCCAGCTCTCTGTTCGCTCCTCAGGCCCTTGAAGGTATCACCACAGCTGCAGGGAGGCACAACTGGGGATTAGAGCCAGAGCTTCAGGCATAGACAAGCCTTGGTTTGCTCCTTGTGATGCTACTGCCTCCCTGTGACACCTGGGGCAAGTCACTTGGACCTTGATCTGCAAAGACAAGCATGACTTCCTCAGTCTCGGTGTCTGCAAACCTGATTAACAGCACAGCCTTATTTCACCAGGTACCACAGTGGAAGTGGATGCGCCCTACGGACAACTCGCAGGAGCAGGATGGCACCTCAGAGAGAGAAAGCAGCAGCGGGCTGAGCTTGTTATGAATAATTCTCTCAAAATGGAAGCTGCCCACATGTCCCTGAATACCTTATCCCCCTGGCACAAGTGGAAAGGGCACTGGGAACCTCAGCTTGCCCAATTTGGTTCCCATGCGCACAGTGCCCTTGTACAATGAAACCGCCGAGTGCTCAGAAAGCTGCAGCAGCTTGACACAGCACTTCTCATTTCCCTCTGTGCCCTTTCAACCAGTCCATGGCCTGTGCCCAAGGCATGTCTCAGAGCTGGGTATCTCTCAACTCAAAGTCACAATGTTACCTTCTCCTGAATTTTCAAGCAAAAAAATACCTGCTCCATGGGTGGTCTGAGAGATTGATGTTTCCCATCAAAGGTGAAGTGAATTCGTTCTCTGTCCTTCAGGGTGCATCTGCCAGAGGCTGGTCACTGAATAGCACTTCATAGAAAATCAGAGGGACAAGAGAAACTAGGTTTTTAGCATAGAAGAAAATACAGGTTTGGGGGCACACCTGGTGCCCAGAGCCATAGCTCATTTGATAAATAGAGGTTGGTTGTTTGGGGTTTTTTTTTAATTCATAATATTAGGGTGGATCGTGGGGAACAGCTCCATAATTTATACCCAGCAATACCTCTACCTATCAGCAGAGGAAACAAACAGCAAACAAGAGCTGCCAGCAATGCTCCTTCACCAGCATTGCCCTCAGTGAAGCCCTGGGGCTCCTTGGTGTCAGATCCCACCATGGGAGCATGGTCCTCCAGGTGGGAAGAGGAGTCAGCAGTGACTGAAGGTAGTCATTCTCCCTCCATAGAGAGCCTCAGAGGTCTGGCAAAAAAAAGGAAGGACCACCAACAAGAACCCAAGTTCATGCTGGCTGCTGACTCAACATGGAAATGAGGTTTCAGGGTAGGAGCTGAAGGTCTCATTTGGATTTGCTGGAGAGTGTTTTCTACACCTCTGGAAGTGGGGACCTTAATGACTGCTGCAGCCATGTAATGGAGGGAAGACCAGGGTTCTGCCTTTTAGCCCCAGACTTCCTGAGTGGAGACCCTTGAAAGCTTCCCCAGGCTGTGCAAGGACTGCAGAGCACAAGGTACCAATCAGCTTCCCACTCTGGCCCTTGCTGAGGCCTCTTTGAGGAGAACCATCCCCAGAGGAGGAAAAGGAACTGGGCCTGATGTTGTCCCTCAGCACCTGTCCTTCAGGACGTGTGCAGGGGTACTTTGGCTGTCAGCAGAGCTCAGCAAGAAAGTCATGAGAAACCCACCCCAAGGGACTCCTGTCCTTTTTATCCACAGGTTTAGGTCTTTCACACACCAGCAAGCATGGAGTTAAGACTGCAGTTCAGATGAAATCCAAACATTTGCAAGTGTGGGAATTCCCAAAGAAAGCAACAAAACTACCTTCACTCTGCCCTCCCAGCAGTGCTTTTACACAGCTTGCAGCTGAGTCTGCCTCGGCCAGCTGCAACAAAGACTTTAATCTTATCAGTGACCATAAAAACTCAAATTCCTCTTAGCAGAATTGCTGATGGGGACGGTGGTGCTAAGCCTGGCTTCATTGCAGGCTTGTGCAGTCAACAGCAGGGAAAAATGCTATATCACAAATTCCTGAATCACAAATTCCTGTATCATCCCCCACTCCACAGGATCCAAAATGCCTTTTCCCTCCATCACTTTAGGGGTAAGATTTTCATATTACTGAAGCTAAACAGGTACAATGCTTCCTGCAGGCTCACCTAAAGTGCTGCAGAATGCTCTGCCCTGACAGCAGGTGTGCTTGGCTGCAGGTGGGACCAACAGCTCCCATGCATGGCTCTGCCAGAAAGGCAAGGGAGGACTGTGTGCCTGTGGGTAGAAGTTCCTGGCGAAGACACTTCTCCCTGCAAGGTGCAGTATGTTCAGCAAGTATGGCGTGTGTCCATGGGAATGGCTTGGCATTTTGATGGTGAGAAAGCAAAGCTTTGAGTGCTCATCTCCCACCTGGGCTCTCTTCCATGTATGTGGGCAGGTGCTAGAGCTGGGGAGCAATAGGTGGGGTCAGGTCTCGGACATGGAGCTGAGACCTGGGTTACACCTCAGTGGCTAATTTTAGGTGTTACTGTCAAACAAAAAGGTGCCAATTAGGTTGTCTCCCACAGTCTGTAACTTAGAGCTCCATCCCACAGATACTTGGACCTCAGGCAGGAGGTGGTGAGGAAGACCTCCACATGCATGGGCCTTTCCTGGGCTACTGTCTCTCCCTTGCACATCTGCCACTGCCGTCATCCTTCCTGCTGTCACAGGTTCATCCCACTACCTCCTTATTTGTCCTCTCTTGAGGTATTTATCTATCACCTTCTATGACCCCACCAGCTATGCCCAGCCTCCCCACACTTTCAGAAGAATTAACCATTTCTGTGTTCCCCTTGCCTCTCCCTTATGGTGCATGTCTTCTCTCCTCCCAGCCCACTCACCCACATGCATTTCCCTCCCCATGCACATGAGTGGTCTTTACATGTACACTTCTCATGAAGGGCTGTGAGACGATCTGAGCACTGCTCCAGCTCAGTCTGGACTCTAGTGGAGATGTCTCACCCGTGTAAGGAGGTTTCCCCTCTGCTTTGCAGCAGATAGCTCCTCTTGCCCACTGGGAAGACCCCCAGGATACCCAAGGACAAAGCACCCTTGTGCCAAAGACCTGGAATGACCGTGCAATGCAGACACACTTGAACGCCCTCTGAGAACAGGTCTGTAAGTACTGCTCGTGGCTTTCCAAGGTCTCACTCCTGATGCTGATAGGAAGTCACCCTGCTTGCACAGGAGAGGCTGGTGGAAATACTTGGCATGCACTTCAGCTGTTGATAAGGCTGGACTATCTGCCAATACACACTGTGCCTCTCCCTCTGTCTGACTTGGAGTGGTCTACAGTTCTCATCTCCATCATATGTCAACAGCTGTGCCTTCTGGCTCCTTCCCCTTGCCTCACCCTTTGTACGTGTTGGATTAGAGTTGCTCAGCACAGGGGTTGGCCAAGACCCCAATGCCCAGGTCCTGTGATATCTGCCTGCTTTGGGAATCGAACCATGGAGGATATCGCAGAGGCACACAGTAGTGCTTGCAACTGCTTTCAGACACGTGGCTTCACTTGCAGAAGTGTGCATCTAACCCTGGTGTTGGGCAGAGGGAGATAATGGGCCTCCTTCCTCCCACTATCGCTGGCTGGGAGGTGACAAAGAGCCATCCTAATTAGGGGCTACAGAGATGACGCTTGCACGGAGAACAAGTTTTATTTATGAGCCAGATTAGGAGGCATTAATTGCTTTCTCTCCTGGTTTCTGCTCAGAAAGGTACAGTAATCACAGGAACATTTTTGACATTGTTGACATAGCTTCCCAGCCCTCCTGCTGAGAAACAGGGACTCTTGCATACTTCAAAAGGGCTTAAAGGCTCGGGTTGTGCCACCACAGTAGTAGTGCCGATCTAGGACTGGGGTGGGGGGAATTTGCATTAGAAGGATTAAATACCAGGGCTATTGTGGAATTTTAAACTGATGTTTTCCGGCTGACCACAGGCCCAGAGCTTGTGTGTGGCATGTTTGAGCCTCAAAAGTGCTCTTGATCCTCTGATCTTTTATTTCATAACATTTCTCCCCACTCCCCCCCTTCAAATGTATTTTGCTTTTCTTTTGGCTGCTGAGCAGACACACACTAGCAAAAGGAACACGTTGGGTTGACAGTACTGAGAGCTGTAGGAAGCTCAGGAAAGCTTTCTTTGCATGTATTTGAAACAGTGAGTGTCTGGATTACTCTTGTAGTCCAGGGCCCTGCACTAACAACAAAGTTAAGACAAGATCCATTCTGATCATTCTGATCCAAGTGCCCTGTGAATCTTTGCCACAGTCCTACGCAAACACTAAGGGGTGTTCTTACATCTGATTATCTTACAAGATGTGTGTCTGGCTTGTGGTTCATAAAAAGCCCTCCTGACTTTCATAGCATGATGCAAAATGAGAGGTTTCTTGCAGCTTCATCAACATAATGATGTCTCTGCTGAGACAACCCACTACCAAAACATCAGTCCATTATATTCCTGGCACTTCTCAAGTATATTGCTCTGCAGGAAGAGATTGATCCTGTGAGGATGCTCAGCCTCTGACACCACTGCAACCATCACGTTTCTGTGCCAACCTGCCATCCAGCTGTCATTAAATGGGCTCAGGCTGCACACAGATTTCCTGCTGTGGTAGCAAACGGCTTCTTATTAGGTCCTGCAGCTGTTTCTGGGTTAACTCTCAGAGTAGTCACCCCCCTGCACAGCATCATGTAAGAAAAACATGATTCTGGCAGGGAAAGATGTTTGGGGCTGGGGTTTTAGGTTGGTTTTTGTTTGGGGTTTTTTTGTGCTCTGCACAGAGGTGAATACCCAGCCTTCCAATATTAGCCTTGCCACATGCAGCATCCCAAAGCTGAACAAGACTTGCCTTGGCTTGTCTTTGAGACAGACATTAGAAGCTGGAAAGGGCCAGTCTTGGTCTTTAGAATGCAGCATTGTGGTTTGATGTCCGAGCAGGGCCTGAAAGGGAGGCACATGCCCCTCCCTGAAGACTGGGAGCACTCGGGGAGTCCCCCCCCTGCCACATCACCACATCACAGCCAGCAAGCATCCTTCCACAGGATCATCATGACAGCTCCATGAAAGCACAGACCCACAGCCTGCTCTCAGCTCTTGCTTAAGTCTGGTTGCCTCCCCAGAGCACAGTCCTGTGGTTTACAGGGCACAGGCACCCTCTGTAAGCAGAACCAGTCTCTTTCCACTGCCATGTGGCCCTTTGTGGCTGAAGACCCCTGTCAGTGTCAGCTAAAAATGCTGGGGACCTAATATGCTAATATATCTGTTCCTGTCCTTTCAAGAATCCCTCTTTCTGGTGTTTCTAGTAGTTATTATAATTCAGCAAGGACTTGGCAACTCCTCAAAGCTAGCATTTCCCCTCAGTCTGGTGCAGCAAAGTAATAAAAGAACAACCACTAAAGATCTTGGATCAGTTACACAGCGAGGCAGCAAGAGGAGCTCAACTTTTTCCCTGCAGCCATGACTCAGCTTTACAGCCCATCCCCTACATGGTAGTTTCCCCAAAGTGATGGTTGTACCACAGCCAGCCATCCCTCTACCACATTTCCTCGCACATCCCGGGATGAATCCTCCATGGCAAGCTGAGTGTGCTGTCATGGAAGCAGCAGAAGATACAGGCTTCAAAAGCAGGTGTGCTCTCATCTGCATTTGACAGATGCCTGTTAATTATTTATAATGCATGAGAGGTGTACTTGGTGCTAGACCAACAGCAAGCAAGACCAGCCCCTTTCCCCAGTGAGTTTTCCATGCAGGTTATGCAGATACCAAGAGGCAAGGCAGGATCAGGCATGAAGGAGGGAGCCAACCATGTCACGGAGGAGGATGGTGATGAAAGGAGAGACAAAAGGTGTGAGACATTTAGAGGAATTGAAAGGGGATTGTTTGAAGAAGGGAAGAGAAATGGTTTTCTACTCATGAGAAACAAAACATAAAGAGGCAGCAGAAATTTGTCACAAGTATCAGGGAGTATTGAGAAGACGTACCAGCTTGAGGCTTGAAACCAGCACAGCTCCTGCTCTGGCCACCATATCTTACTTGTGCCATAAGGCTGTTGGAACCTGGGGATGAATAGTCCTAGAAATGCAGCAGAAGGGGCTGCCACGAGTTGGTCTTCTGCAATATGCACCGATGTGCAAGGTCCTGGATGTGTAGCATGAAAGGATAAGCAGGAGCTGGGGAAATACAGGCATGACAAGATCTATGCTGGGCTGCCTGTACAGACCTCTATGGTCCTGCATGCTTGGGAACAATTTGTCTCACAGCAGTGTTGCTCAGACAACTCTCTCTCCTCTGTTGAGGAAGGGGTGGGCAGGAAAGCACCAATGATACTACAAGAGGGGCATAAAGTCACCGCTACCTCCTCACAGGAGACACAGCCCACAATCCATCCTGCTTCACTCTTGTGGCTGCAAACTGTAAGGAGAAAAGCTGCTGACAGAAGGGAGTCCTTTAAATCAATAGACAACCCAATGGCTCTTTGATTCACAGTGCCCTGGTTCAATATCCTGCTGGAACAAGGATAAGTCTCTATTTGATGGTCTAGTCAGTAAGATGCCTTTTTGGAATCCTGCGCTGACCACATCAGACCATGCAATTTCTCTCCTCCTTGCCAGGATGCACTTACATGTTGCCTGCTTTACTAGTTGAGGCAGCCCTTTTATTTCAATCACTTCTTCTCACTGGCTTCTGCAACCTTCTGAAACCATTTCAAGTTGATATTTTTTTTCCCCTGGGCTGAAATTTCTCATGCTCATGCTCAGCCCCGGGTGATGAAAGTTTGACGATTATCTGCTGTTGCTGGTGTCTTGACTCAACAAAGTGGTGATTTTGGGCTGGAACAACTGGAACTCACTGATACACTGATTGGAGGAGGCACAGAACAAATTGTGCCTCCTCAGTGACACCACACACTCTAATTTTCAGGTCCCAGGGCGTTTCTTCACCACCGCTTCAGCACCCAGGCAGTGTCCAGATTCCAGAACACCCTCCTTGCTTCAGTCCGTGCTGCCTGCTGATCCAGCATGCATGATCCTGCTATGGCTTACCCATGCAGATCAATTCAGAGACCTTAGCAAAGTGGTTGATATTATTAAAGAGTAACATAATCAAACAGAGCCCGCAGGCTTAGCAAGCCAAGTTGTTGCAGGGTCACGCTGCTTTTCATGAACTTCTTTTTCCTTTGGCACAAACCTTGCTAATGTGTGGCCCCTGATTTTGCAGAGTGCCCATCCTTTTCCCTGTTTGCCTCCCCTGACTTCTAACACACAGTACACGGAGTTTTTCTCTGAAATCCCATGGGACAAATGGGCCTATTCACAGGATTAAGTGCTGCCCAGTATGGTTTCCAGAGCTAGCTTGACCGCAGCACAAGACTTGGGGCTCTTGATTTCAGCTGACTTCCTCTGGGTATGTGGAAGTGAGCTGTCTCTGTGTAGGTTCTTATGGCTCTCTTGCAATCCCTTTCTCTCTTTTTTTGGGTCCCTTCGTTTCACCTTTTCCAGTCCCCTATACATACTAGTGCCAGGAGACCCCTTCAACACCATCTTCCCCTCCCTGCAACTGAGCCCTTAGCAACATGATCTCAGCTGGATACTTCATCTCTGTGCCCCACTGGTAGCTCAAGATCAGTCAAGGGTGACATCTGAGCCCACATTCTTCTTTACACGGCCCTTGTGTGCTCTGCAGCTGTTGGAAGGAGCCCTGCTGGAGAGATCCATGAAAGGCAACACTGGGCAGTGGCAGAGGACTTTTCATCTCGTTTCACCCTGTGAAGAGCCCAGCTGAGCAGATACCTCAACATAAACATCTGTGAAAGGAGGGTGGAAGAGATTAAAAGCCTTGAACCCCTTTAAAGTCATGAAATAGTCTGATAGTGAAGGCAGGACAGATGACAGAGAAGCTAAGGGGGCATGGCATGGAAAATTATCCAAAGCCAAGCTAAATTCAAAAGAAGGCTAGAGCTCATCTGTGCTCCCCTCACTCTCTCTTGGCACCCTCCACCACTCGGAGCACCTACTGCAGAGCCCACTGGGAAGCAAGGCGCTTTCCCAAAGGGCAGAGTATTAGCTTTGAATCAAAAGGACATTCAGGCAGCCAGCAGGTCTGGTGGGAGGGAGGGCTGGGGGAAGCACAGCGCCCCATCCTGCCCAGCTCTTGGAGCCCAGTCGGATCAGCTGGGGCAGGGGTGAATAAAATGTCTCCAGTGTCAGCCAGTGAGGCTTGCCTTCCCTTTATAGCAGCCCTGACGCTGAGTGAGAGACACCACAGGGAGAGCTGAGCTTCAGGGCTGAGGGGGGGCCAAATGCTGGCCTGCAAAGTCAATAGTAATTTAACACCCCACTGACTTTTTTGGTTGGCAACAGGATAGATATTTAAATCATAACCTTCTCCCTCCTATACCCCTCCTCCCCACCAAAAATAAATAAATAAACCCAGTAGACCCTTTTTTGGCCTGCCAAGAACTTGGAGCATTTGCTGTGCACTCCCCGAGCCTCATGTTGGGCACCATCAGCTGAGTCTTTCCTTGAATCAGGGATGCTCACTCCCATCCAGCCTTTGGAGGGGTGCTGAGGACCAGGTGTCAGCAGGGCTGGCCCCAGCAGCTGGCTGGGACGCAGGTCTGTGTCCCTGGGTTGCTGTGCAACCAGAGGCACAAGGCTCAGCACAGCAGTGCATACGTGCTGTTCCATCCATGCGACAGCCAGCTCATACCAGCCTCTCTGACCCCTGGCACGGCACTCACGGGCCCCAGCTGGGCTCATAGCCTGTCAGGGGAGCAGCAGGAGAGGCCAGGAGTCTGTGAAGAAAGTGGGGAATATGGGGAGGAAGGGGAAAAAATTGTATTTTTGAGCCTTAAGTAGTGCCCTTAAAGAGCCACCAGGATCTGAGACCAAATTCTTTTCCACTTGAAACAGATGCCTGAAAGCAGGTCCTACAAACTCCCTGCTCTCTGCGGGTTACAAAGCCATTGCCCCTCAGCCCCTCAAGACTGAAATCTTCTTTTTATTAATTTGTTCAGTCCCTGGAAGAAATTGAGCTCATTGCAGAGCCATCTTCTGCTCAGTGGGAATTGTCCCAAAACCCATGTTTTGTCCTCCCACCCCACAGCATAGGACAAAGAATCAGCTCCAGCATCTTCCTTACCCCCTTTCCCTTGAAAGAGTGTCTTTTCCTTGCACATGGTACTGCAAAACTGCTCCTTCCCTAAGGGAGCTCTCTGTCATTCTTTACAGCTCTGGTTTCTGTTTGCACCCTCTGTCCATGGGTCCTAATCCACCAGGCAATGAATTCAGTGGAAGAAACATCCATCAGCTGCAAGGCCCATTGAATATGCCTGATATCAATTAGGATCTAATTTGTCTATTCTTATTATTCACATATGAGTCCTGCGACTGAGACTCCCAGCAGTAAATGGGAAATTTTCTCCCTCTCTGCACCTGGGTTTCAGTGGCTTTGATCAAACTAAATGGCCTGGCTTGAACTTCTGTGGCTGCAGCCCCTGCCTACCACCACTGGGCTGGATGTAGCAGAGAAAAGCACTGACTTTGGGAAGCGGGAAGCAAGAAGAGGAGCTAGCTTGGAAGAACACTTGCGAGTAATGGATGTGCAGTGGAATGTCCAGTTATCCCCAGAGTCTTTCTAATAGGACGACCTTCAGGTGAGCAGCAGGACAAGGAGCTTTTGTTAACGCGTTTGGAGAGGCCTGTGTGCTTTCACAGGGCTGGCAGGGACTGAGGTGCTCCCCAACAGCCTGCTTTCCATTGGGCTGGGCACGCCAGTTGTCAGAAAAGCTGAGAAGTCAAAAAAGGGGGCTGCAAACTAAGAGCTAAGTGATGCTCAATGTAAGTACAGGATTAGCTCCCTCCAGTCTCCTTTGCATATCAACACAGCTCTGGGCAGAACTGCGAGTCCGAGCACCTATAAATTAAGGCTATAGTCCACAAAATGTCTGAAGAATGCCCTGCTGCCAAATGCAAGTGCTGACTGTGAATATTAGGGCTAAACCTGCTCCTTTAGAATATCTGAGAGTTGGATTCTGTCCTATTCCCTCTCTTATAGTGATGCAGCAGGAGAGTTGCTTAGTGCAGCCCAGCCTTTCAAATGCTGGTGCCTGAAAGTAGGTTCCAAAATATGTGTGGAGCAGCCCTTTTCAGAAGCTCAGTGAATCTGGGTGAATAATGTCAGATGTCCTCAGAGCTGTTGAAAATGCATTCCAGATGCCTAACTCTGGTTTTTGGAGCCAAATTTGAGGTGAGTATGATGGAAAAGTTTGGTTTCACTTGTTAGCAAGTCCTTCAGTTCATACCCAGTGGAGAAAAGGGACTAGCAAAATTTAGGATAGCTACAGTAGAGGACAATAGAGACAGAAAATTGGTCTGTTAGCAGATTTCCACCCATTTTTTTTGTAAGCCCATGAATAAATATGTCTCCAATGCCACTGTTTGTTTTTATTCTTCCTGAAAATGGTCCTCCTGTTATTTTTACCTCATCCCTTGGCAGTCTTTGTAATCCCTCTAGTATGTTCTTTTCGTAAAGAAATCTAGTCTGAACAGAAGAAAGGTAATGCTCTTGTCCACACCTCTGTTGGGGCTTAGACAACAGTGGTCTATGGCATGATGTTATGGGCTGTGCCACTGACTGAATAGAAACAGGAATGGCTGTGGGACTGTGCTTCCTTCTGTCCCTCAGATACATCTTACTTTCAGGAATGGTGCGCAATAAGTTCTAGGGACTTCTCCTTTTTCTCAGTGACTATTTAAAATTGAGCAACTTTTTCTTCCTCTATCAGTTTTGTACAACTTCTGGTTTATATGCACCTCCTTTCAGGCCAAAGGAGATATTTGGGAATGCTGAGCTTCATAGACCACTGGGCTTTGCCTTATGAGCTGAACAGACCCCAGGCACTGCTGAGTGGACACACCTGGATGATGGAAGCAGTGGGTCTGAGAGGAGGTAGATTATGAGTGTGCAGGGCTGTATTCAGAGGAGTTCCACTCGCAGCTCTTCCCATCAGAGGGAGCCTCTCAATCCCTGTGTCTTTGGGAGCTAGCTTTATCAACTAAAATCAGCTCAGGAACTTTGCCTGCAGATTCCAAAATAGTCCCATCCTTGCCTCCCTCCTTCCAGCTCCCTCTCTTTAACCAATACCTCCTCAGGGCTAGGGGAATGGCAGAGATCCCAAGGGAGTGGTGGTGGCGGGGAAATCCCAGACATCTGGAGACGACCTGCTGTAGGGGAGGAATTTAAATGCCAGCCTTCCCATGAAAACTCAGGAGACATGGGGAGAGGGACCAGACTACTTCTTTCAAGTCCCTTTGATATTCAAGAAAATGTTGCCCGAAGACCCCAGTGGGCTGGTTCTTATAAGATGCATCTTCATGATGTTCTCCAGGCACAACTGCTCAACAGAAACACATTTGGCCTAAGCAGGAATAAATGAGCTTGTGTGTCCCAGGCCTTCAACCCTCTCAGTCCTGACTGGTCAATGTACCAACAGACATTGGTATTTGAACTATGTCTTTACAGAGTTCCACTGGTAGGGAGGAGATGTTCTCATGGCAGAGAACTCTTGGGGGGAGCCACAGCGGCATTGTGAGCTTGGTATTTTCTGAGTTAGTCTCATGTGAACACAGTCCCAGAGCAGAAAATGACACAAAATCAATTGCACAGATCAATACCTGTTCTGATGTGTTTCCTGGTGACAGGCCAATTGAAGGTAAACACAGTCTGAACAAAGTCTGGGCACAGCAAAATGTTCCAGATGGGAACCAGAAGTTCAGAGCTCATCAGAGCCATCTCCACACACACATTACAGGCACCAACCAAACACTAATAAATGATTAACAGGGCTGCTGTGCATTAGCCTCAGCTTTTGGTCCCCTCCCACTACTTCTGGATAATTTCACAAAAAAGGCAGATGATAGGGAATTGTGCATTTGGAGAAATTAATTAGATATTTAGCTCTCTGTGGACCTCATCCAATCCTGAGAATCCTGTTTCCCCCTTCCTAAATGCCTCAGATCATAGACCAGTCCTTTCAGATGGAGGTTGCTCAAAGGCAGTTCCCTTTAGAGACCATCTAAAGTCTTAAGCATCCAACTCTTTCCTGAAGACCTACAGAGTAATGCAGCAACCCTCTTCTTCTTTCTGTGAATTGATCTTTATCTTCAGAATCCTTACTTCTTCATATGATGGTAAAGAGAGACAAGACCTAGGGATGGAAGTTTCTGCTTATGATGTCAAGAAAATCCCTTGGACTTATTGCCTCTTTCAGACCCTCCTCCCACATTTTCACTTCCCCTTCACTTCCTCTGTCCTTCAGCTGTGGGTAGTCTGGACATCCATCCGACACTTCTGTCCCTCAGCCCATTTTCCATGCCTGTAACACTACAGCACTGTAATATCAGAAATATTCTCTTTCTTGGGTGCTGCCCACTCTTTTGCACTCCATAGTACAGTCACACTGTCAGCCTTGTAACAGGCTGAAGGGAAGGAAGCCTTCATTTATTTTGTCAGGCTCCAGCCCTAGTTTTCAATACGGCCTGAAACTGGTGGGAGGGACTCTGATATCCAACTGTGATCAGATATAGCCCAAGTGGGCAGAAGAATCTGGAGCTCAAATTGGTCTTGTTCTTTCTATTCCAATTGGGGTCTTCATAGCCTTTCCCTTGAACAAGGGCATCTTGAGCTAGAGAATATCACTGGTCAGGTCTCCAGGAGCAAGAGGGGATGACACCAAAGGGGACTGTGCCGTTTCATGTCTGCAGAGCACAGCAGCTCTGCACCAGACAGCTTCATTCTTGTTCTCTGACCTTCAGTTCCCCCTCTCAATAATTTTATTCATTATACAACACCAGGATTAGACAGTGCCTGCTGGCTGGCACGCTCCGATGGGCATTAATACCTGCTGGCACAGAAGCAGGCACATGCCAATACTCCTGTGTGCTAATGAAAAGGCACCATTTCCACTCCCATTTCAGCACACATGAGGTTTCCAGAGAGCCAGCATTGATCTTTGTGTTCAGGAGAACATGTGCTGCCATCAGGCCTGCCTTGCAACTCCAGGAGTCCTGCGGCTTAGGGCAATGACAGAGAGTGGGATGAGGGCAAAATGAATCCCTACAGAATTATCGTGGGGCCAGAGATTGTCAGCACCGTGTCACACAAAAGAACTCTCAGTTCGAAGGCCCAACAGCAAGACAACACCCCAAGAACACTGCACGTGACCTTACTGTCATCTTATCAGATTAGCAGGAACTCACTGTCTCATAGTGCTATGGGGCACACGAGCCAAGCAAGGTATTTTTCTAAGAAGTAGTATTTATAATGGTCTCCAAATGCTGTGTTGGAATAGTAACTATTTAAAGCATGTTAGACTTCCAAAAGAAAAATGTCCCTTGTTGCTTCTGATAAACTAATTTCAAGGCCACGGGGCTGAGAAGGAATTTGCCCTCAAGCTGGCTTAGTCCAGAACCAACCACTGCAGAGTATCTTGAAGTATATCTCTGGAGGAACTGATAACAATCACATTTCGACTCAGAATGGACAATGGAGCTATGGAGCCATTAGGCTGATTCAGATGTCTGCTATGACCAGAATGGACAGCATCTGTCCACCTGATCCATAAATGTTTATGGTTCTGATCTAATGTGATGTATGGGAATATAAAACCTTTGAAAAAGTGGGGTGCTAAGTGCAGAAATGGGCATGACAGGTACTAGCACTGGAGGGGCTCATATCCTGCAGGTGACAGATCTGATGTTGTATGGCAATTTAAAACAATGCTCTAAGACTATTAACAGCAGCCTGGCACTGCTGCAGTTCATGTGTCAGACAGTGGGTCATCTGAAGCCTCTGTGAACAGGACCATATACACACACATGCTTGGTGACAACCACCCACCCCCAGCAAGTTAAGGATATAAGGATTTGCTACTCAGCTCTTGGGGTGTGGGAATTTTGATTCAGTTCCACGCATGCAGCTCTGCAATTCAGGCTCTGCAAACAATAGTTTGGTCACTCCAAGAGCAGTGAGCATGAAAAGGGGTGTGACTGGAGCGGCTCTGTTCCCAGAAGTCAGGCCAATTCTCTAATGGGAGCTCAACCAGCATCTCTGCTGAGTGTCCAGAACAGCGGTTTTGGCAGCCTCTCTGGAGATAGTTCCAGTTCAGGAGAAACTGCTGCTACATTTGGGACAGACAGCGTGCAGATCACATCTGTGTGCAGCCAACAGCACAAGCAGACATCTTTGCCAGAGACACTTCTACAGCATGCTTGATCTTGACTTTTTATTCATTGTATTGCATTGTTCTTGCACGTCAGCCCCTTCCACTCCCCTCTGCCTTACCAACCGTTCATTGCCAAACCATGCCACATCTCCTCTCTATCCAAACCTTTCTTTGTTCCTCTGCTGCTTCCCCCACAAAAAGATTTCTCTTTCGCCTCTGTTTCAGACTCACATATCCCCTAGAAAACACCCTGATCTGAGTGTTTCCTATTAGAAGCACAGGAAATACAAAAATTTTTGCTTAAACAAAAAAGCCCTGCTACTAACCTGCATGAGAAAACCTTCCTCTCCTGTAAATTCTTTGGGCTAGGCACCGTTTCATCCTATCTCTCAGACAAATCCTCCAGCACAAAGCCTCTGTGCAGCTCAGTTGCAGTTAACAAACAGGAACTATGAACTGAGCTTGCAAGGGATGAAATGGTAAAACTGACCTTACTGGAATAAGTTCATTCCCGTTTGCAATTATCTGGTGACAGACTTCACCTCAGGCTGAATAAATATAATAATTCAGTTTCCAGAGCTCCAGTTACTATTTCATAAATGGTGCTCAACTGTGACTTGGCCTGGCTTCAAACAGGGATGAGTAGCTTAGCTCCAATTGATTTGTTCTTTAAGTAAAAATTAGAGCAAGTACAATGCCAGGATTGCAGTCCCCATGTGAAGCATGATATCTCTGAGAGAGAGAACATGGCTTTGGACCTCGAGCTGATAGCTGGGTTCTGAAACCAGCTCAGCAGGTGATCTTCAGAAAATCACCATTCTTCAGGTTTCAGTTTCCTGAAGGAAAAGGGGAGCATCATAATGCAGTACCACAGGAACCACTAGAGTGTATTTCCCTTTCTTGAAACCAGTATTGAGTCTTATGTAATTACATTTACAGTCAACTTCATGTGGTATTTCTTTCAGTGGAGCACTCCTTCCTAAAAGCATTGTCCTCGAATGCGCATGAGCGCTGCTTTGAAGAAGGGCACCATAGGCATCTAGCAGTCCTCTGACAGAACAAAGATTTCCCTGCACAGTGCAGTCTGGTCCAGACAGGTCAGAAATGTATCAGCAGAGGCTTAGGGTTGATAGATGTTAAGTTTGGAATAAGTCAGAAATAAGCCTTCATAATTCGGTGAGTATCTGTTCCTAAAACATGAGTCAACACCAGCACAAACATGGAGGTTTCAACAATCTCCATTGGGATTCTAAAAGACAGTGACTAGCAACACCTCTGCACAGCAGCATAAATCAAGAGCCAGGGGATACTGAGGTCAGCTGAAACGTACTGGTGGAACCAGGGCTGGAAAAGATCTGGACCACCTGAGAGGTTGAGTGCATTTAGGGCAGGAGGACAGATGACAGAGCTGTGTAAGGCAGGGGATTGGAAGAATGGTGGAGATGTTCTAGATCTGGACAGCATGACAGCAGCAGCAGCATAGCTGCACATGAGGCAACATGGAGTGACAGGGGAAGGGATGTTGTCAGGAGGAGTAGTGGCCACAAAGGCTGCACGCAGTGGCCTGCAGCCAGGCAGTGCTGCAATCGGCCTCTCACTGCTGTCAGCAGCCAGTGAGGCCACAAACTGAAAGACAAGGCTGCACAGAGAAGATTATGAAACCCACCACAGCTGTATGCGTAGGAGCAACCTTAAGTTGTTCAGAGAATGAGATATTAAGGTGACGCTTCACACACCCAGGCTTCATGCAATAGAACTACCACCTCACAGCAGTCCTCAGCACATAAAAAACTGGCCCTGCTGAGGGTAATGCAAGGGCATAGTGGAGTATTTCTGCAGGGCTTGGAGCTATTTGCAGTGCAGCAGCAGCTCTGGTGACAGCAGCAGCTCTGCATCCCTCTATGACAGCCTGTTTTGCATAGGGCTGGCTGCTGGAAACCCAGGCTATAGCACAGGGGAACAGGGTTGGTGTTTAGTCCCCTTGATGGAAAAGGGCAGTCTCTGCCTGAAAGGTGGCCAGTCTTTCACTTCAGCAGAGGGGAGAAATGAAATTGATTGTTTGAAAGATACAAATGTTAAAAGTGTTCCCTATAACCCTGCCTGGAGATGGTTACTGTGAATAACGCCATGGGTGCACCACACCACTTCTGGCATAGCTAGCTTTTTTTTTTTTAATCACTCCTACTGTTGATAAAAATCCAGAGATACGGACACAATCCCAAAGTTATCCAGAGAGATTCAAAATATCCCATGGCTGGCAAACTTAAATAAAAGCTTTGATGTACCATGGATGCCTCAACAGCAATAGAGCTGCAATTCCCTGGGTTAAGGTGTGTCACAGGACAACCTGCCTTTGACTGCCTTGACAGAGTTCCAGCAAGTGGGATGGATGGTAGCCCTGCAGGGGACAGCCTCAGCATGTAGACAACTACTACTCACCCATGGCCATGGGCACTGGCAATGCCACTGTCCCCATGGGCCCCAGAGTCCCCTTGGCTGGCAGGACTTAAACAGAGGACTCTGCTGAGCACCATGACAAATGGCTGCAGGACTGGCACCACGAGCCACCACTGGGAGGTCCTGGAGGCCAGCCTCAGAAATCCTCAGGACTGCATTTTGCTCTCAAGGTGCCACATATCTGCCCCTTCCCTTGCCAGCTGCCTCACAGGCAGCTTCTTCTGCAGTTTCAGATGCTACACAAGGCTGTTCATGTTATCTTGCATGCAGACACTCGCCAGAGCTTGTATGAAGGGGAGGACAGGAAGGAAGACCCTACCAGAGGGCAGGAAAGGCAAAACAAATTAAAAATACATCCATGCTGGTAAGTAGCAGGAGCCCAAGGTTTGTACTCTCCAGTTCATCATGTCCAGCTCTTGCACTGTTGACGCATGGGGTCTCAAGGTGGCAGAGGGTGCCAGCTCCCAAGGAGCTGACCCATGTTTCTTTCCATAGATTTTTTTGGCCATCTGGCTTGAAATGTCAGTTTAAGAAACTTTAAACAAATCTTAATTGGTTTTTTCAAGCAGTATTTAAAGCCCAGTCCTTAGGTGAGTGGGCACTGAAAATCCCAAGCAAATTTTTAAAATCCTGACCCAAATAAATAACCAATTAATACTTACGATATCAAAGTACTGCAATGAAGGGGGAGAACCCCGATGGCTACTATAAACCTCTGTTCATTGCAACTGCATTGGGAATGAGATCTGGGTAACCCCATTTTCAAGTAGGGCAGGATCTCCCCCACTTGCACATGGGCATGCAGTGCTGGCAGTCATGTCCACCCTTGCAGCAACTCCCCATCTTTGTCCTGGTGTCCTGCACAGAGGTGAGCTCCACTCATGGCAAACATCTCTAACACACTGTCAAACACAAGTTATTGCCTTGTTGCTGGAGGTCAAGGGAGGTAAAGATTTCACATGAATATGCTGGAAACAGAAAACAAACACACAAAAATCCCCAGCAAGAAAGGACAAGCCAACCTTAACAAGCAAGTCCGTTACCCGTAAATAAAAAGAAGGCAATCACAACGTGCGTTAAGCTTGGGGGAGCCAAAAGTCATCTCTCGTCTGTGGGTGACTGATGGCTCGCGGGCTTTCCAGCACAAACTTGCCTGGTGTCGTTTGTCACCTGCGAGGGGTAAGCTGCTCCTGAAGGCTCCTCTGTGCTGGTGTGTGTGCGTGCGTGCATGTAACTCACGGAATTTCAGCAAAGTCGCATAAGAGGATTGTAGTCCTGGTTCAGCTAAAGACTTAAGATTCTGCATAATGTGTTAAGAGGAGCTTAATGCAATCCTACTACTCTGCCACAGAAACCCTGAACAGCAGCCTGTCTGTTCTCACCTTTCCCCATCTGCTAGCCAGCTGTGGAAGAGCTGGCTGGCCCTAGGACTGCTTAAAGGAGCAGGTGCATAGGCAGAGTTCAGGACTCTACATCTGTCTTCTCATGAGAGCAGATTTTTGTGCTCCCTACAATAAAAAGACA
This sequence comes from Aleadryas rufinucha, assembly GCA_013397815.1. Classification (NCBI taxonomy): domain Eukaryota; kingdom Metazoa; phylum Chordata; class Aves; order Passeriformes; genus Aleadryas; species Aleadryas rufinucha. The sequence goes on from VZTH01011315.1 coordinate 280,159, forward strand.
CTGTGCAGGACAACTGATGCAAAATTCTTACGGTGTGGAGGATTCACATTTTTGCATAATCTGAAGGCCTCTGGTCGATGTCTCTTAATAAAGGAGTCTTCACAGCTCTGAAAGAGGAAAAGAGAGCCAGAAAAGAGCAGTTTCATGTCTCAGTGGCAGGAAATATTCTGAAAGTGAGGAATGGATCTCTTGGCCAAAATTACATCATCTAGGAGGACATGTGCTATTGTGGAATAAGTTATTGTGGCTAAGGCAACACAGGTAAGTGTGTACTTGAGATGAGACCAGCTGTCTGAGAATTAGAGCAGGGATGGCAAAGGGTAGGGAAAAAGGAACAGAAAGGCAAGGTACTCGTAAATCAGACATGAATGTCAGGCAATAGTGAGGTCAAAAGGTTGGGTGAGGGTGTTTCCTGCTACTCAGTTGCTGGGAAAGTTTGGGTTTTAACAGCCAAGCCAGAATCACACACATCCTTCTTCTGAACTTCTCCATGTCATTGTGCCCCATCTGCAAAACAAATCTATTGTGAAATTCTTTCTCCTAGAGTCTGCATATCTTCTTCCTAGACTCTCAGATTACGACGGTGCAGTGTTACGAACAGACTACATGCTTAGGCACAAGCTCCTCTGGAGTCTCCAGTCACTGCCTCACATAAATAAAGAAATAATAATGCAAATCATGAAATAATGATGCAGATTTCCCAAAGTTGTCACACTGACCAGGATACTAGAGACTGGGGAAAAAAATAAAGGAAGAAAATTTATTAAAACCTGGTTGGCACAAACATAGCAAAAAATAACAGTTTCAGGTCAATGTGAGTGAGGCAGGGAAAGGAAGTGGACTAGAATATGAGTTATTCCCTATTCTGGAAGACAGCAGAATGCTAGGACAGCATTTCAATGCTCCCCATGCTGGAGAGTTTCTGAGTAGAAAATTGGAAAAGTAAAGTCGCAGTAAGAGCAGATCAGTGATACAAAGTGATTCCTGCTGTTCATAATCAGTCAGCAATCAGGTGATGTGTGTAATAACTTCTGTCCTAGATGAATATTGCAGGGAGTAGTCCATATAGACAAACTTTACGTGTTTATGAGGTTGCTTTCTGGAAAGCAGTGACTTTGAGGAGCTCTGGAGGGTTACACAGATAATTCACTGGAAGCTGGCTCTTGGCAGAGCAAGAAAGCCTAACTTATTCCTCCTGGTAGATAATTAAGGAGATAGGGAGTACCAGAAAGAACATTTCCCACTGGCATGGCATTGACAAAACATTTACCCACGTTACAAAAGGGAAGTAGAATGACTTGAAAATGTTCAGAAATGAGCTACAGAAATTACATACAATCTCTAAGATGCTATCTAAGAGAATAAATTCTTCAGGATCCCTCCCATATAATTTATCAGAAGAAACTTAAGGACACTATGATATTTTAATGTTCTACTAAAGAAAAATGCACCCAAGAGCAGGAAGGTCTATTACCCCACAAACTAAACCCTAATAAAGTCCAATCCAGAAAATGGAACTCATAAAATTCAAGCTGAAAGTAAGATGCAGGGGTACGGTTTTTTTAAGATTTCAGGAAAGAAATAACTGAAATCATTTCCTGAGAAAAACGGTGAATTTGTCATCACTTGGACTCTTTACATCCAGTCTGGGATAATTGCTGAAGTACGTGGTCTACTTTACCAGAATGTGCTGGGTTTGATAAATACTGGGGAAGAGCAAAACGTCTGGACTGCCAGCTGGCCAGGCACAGCTCTGTGTGTTGGGTTTTGCAAGTGATGTGACGAGATCAGCCACTGTGGTCCTTGTGGCTGTAACAGTCAGATCTTGTAATGCATTTTCCGTCTGTAATTCTGACAGTGGCTTTCATAAGCAGCCAGTGAGGTGGCTGACCCACTGTGGCTGTGACCAGAGAGTCTCCTTCCTCGGTGCCTGATCAAGGCTGAAACCTTCGTTGGCATTGCCTAATGACCACTCTCCTTCTGAGGAGACAGATAATGAGAAATGGCCTTGGTGGGATTTCTCCACAATGTCCAAGCTACTTAAAGTTTGGCATGTGGGCAATCCTGGAGCCAGAACCAGAGTCTCAATGGAGTTTTCCTTACATCTCCTGGCACTGATTTCATCATCCATGTGCTGTGTTCTCTAGAAATCTATGCACAGGGTGAGATGTGAGCACCAAACTTTTATATCTGTCGAGATGATGACTCAGAATTTATACTGCTTTTCACTAGGGCCAGCATTAGATGTAGAAAATTAAGTCTATAAACAATGACTACCATCAGTTTCAGGGTGTGCCTACAGAAGAGTTAGGTCCTATCAGGAGACTTCAAAGAGGCAAGAAGAACGTACGGTATAAGCAACAGTAATGGAGAGTACCATACTTGACTCCAGCTCTGAGCTTTGCCTTTAATGCCTTTGATTGCATGCACGTCCTGCTCCATGCCTGGACTTCTGCAGCAATAGAAGAATTGTACTTCCTGTCTCCCACCCGTATCTTTACAGATTCCCAAATCCAGGGGCTCTCTCTCTCCATCTACGCTTGTGCAGTGCCCAGCAAAGAAAAGCACTTTTGATCTTCTCGAACAAAATCTCCATTGTTTTCTAAAAAAATGTCTAATAATAACTAAAGTGTCTGCTGAATATGGTCATAATTTAGGAAGCAAAGTATGTGGCCCCAGGTGAGATTTTGATGGAACCAAAAAGACTGTATTGATGATGGCTAAATTATTTATATTTCATTCTAGCATCATATTCCAGTAAGACAAAAGATAGATAGTTCCCCAAGTCTTCTCTGTAGTCTGTGGGCTCATGATTTTAAATGATCCCAACTCTCAGAACATTGTCCACTAAAGACAAATTCTTTCTCCCCTCTTCGATCACTTGTCTCTCCCAGTATACTCTGTTCTTCCCTGCTTATGTTATTTCAATATAAGTATTTGAGTCCCTCCTGCTACAAAGAGTGAGTTTCAATTTGGTTTTGTGTCCAAGTAGAAGCTTGCAACCCTGCTATGGAAATAATTGGAAGTTTTTTCATTCTTTTCCATGAGCTCTTGGAGTAGGTTCACTCAAATTTTCAGTTTACTTGTCTTATCTTTAGCGCTGAGAGCTGGATTACTACTGCTGGCAGGTATGGAGACCAGACTCCTTCCATAACGCAACTGTCTAGGAAATACACATTTTACAGTGCTTGCTTAGAAGCCAGTGAGAAGGAAAAAAAGAATTGGGGTGGGACTGGAAAAGGGAGTAATACTGGTGTTCAAAACCCTGTTTGTCTAATGCTAATGAAAATAATCATTCACTAGAACATTTACAGGAGCAAGAAACACCACATCTCACATGCTGGGAAGAGAATGGAATAAACTTCTGGAGAAAAGATTGAGATTCAGTGTAAGATTTTAGGTAGAGAGTCATCATTTGTTAGTGAATTCTTCCATGTATCATAGAGGATGTAAATATCCCACCTTAAATAGTAGAACACCATCAAAATATCTACCAAATGCTTAAAAGACCAGGAAGGAACATACTACTTGTCACTTCCCAAAGCTGTGCACTCCTGCATGATGACATGGAGATAGAAGATGCTCTTGCCCCTAAAGCAGAGGCAGATTATAAGTACTACAGCAACACCCTTGGGATGCTGATGGATAAAGTCAATTCAGGAGAGCAGAGGTGAAGCTTCAGGATCACGAGGGAAGTCCTAGTCAAGCTGAGCATGTGTTTAGTTGCAGAGGGAGGAATGAGAAATGCTGCTTATCAGGAGAAAGTTTTTCCCTTATCTCTGTGCTGAAGCTCTTTGCTAGGGGTGGGGAGCAGCTGCACATCCAGAACAAGGCAGACTGTTGAGAGCTTGTCTCTTGACACTCTTGCTTACAGGGTCTTGAGAAGTCAGGCTCTGCAGAGCACAGGTTTCCCTCTGGGTATTACCTCTGTATTCCAACACAACCAGCTGATTCTGATTCAGCAGCAGTGGCTTCCAGAAACAGCGGGAGTGCCCATCCATCTCTAGACAGGCACTGAATAGAAAAATGAAAGAACTGAATAAAAATCCCTGGAAACAGAGATGGTGACAGCAAAAAAGGGGAAAGTAACTTTGTTACTCATCAGGCTATTACCTTTGGGAAGGAAACCATGTAATTTAATATTCCTCTGGATCATTCATCTTCATTCTCCTAACATGATATCAATAGCTGCCAGGTGGTGCCTGCAGAGGCCATTCAAATCAGATTATGTTATCATAGTTCTCCAGTCATCTCCAAGAGCAGGATCATGATCATAAGGAGAAAATCTAGTTATTCAGGTACATGTTACCTTATTAAAAGTTTGAGCAAAGTACATTGAGCCGTTATAATGGGATTAGGGTTTGAGTTGTGTTCTCAGGGTTGCCATGACTATGTGATTTTGGTACTGTGCTCTGGGGCTTGGAGAGCACAGCTCCACTCCAGCCAACTGCAAATAATCCAGGACATCATCACAGAGGAGTGGACACCAGCATGGACTGTGGCCAAGAGCCTGAAGCTTGTAGAGATTAGATTAATCTAGGTACAAATGCCTGAGGCAGAGACTGAAGGAGAGGCGTGGAAGGATACCAATGCCTACTCACACTGAGCAAAGCAGCAGCCAGGGAGAGTGAGAGGAATCAGCTTTGATAAACCTTCTAGAGGGTCTCTCAACACCCATTTCCAGCCTTTTTGCATCAGTATTGGCAGATGTCGCTCCAGAAATCCAGTCTTTTCTCATTAGTGCCACCTGTTGTAATAGGATATGAAGAGTTCTGAATGGTTTTTTCTCCATCTGACTGGAGTTCATGGGGTTTGATGTCCTCCACATTCTCAGTGGATAGGAATCCACATAACAATAGGCACTAAAAGGTGCCTCTCAGATACAGAGAGTGAAGGACGAAAGTTGAGGCAAGCAGGGGGAGCAGACTGTGACAAACATCAGCTTCCTAAACTGCTTTTACAAAGAAGGGTCTTGCTCCAGAGCCAACAACACAGCATTTTTTAACACTACTACTATTGAAATAGAACTGCTACAGAGGTGAGATTCTCTATCTAGGATCTGCTCTTATAATTCAGCAACACATTGGCTGACCCAGGAAATGTTATTAGTGATGACCCGTGGAAAAAATGGCCAGATTCTCAAAAAAGTCTTGTCTCAGTGTAGGGTGCAGGTCTCTCAGTGAGTCCTGAGCATGTTTGAAGCCATATGCCTTTTACTTCAAACTTTGCCTTTTAATTTTTTCTGGTCCCACCAGTCTTAAAACGGTCACTCCTCACCTTTTAGTCCTGTGACTGGTGCATGGCTAGAACAGGAGACATTTCTAACAACAGGGAAAGCAACATTTCTTTTCCAGCTACTCCTGTGCCTGGAATAACACTGACATTTTGGGACCACTTAGTAGGTTCCTATTCTTAATCTCCTGACAAGGAGTCAAAAGTACCTTGTCAAAACTGACAAGGGGTAGTTGTGACCCCCTCAGAGAATGGCCAAAGCTGACACGTCTCCACACACACTTTCCCAGGAGGGTTTATGGCACGAGGTTCAGCCCTTTCCTGTCATTACTGCAATCCTAAACTCATGTGGCCAGCATCAGCCCAGCTGTGTGCCTTCTGGCCATTCCCAGCTTTTGATGGTATGTATATACATCACTGAATCACACAGAATCACAGAATGACAGGATATGCTGAGTTGGAATGTACCCACAAGGATCTGAAGTCCAACTCCTGGCCCTGCACAGAACACCCCAAGAGTCACACCATGTGCCTGAGAGCATTGTCCAAATGCTTCTTGAACTCTGTCAGGCTGGTGCTGTCACCACTTCCCTGGGGAGCCTTTTCCAGCACCCAAACACAGGTAAGAAAAAAGAAGTTTTAACACCTGCCAAATCCCCCACATTTATATATGCAACTACTGGGTAAGGAAATACTGTTAGTACTGAAGGGCCCTGGCAGAGAACATACCCCTACCCCTTCTCCAATTCACTAAATATGCAGGACATTTTCCCCTGACCTATCACTCCACAGCAAAAAGAAGTGTGACATGCACTGTGGCAGGAGACTTCTCCCCTTCTGCACAGAGACCTGAATGAAGCCAAACTCCTAATGTGCATCTGCAAAGTGCTCCTGGACCTAGGATTAACTCCTGGAAAACAGTTACACACTTAAAACCTTCAGCTGTCATAAAGCCTTTTTCACACACTGCCTCCCTGGATTGTGCTCCAAACCTGTCATGTGCTCAGGGATAAATCCTTTGATGAAGAGATTTACTTCTTTTTTCTTCTTTACATTATTTTAATATATTTTATAATCATTTTAGTCAGCACTTTTTCTTTGGAAATGCAGATTTTAGATCTTGAAGTACTGAGTACACCCATGCATTCATGAAATACAATAACTTCTGTTATGGGTTTAATGGGTACAAACATGCAGTGCAGATTTGCCTAGGATAGGACTCCCCTCTCCTGGGGACCCAATGACTCAGGCAACAAAAAAAGAAGTAAGGAGTTTCCCTGTCCAGGGTCTTGGCATCAGTCCAGGCTCTTCCCATCTTCTCCCAAGGGATCCACTCCCTAGCGGTGTGTGGTGGAAAGAGCAGGGCAGCGGTGGAGTCCTATGGAGATGGCTGGAGGGTGAAATTCATCCCCAGTGGGGAGAGCTGGACCCATAAGGTCTGAAGTGACATGCAGGCTCCTGCTGAGTCTCTGCACAGGGCGCCAGCCACAGCAAACTGCTTTGTATGAAATCCTGGCCCCACTCACAGACTACCATGTGTCCAAGAAAATCCTCTTTTTTCTCATCCTCTCTCTCTCCACAAAGGAATTCTTCCACAGAATTTCTTAGAATCCCAGAATGTTGGCCATTTAGCTGAAGTTTCTGGCCGCAGCACAATTATAATTGGTCTCTCATGGACAGGCTCAGCACGGAGGCCAAAAAACTGCAAGGGTTATTAATGACTGAGTTCCCTTCTACTTCCTAACAACCAGACAGGCAGGAAAACTAGAGGGGAACACTTGGGGCTGAGCCACTACTCTCCTCTCATACGCACTGTCCTGGTGCTCCAGCGCCTTCTTGCAGACACAAAGCCATCCACAGTGCAGACACCAGACAGCACTGAGAGCTGTGAAAAGCAGTTCAGGCATTCAGAAGCCACTCTGGTGCTCAGAGAACATTTTGGGGGCCTTCTCCCTGCAGCTGCAGGGCGCATCCGGGTGAAGCTGGCTGCAACCTTTACAAAGGTACCTGGTTTGCCACAGGCAAGGTTGGAAGGATAAAGAGACGCAGCTGGAATGGCAGAGTGAGAAACAGAGTCAGACAGAGATCCTTCTCTCTCCACCCCTCAAATAAAAAGACTGTCTCAGGAGAGGTTCAAACTGAGCGAGAATCATATTATTACGATTATTACATTCCCATTTTACAACAATCACATGGCACAGTGCCAGCTGGCACTGGGAAGCCATTGCTGCTTCTCCTTCCTTGCCCGACAAAGGCCGTGACAAGAATACAGTCCTTGTTAGGTTCAGAACTGAAGAATGGGAGAGGAGAGGCCAAAAACACCTCCTTGAACAATCACTGACAAGTAAACAGAGCTGCACTTGGGAAACACATATTTTAAACATATCTTTCCTGAGGTTTTTGGGGAGGGGAGCTTGATGCATGGGTTGGGAAGGTGAGTGTGTTCACACTCAGGCATATTTCTGTGGTGTCAAGCAGGCTAGTGGCAGCTAAGAGGAGAGTCCATGATGCCTTCATTTCACAGGGGAAGATAAAAGTCCATGAAGCTGAGAATTTAGGGACTCATGCCAACATAGCAGCTTGGGTAAATTTGGACTGGCACTCCATGCTGGTCACGACTGTGCTCAGCCTTTGATAAGGGGTTGTCTCACAAGAGCTCCTAGCAATCTATGATCATTCCAGCAAGCCATTCTCTTATCAAAGGTCATGTCAAAAATTTGGAGGGAAGCAGGCCAAATAAATGCTGATGACACAGGGCATATGTTTATTCATGTTAATTGCCTAAAATCATACCTCCCACTGGAAAAACAACTGTATGGAAGCACTGGGAAAAACTGCTGTTGGTTCATCAGCAAAATTGTTCGTGTCAGCTGCTGTGGTTGAGTAATTTTACACTGAGGTTTGTACAGGGGAACTAGCACTAAAAGTTTGGAAGTAGTGGATTTCAGAAAGACTTGTGCCTAATCCAGCTCTCTGAACATGAACCACTTGTATCTATAAAACAATCTAAATGAACCGTCACCACGGCACAGTTATTAGGTTTGTACAAATGTGCATCCTTTTCCCTGCCAGTCTGCTAGGCCAAGATATCCAATTCTGGTACCTGAAACACTGATTTCACCCAAGAAACATTTGCACCAACCTACCTGAGCAAGGCAGGACAAGATTTGGCCTGTGCAGTCTCTACTGGGTTTGATAAATACGACAATAGCTGTGTTCTTGTCCTGCCCTAACTTCCCAGGGCTGGCCAAGAGAGTCTGTAAGGGGATGTCCCACAAGGGACATTTATGCATCAATGTTTGGCATCTCCTCCCTAGAATAACTGCCCAACTATTGTCTCTCCCTGCAGTGAAGGTTCTACATTTGGTCCTGTTTCTGTTGCACTTTTTCTACGACCTTTAGCAAATCTCCTAATTTCTGCTACATCTGACACAAGTTCAGCTTCATTGTCTTAAACAGGCTGGGGCTCAGATGAAGCTTCACGAGTCTCCTTGGACAAAGTCCACCAACAGCTGTCTCTTGAGCAGCCCTCCCTGAGATGGCAGCAAACCAAATCAGTGTGCTGAAAGTGCCATGGCCCTTGTGATCCACGTGCAATCAAAAAGGCAGAGACCAAGAAGAGGTCCATACCTCATTTCTAGTCTGCAAGGTTCAGGAGGCTGGTACAGCCTCCTGTGTAGCTCTGCCTCTCCTTCTGTCCTTTCCTTCCACATGCGACTGATTCAGGAGAGTAAAAAGGCTCTATGAAACAACAAGTAAATGAAAGAAAAAGAGATCCCTGGTGAATGCCCAAAGGGATCTGTTAGCAAAGCCTTTTAGTTGCTGGTTCTGCCTCGACCTTCCTCCCCAGGCCAAGCATCTTCCTAAGAGGGCTGCAAGCAGACTACAAATATCAGGCCTAAGATCACAGCATGGCTGCTCCACAAAGCATGGAAGTGAGAGAAAAAGGGGAAGGGAGGGTAACAGCTAATATTCTTCAACAACCTGTCCTCTCATGCTTTAGTAAAACTGGCACTGTGATCTTGCAAGGTAATAAGGAAGACAGCATGATCTGCCACCATCCGCTCTGTGCCCCTCCTATGTTAAGATTTAGATTGAGCTGTCAGGGAACAAACACAGCTGGTGAGAGAGATGTAGCTCTCTGCCTGGATCTATTTCGGCTTTGCTTGCTCCTCCTCTCTTCCCTACTTGCATTTCCCATATGTAATTTTGAATTATTAAAACTCAAATTTCCTTGGTGATGGGTTTGCATTAATCTTGGGATATGTTTGCATTGATATTACTCTTAGTTTCTTCTCTTCCTCAGAGATAAGATGGTTTTGCACATGGATGGGGAATCATTTTTTCAGGCGTGACATTCAACACAGGTCCAGCTGAATTAAACATGATTTTTGTCAGGATGCATGTAATGGCTAGGTCCCGAGTAAAAGATGGCATGGGAGTTGTGGAAGGTTGTCCAAAGCTGGCACATGCTGAAGCCCATTCTCCAAGCAGTATAATACTCTGCAATGTGTACCACTCAGGTGGATTACGCAGAGAAAGAGAGAGGCTGGACAAAAGGCCAGCCTTCAAACATGCAATTGTGGCACTCTTCTTTTGGAGCAGGAATGGCTGGTATGAACAGCTGGTTTTTGTAGGTAATGTCCCAGCTTCCCCGTCTCCAGTCAAGAATGCTACACGCCCTAGCGGATTGGCCCTGGTGACCACGGGAGAGAAGTGCAGGCTTTCTGAATGACCAGGCCTTTCTGGGTACAGCATAGATTCGAAGGGTGTGGCTAGAAGTGGAAAGTGAAGGACCTTGCTTATCCAGCCCCCAGTTTATCACTTCTGTTGAGCCCACACCAAAGCAGCCCCTTCCTGTTCTACCTATGCCTGTAGCTCTTTTCCTGGTACCCAATAAATACTCATCAATAACAGCACTTAGTGCTTTGTCACATGTTCTGCCTACTAACCCCAGACCAGAAAATATTTGACCCTGAGTGATGTTTTCTTTCTCCCCAACCGTACTTTGTAGTATCAGACTTCAATCTACGTCCAACTCAAACTTCAGCTAAAGAATGTGTTGTTGCTAATGTATAACCAGGGAGTGTGAAGCTGCGTGTGAGAACAGCACACACCACCAGAGTGAGAACAACAGCAAGCACATTGTGCTGCTGCAGAGCATTGTTTGATGTACTTTTTGCAGGACTGTGTCTGGAGACCTCAAGTTGAAGCAAGCTTCAAATGCAGCTGCCTGCCTGTTCCAGGGCCAAAGCACATCATGGAAGAACTGAAAACTCATCCCTTCTAGGTGTTTGGTTTTAATCTGCACTGCTCAAAGATGCCTAAAATCTGACTAATACCAAATCTGTCTCTTGCCCCATGCCTCACTGTATGAAGTCTGGGAGGAGATTTAACAGCAAGCTCCCTACGTCTGTGGACCTGGCATCAAACCTTGCCTCTCCAAAGCTCAATTTGCTAAGCCTGCTGTTGGCCACATCCCATTCCTCTCACATGTAAAACTTCTGCTCTGTGGTGAGCTGAGAGACATTGGGGCAAGGGAGAAGCAGCTTCCAGGATGACTTCAATGGCGTGTTATGCACAAAAAAAGGCACTTCCTACATTCAAGGATTGCAAAGACATATGTGTAGTCATTTAGCGGGAAGCATTCCTGCAGTCCCACGGAAAGCCTGCATGTGAATACACTGCATTCCCTGGTGCCAGCTAACATCACCAAGGCGTGACAAACTGGCACCTACTTGCAGTGGGCAAAGGTGGTTCAATTAAAATTCCCTTGGATCAGCTGAGACATTCCAGTCTGGCACCTGGCGCGGTAGTTGCAGGGCCAGGGTGGGTGAGTGGGTGAGTTGCAGCAGCACCGCTGCAAGCAGCACAGAGGATCCCCCAGGCAGGAGAGGCTGCATGAGCCAGGTCAGAGCTGCCTCCTACAGCCACAGCAACCACCTCAGATGCGTTACGTGCTTCCACCCACCATGGAACATTTCCTAATACCCTCTGAACAAACCCAGCATGCTGCTGAAGGAGAACAGAGTTTGCCTGCAGCTAGAGTGCCCAAATCCAAAATACGTGCCACAGCCAGCATGTGCGAGGCCAGGCAGAAGCAGGGAGATTTTGCACGGTGTATCCAGAACAACCAGATGGGACAGTCCTCACTCAGAGCAATGACTGAAATGATGGCAGGCCAAGGTGGCTGATGGTGAGCTCAGCCTTCATGCAAGAGGAATGCAGCATGAGTAACCAGCCAGGAACACTGAGCAAGGGTCTCAGAGGAAATGAGAATTAATTTTGTGGCTCAAGCAGTCCTAGGAAGCATCCCAGGAAGTACTTAGACTGGAAGCAGTCTCTGTGTCCCATCGACTATTGGTGAAGAGACATCTTGCTATAAACACAGGACCACAGTGCACTGTGGAAGTCCTGCTGCCTCTGCCACGTTTGCTGTGGTTACAGAATGTGCAGGGACTCTCTGCAGAGACTGGGCCTGGAATGGGACCCAAACTCTGACAATCTACCCAGAACAGAAGGAGGCCAACCAGCCCCTCACCTCCCCATACTGCCAATTTTGGAGCTCTACTACAGGTCAAGCCAAGAAGGGTCATACCCTGAGGTGTAAAAGGGCTCAGGCAGCAGCCCTGCTGATGACTGTGGTGTCTGCACGGGAGACAGGATTGCTTGGAAGAACCTGTATGTGTCATGAAACCAGCTGTGGCACAGTAGAACAATAACACTGGGACTCTCAAGGCCTGGCTTCTGTCCCCATCTTTGCCATGGCATTCACAGGGTGATGCTGGGCAAGTCATATCCCTCATGTGAGGCTCCCTGCAGGTTCAGGCTGAGAGCAGATGAGAACACCTTCTTTGCCTGACACACCACCAGTGTGTGGTGTCAAAGATGACATCATGGCATGTGAACGAGCGTTTACCCTCAGAAAGAGAAAATAGCAGAAGCATGTGTAATCATTTGCCTTTCATGCCAACATATTTTCCTTTTGTAAAGAGAGGCTCTGGCGGCCCTAAGGAGGCTGAGAGATGCCCGTGCTCCCCTGCGAAGGTGGAACTATCAGGCAAGGATGCCAGCGTACCCGCCTGGGTAAATTTGTGCATGCACTTCATGTGGTAATCGAGTTTAGTATCTGATAACAGAGACCTGCTGGAGTCTGGCAGGAGGACAGAAGAAATCAAAGGTCACGCCATGAATTCCAGTTATGCTGATAGGCATCTACAGTCAGAGGAAGGAGCTCAAGAACAGGAACTGTAAACTGGTAAGGAGGGCTGGAAAACAGAAGCTGGTTCAGCGATGACAGGTATGGGTTACTTTGGATTCCAGCTGGACAATTGGTTGCTCATGTTTGCCAGGGACATAGGAAGGTGTTTTCCCTGATGGAGTGAACGTGAACTCTGTCATTACTAGTTTAACAAACAGACTAAACACACTGCAATAAATGCATTAAATAGCTAGCACATGTCTCTCCAGAGGCCTCTCCCTCATGGAGGAGCTGATTCATGACATGGATGGGCTGATCAGCAGATAGGCAGGAGATGCAAATATGCAGTGTGTACCTTGCACCAGGGGAACTGCCTGCACACGGAAACAGCTGAGAACAGATATGACACAGCACCAAGTTGCTCTGCTCACTGCCTGCTTTTACCTCATGAGTCTGACGCTACCACTCACCTTGTGCCTTACTCCTATCAGATGCCTGGGTGGCACAGTGCTCTGTGATGCACACCGGGGCTGAGTGAGTTCACACAAGGAGAGAGACTCTGCAGCTGTGCACAGAGATGGCTCGGCAATCCCTGCACTGCACAGCTCTGTGCTGGGCTCTGGAGGCTGGAAGGGGAGTTTTAAGGCCCTGTGGTACCCAGAAGAAAAGGATGGGATGGGATGGGATGGGATGGGATGGGATGGGATGGGATGGGATGGGATGGGATGGGATGGGATGGGATGGGACAGAAATGAAGGATAGGGAAGCAGAAGAAAAGCTCCTAGCAAGTGACTGACGCTTCTAGTTTTATTGCAATAAATTATCTTATTTCTTTCTTCTTATTCTTCAATTAAATGATTCCACTGTTTTCACAGTTTCACAACATTATCCTCCAGCCTCAGACTAGATGTGCTCACTCTGCCTTTACTTTTCAAATCATGACTTCTGTTTAGGTTCACCCAACAGCTTCACGGCTGTTGCTTTTTGCCTCATCACAGGTACTGACAAAGGCTTTGATGACGATCTAAAGTCACTTTTGAGACGGGAAACATCTGGTAAACAGGCAGGAGGCTGAAATAGAGGTACAGCATAGGCAGGGACAATACAAACTGTTAGCATGTGTTATCATCAGAGCATCTTTTTTCTTCACTCCTCTGATGTTAGTGGAGCACATCAGGCAGTGACAGAAGCTACCCGTGAGGAATTGCATGAGGGGTTGGTTTTTAGCAACTGCATAGTCACAGATCTGGACCACTGAAAGATGGTCCCTAATTCCTGGAAAACTGATGGGGAAAATCTGATGGAGTTCAGGGAGGCTTGGCTTCAACTTCACAGAGAACAGCCTGAAATTGAAACATCAGGTGCATAAAACCCCACCCATGCAGTAACTACAAGGAAACTGGACTAAAACTGATAAATTTGAGCCTCAGTGAACAGATTAAATCACCCATTTAAACTAGTAAGCAGGAGAGCTTATTTTAAGTATTAAATAAAACCTTCTTTTCCATTTATCCTTTTACTTATTTTCCATAGAGAAAGGTTGATAGTCATCAGGCTGTAACCAGAAAGACTCTGTTGACTTAAAACCACATGCAGTCTATCTACTAAATTACTGTTACCAGCAGACAGTTTTATCTACACATACTCATTTACAGCTTTACATGTTTTTATTAGATCTTGATTATTACAATTTTCTATGCTGGGAAATAGTGAATTATGGATTTTTAATTTGTTATGGGATGACTGTTCATCTTTAGAATTGATTCATACCAGGCTGCAATTGAAATGAAATTTGAATCCATTAAAAAAATCTCTAAAAACACTTATATTAAACTCTTTGTTTATTATTTATATAAACCACCTTAATTGCAAAACAGAAAAGAAAAATTAATATTGAACAAAAGAAGTTGTATCAGTGGCTAGTGGGTTAAACAGGTTGTTCCAGGATACCGTATACCTCAACACTGAAGATCTGCTGGATCTTGTTTGCTCATCCTCATTTTCCTCATAGGTCAGAGGAGAAAAATAAGTTGGCTTTTTTTTTTTTTTCCAAACTTCAGTAAGTTTCTTAAGTTTGAATAAGCAAGTCCCTGAATTTAAGTTGTTGAATAAACTGAAATGGAATAAATAGTCATCTTCTACTCATGGAAGAGCAATTGCTCTCAGAAGTGGATTTTTAACTTATCAAGCTTTGGTTCCAGGTGCTTAGGCAGTGTTTTGGTTCAATTTCTGAAATGTTTCGGCAGGAAGCACATGTAACTCGATATTTAAAAAAGCAATCAAGACAAAGAGATGCTTTTTATCGAATATATTAAGCATTCAAATACAGATGGCCATTGTTCCACATTTAAATAGCTCTGTTTCAAAAGAGAGAAAATATATTGAATTTGTAATCCTTAAAATTATTAAAAGTCTGCCATTGTTATCATAAGTCATCTGCAATGGATGTTAAGAATAGGAGGGAACTTGCATTTCCGACACAGTGCCCAGTCTACCTTAAGCTGCCACTAGGAGATTGTGGGTGGCTTCAGCACCACAAATCACTGCCCCAGAGACAAAGTTTCCACCTGGGAATTACAAGTAACCCCCAGGATGGACAGAGCTGTCAGAGCAGTCATGTCCACTTGGTTTTTTTATCCTCTTCCACCCACCCTATTTTTCCTGTTACAAAAGAAGTCTTTCTATGCTGGTTGCAAGACTGGAGAAAGACCCTAGAGAACATAAACAGAGCATAAAATCGAAGCTGGTATGCCTGCTTGGATTGGAAAGGCACCTGAAACACCTCCTCGAAGATCCTGCACCCCTGGCCTCTCTGTCCACCCTAGGAAAGAAGACTCATCACATGGGAAAGGGGCAGCCCCTCCCTGCAAGACACTGTGAGAAAGGCTGACACATGCTGTCCTAAAAGGCTGCAATACTCTTGTTTTATTGCTAGTTGGCATTAATTAATTGGCTACTGTCTTCTTTCAGAATTGTCTCAACCAAGCAGTATCTGTTGGTGATTTATATTTGGCATTTCTCTGATAAAAGCTTTTCCACTCTAACTCAGCTTGAGCAAGACTTGTCTCTTCTTCTTCACTGAAGTGTCTCATCTTCCTGCTTCTGCCTCTCTTTGTAGTAAATGCCATGGGAGACGCAGATGGACAATCTTCGTGCCAGTAGCCTGTCTGCTACTCTTCCATCACTAGCACTCAGTCTGTCATCTTGCCTGGTGGCAACAAACATGTCACCATTAAGAGGAATTGTTTTGGGGTCAGATGCTCCTAACCTCCAGCTTCACTGGCTTCAGTGAGATGAATCTGTGTTATGCCAGCTGAGGATCTGTTCCTTCAGGAAAACAAGGCCTATCAGAAAGGCTGCACAGGGAGGAAAAACAGGGTTTCTTAAAAGGTTAGCTAACACTGCTTTAGCTAAAGCCCACCACAGCCCAATTTCTGGAGGCTTATGGCACGTAAATCTTGGATTAACTCGATATTCAGTAGAGCTTTGCGATCCACTCGTAACATTTTCCAGTTCAGTGTGAAGAATTGGGCCTCTCATGAGCCTCTTTTCAGCATTTCTCCAAAGCTCTGGATATCCTTCTCCAGTGAGGGATTTGGAGGGGATGCATTATGAGCAGGACACTAATCTGCTCCTCATTGTGGCGTGCGAGGAACGGAATCTCAGACGGCATCATACGGC
The DNA here is from genome assembly GCA_013397815.1 of Aleadryas rufinucha. Lineage (NCBI taxonomy): Eukaryota > Metazoa > Chordata > Aves > Passeriformes > Aleadryas > Aleadryas rufinucha. The sequence continues at coordinate 296,273 of VZTH01011315.1, forward strand.
ATTTGATCCGCATTTCGTCCCTAGGGTAACCTGGTGGAGACCAGTGTGCAGCCCTTTCAGCCCAGACTCCAGTATTTAACTGCTAGACATGTTCTGGCATCAAGTTTTCACAGATGTTTTTAGGTGGAAGGATATATCTAGCTCTTAAATTGACTTGAGTAGAGAAGGCAGTTTGCTGTCACTGCTGGAACACTGATGTCAGTCACTGCTGTTCAGAACTTTTATACACATCTCAGGAACCATGACAGAGCGAAAACCAGCAGCTCAGTCTGTTAAGGAATCATGGTGCTTACATTTTTAGTTTCCAGGTTCACTCTCTTATTTTTTTTTTTTTTTTTAATGCCTCAGAGGTCTTCTGTTTGCAATTCAGTGCAGGCTTCTGGCTACAAGAAACAATTAACCATGCCTCCAATCAGGACGGAAACAGAATGGTACGGAGAGATGATTAAGATCAAATCCCCATACATAAAAGGAAATATAAAGCAAAAAATTTGAAAAGTGGAACGGCACGCTTCATCTCTATCATTGATAAAATATTTTGCAATCCTGGAAAACTTAATAGCTTCTTTGGCATAATCTTTATGACCTTAAAGGGGTGATAAGGAAGGTAATAAAAAACTGTTTCTGAAAGGTTATGCGTTTTCCTAGTCAACTCAGTTTTTCCTTCTCACCTCCAAGGCTAACATTCAAAAGGAAGTTTGACACATACGGGGTTGTGTCGGAACTTGGAAGTTGTTTATTTAGCTTCTCCCAAGATACTACCTATGGAACCTTGCAGAGCAGGGTAAGAAAGGGAGCCCTGTGAAGTGGCAACGGCATCAGAAAAGTGAAGGGTCCATAGCTCCAACTGCTCAAGTTTATTAAAACAAAATAGATCAGTGGAGTTGCCCAGGGGGTTACATAAGGCAGAAAGTAGCACTCCACAGAGAAGGAGAAGGGAGCCTGTTAAAAGGCAAAGCCACTCCAGTTTGTTTATGGCTAGAGATAACTGTCTTGTGGTGTGTCTGTTCTCCATAGCTGACAGAGTAAATCACACTCTTTATCTCCACAGCAGATGAGAATTTGGACTGGGCTGTTGCTTTGTGAGCTGTGGATTAAAGCAAATGGGGCTGTTATTTATTATTATGGCTAGCATTATTATTTTGTTCCTGCCATCTCTGCATTTCAGTCTCTATGTAAGGAATTTCACCACAACGGTTTCTTGCAGGGAGCGTTAGGCATCATAATAGCAGTAAGGATAAAAGCTTGATCCACCTGAAAAGGGTATATTAGAAAGGTGGCTTGGCAGTTGCATACAGGCAAGGGAAATTATCAAATGTCCTTTGGGATCCTGACACTCTCACTCTGGGCAGGTCAGCACAAAGTCAGATATGACATCTAGGAACATGGAAGTGCATGTGGCCTGATGAAGCAAGTGCCCCAGTACCAATCTCTTTCTGTTCTGCCCCCTCCTCTTGCACCAGGAATCCACCTTCATACCTTAAACACTGTCCTCTGTGTCCCAATTCCCTGGTCCTTGGTGTAGACAGGCATCTCTTGCAAAGACATTAGGTACCCTGCAGCTCTCCCATCTCAGTAAGGGTATTCTCAGTTTCAGGTACCCAAATCTCAAGTATTTATCCTTCAGAAGTGGAAGCCTGCTGTCCCTTTTCATGCCTCCTCTGGCTACTGTGGTACACTGCTCCTTCCTTTCCACAACTTCAGCTCAGTGACAGGGCAGAGACACTTGTATTGAGAGCTCTTCCCAAAATCAGGCAGCACCCAGGTCCCACTGAAGCTCATACGATCAGAGAACACCTGATACCACAGAAAACACGAGTACTATTTTTCATGTTTTCAGGTCTGTAAGAACAAATGACAGCTCTTTGCTAGTTTTCAGACTGTCTGATCCAATGACACCTACTGAGGGGGCTGTGACCTAGGAAGCTTCTCAGCAGCTCCAGGAACAGGTTCCTGGAAGGAAACATGAACCACATGCCTTTGAGCCATTTGCTGAGAGCTGCTCAGAGGAACAAAGGAGCTTTCTCTTCCATGGGAAAATGCTGAATCATCAAAATCCCCATTTTTCATAGGGGCACATCAGTTTTCAAGACATTTGCAGGAAAAAGTTTCTCTAATGCAGGATAAAAAGTGGAATTTTATTTTTATTTTCATGGAGGACAGGGAGTTGAAAGAGACAGACAGGGATAAGAGGCTACAACCATATTGTCTGCTGGAAAACAATGTGAGAGTCAGTTCAAGTTTTGCTGTGCCTGGTCCAGAAGCAGGGCTGGATCTGCTCTGAGCAAACACCTGCATGCTAGAGAATAGCTGGAGGGGACAGGGGTGTCAATGTCTCTCCTTGCATAATTTCTGCAAGACACGTTTATAAAGGCCTGGGTTTGTCCCATGTCAGAATAGCAGTTCTGACATCCTGCAAACATCCATACCTGAGGATTCAGGCCTCCCAGCCAGATGGATGGTTTGTATTCTCCTACACCTCATCTGCATCCTTCCAACTCACCAAGCTGCAGCAGCATCTGTGCCAAGCGTCAGGGTCACATCCCTACAAGACAAAACGGGATAAGACGTGAGTCCTCTCCTTCACTCACAGCACTGCTTCCTTTCTTTCTTGTGCAGAAACTTTACTCCTTATCAGCCAACCTCTGCCACACCAGCATGGAACAGATTCTTGTCTGCGAGAGCACTGGCTTCTTTCATGCTACACCTATTTACCCCAGTAGAGGATCTGGGCCCCTGGAGCACAGCAAGGATGCTCCCACCGCAGCACTCAGCCCTTTCTGGAACAAGCTCACAAGAGCACTGCACACTTCTGTCCTGATCTGTCAGAAATGCATCAACCTGCTGCTGCAATATCCACCTGGACAGGAATGATGATCTTTAGGGTCACTTTCTTCCCCCACCAGGTCTGGCCCTGTCTTGTAGGATCTTGCTTCTGGGTGAAATGCATTTTCTTTCAGCACACAGATGCCTTTGTTCGGTTGGCTCTGCTCCTTTCAAGGGATCACCCACAGCCCCTGCAGCTCTGACCCTGAGCTTTCTTCCTTTTTGGTGCCCCTGAAAATGTGGCATTTTCTGATTAATTTACACCAAAGCTCAATTCAAAAGGGACCTGATGTGTATCTTTTTTAGTAGGCTAGGCTTTGGCAAAGCAGAAATCGTTCTCAGGTGCAACAGCTCTGTTCTAACAGGTAGCCATTTCCATGACTAGTACAGGTATTCATTCCTCCTCACGTGTGGCTGGGAGCCTTAATTCCTGGGAGGGAAGAGCATAGCGTGACTTGTATGGTCCATAGTGTTACAGGCCTTTGAAACTGCATTTTCTAGTCCTTCAGCTTCTCGCTGGCTCCAAGAGGCCAAAATTTAAAGCAGGTCTGTGCTCTAGTGAGTAACTGATGTAATTACGCTCACTTGTTACAAGGAGAAGCTTTCACAAGAGGGGGAGGAGGTGGCCCCACGCCAGGAGGTGTGTCCCCGATGACAAGCCGCGGAGCCAATCACAGCCCTGAAAGATCATCACATTCATACCAAAAAGAAAAGAAACCGCCCCAGGGTATTTATATTGAGGAAGGAGGAAAAAAAAAAAAAAAAAGAAAAAAAAAAAAAAAAAAGAAAAAGTTGGCAAGAAAGAGAAAAAGAGACTGAGAACCTGCAACTTTGTTAACTAACTCTGCAGCTGAATTGAAAAAGGCAAGGCGGGTCCCCCTACAAATCTTGCTTCCTATCCCCTCCCCTCTCTCAGGCATCTCTGGAAATCTGTCTGTGGACTGGAGTGAAAAGTTCAGCTGCTTGGAGTGGTCCTCCTCTCCCCCTGGCAGGCAGCCTCGTGAGCCGCTGCCTGTGGGGCTGCCCGGCCCGGCCTGAGCAGAGCCCAGGAGGGCGAGCCCCGGCGGGCAGCTGGGCAGCGATCCCTCGGTGCCAGCAGGCCAGGGAGCAGGGCCGGCCAGCAGCCCCCGGGATTAATAATTACCTTCACAGCGCCTAGCACGCTGGCATGGGCTCCCAGCTGCCCGTACCTCTGTTAAAAAGCTGGGGAAAGAGAAGGCAAGTTTAGCTTTAACCAAGGGGTAAACGGTCAGCACTTACAAATGCTGAACCACCAAAAACCAGCCAGCCACAGGTTATTCATTCCACTTGCACAAGGGGACTGTGAGATCCAAAGGATGAGAGGGCCCGTGGCAGCCTACAAACCCCATTTTCTGCCCCTGGCCTGTTGGATGAACCAGGGTAAAAAAAATGCTTCTCCTCCCTGAGTGGCGTTTCTTTCTGCCCGCCCTCTCTACTGCCTTTCTCTGTTCTGACTGCCTGTTCCCGGGTACAGACTGTCTCTGACCGCCTTGTGCGGAGCCTCGCACAATGGGGCTGTAATATAAGCTCAGCGCGAACGAGCTGCCATTAATAATAATAATAAAAACGCCCATCACACCCTACGGCAGCTGCGGACAGGGCCGGGCAGCAGCCGCAGCCCCGCTCCCCCGTGGGAAACCGGTGTCCCCCGGGAGCCCGCAGCCCCCTCTCCGCCGCCGCTCTGGCTGCCGGGGGCAGGCGCTGCGCGTTGGGGTGCGGAACACAAAGGCCCTTTCCCCGCCTGGGAAGCTCCGCAGCGGGCTGGGCGGCCGGGCCGGGGCGAGGCGCGGGGCTGCCCTGCCACCTGCCGGCTGCGGGGCCTCCGTGCGGGCCGCGGGCACGGCCCCCACCCCGGCCTGGAGCCGGGCCGCAGCCGGGGCTGGGCTCGGAGCTGCCCCTCGGGAAGGGCACCCCGGCGCGGCCAGCAGGGACCTCCCCGCCCTCCGCGGCCCGGGTCAGAGCCGGGAGCCCCGGCGCTCTGTGTAACCCTGCCCGTGTCTGTCCAGGCTGCAGGGGCAGCGGTGGGGAGAAGGCTGTGTTTGCTCTGCGATGGCTGGTGGTGCCGCGCTGTCAGCCACGGCTCTTTGTTTCCTCTCCTCCCCACCTCCCGCACAATCGTCTGACTGTTTCAGGCACGCACAGCTCCGGCTACTCAGCCCCTCCCCTTGCAAAAAACAGGAGACCAAGGAAACTCCTCTCCCATCCGCATCGTATGAGAAATGGGGAGGAGACCTTTCCCATGCCGTAATGGGCTGTCAGCGGTAGTTCTCTGTGGGGCTGGAGTACCTCTCTGGCTCCGAACCAGGCAGCGGGCCTGCGTTGCCAGCTGACCAGTCTCTGATGGCCACGCAGTGTGGTCATCTTCGGCTGGGCAACGGGGCTTCTGCTGAAACACCAAAAGTGTTTGGGGTGGGGATGGGGGAGAGCAGAATGGGCACATCCGGGTGGGGGCTTTCATTCCAGCCGGAGGCCTCGGGGGCTAATTGCAGTGCCTCTTTTTTTGACGGGGGTGATGACCTCAGTGAAAATATGTGGGCTCAGTCTAGAGGTGCCCGTCTTGTAGCAGCTCAGTAGAGAGCCTGCGTTGTGGGGCAACCATGCCAGATGTCAGGCTTGCTGTCACAGCCACTTTGCCAAAGGTGATTCCCTGAACACCACCTCCCTCCCCTGCACTACAGTCCCTTCTCTCCCTACCCACGAGACTTTCGGGCTGCCTCCCTTTAGCATCTTTTCCCCCTTCTCCTCACACTAAGACTGTAGCTCACTCCCCTTCTCAGTAAAGACCACCCATTGCCATGGTAACATTGCCTCTTACAAAGTTGCAAGCAGACACAAAGGTATGTTTCTCCCCTGCTTTACAGCCCCCCATCCCTTCATCCCAGTTAATAGGCCAGGACTTTGCTTGTAGGGAGGAGATGGAGGGGTCTTGCATTTCATTTTCATTGAGGAGGGAGAAGTTATTCCAACCCCTTTGCTCCACAAGTGCTGAAGTCTCTGGTCACTGTAGGGAAAGCTGTCATTCATGGACCACCTGAAAGCCCTTGAAGGCAATGGTGCCCCAGGTGAATACTGGTAGTGCAGATACTGGCCCTGCACTGGGAAAGAGCATCTGCCAGTTAGAGGGGACAGGGCCCGTGGAAGACAAAAGAGGGGAACTAAGACCTGTATTTCATCCACTCTGAGCAGAAAAAATCTCTGCTGTGGTTGTGTTCTGCTGCTGCCTCCCTGAGCAGCTCTGGTTCTCTTTCCAAAATGATTTCTTCAGCTTATAAAGCTAATTGGCCTGTCTCCAGGACTGCTGGTACCCCTTGCTGCCACAGCGACACCATGAATAATGGTGTGGTACTACTTACATGGCAGTACCAGGAATTTAATACTGCCCTGGATGCACCCATGGTTCACTGCAGCCATAGCTATGACTGCACTGTGGACAAAAATATCAATCTTTTGTACACTTTTCTTTTCCTTCCCTTCTTACTTATATACATCTCCCTCTTCCCTTCCAGTGGATCTGCCCCAGGCCTTTGCAACTCTGAACAAAATCTTTCTTTCATCCTCCTTTTTGTGTCTTTTTTTCTCTTTCACTTTGACCAAGACGTTCTTTCTCCTTGAAACCAGTGAAGGATCTCCTGTATCTCCTGATCTGTTTGTCAGTCTGGTCCCTCCCAATTTTTCATTTTTGTTGTATAGTTGCCATACCGGGCTGTCACATATTCTCTTACCTCCCTTTAAGTACTCCGTAAGTCTTCACCACTTCCACAGTCTCCCCTCCCCTGAGTTACCCTTACTGCCATCACCACTGAACTTCTCTGCCCTGACCAGTCTCTGTTTCATCCCGCCACATTTTTCTAGAGGTGGCTTTGCAGTCACAGTGTAAAGCCTCGGGCCACTCTGCTGGTGTCAAGTGCTGTGACTTGCCACATGCTACTGTAGTGCATCTGTGCCGGGCTTTTGCACCACAGCTGTGCAGGAGAGCTCGGTGTGAACATTAGGAGCTGCTTGCAAATGTGCTGCTGAAACTGCCGATTGCCTCAAAGCAGAAGTGTGCTTACAGCACCTGAGAACTGGCTTTAAACATTCCTATTTAATGCAAAGGTGTTATAATAAAATAGCATTTTTAAAAGGTAGCTGGGCTAAGGAGAAGAAGGCTTGGTATCAGTAATATTTATGCTTTGGCAACTCTGAGAGAGAAAATGGCATGGAAAAGAAAGGAATTCTCTCTCCTAATATATTTTGCAGCAAATGGAAGAATCTGAGAGGAAAAAAGAACTGGTGCCATTAAAGTGAAGAAAAAGCAATAGAAACCATTCCTGATATACAATCTGGACTCATCCCAGCATATTCCGATAAAATAAAAATAAACATGTAGGCAATTCCAGGCTTTAATTATCTTTGACAAACTCCACTGTCAAAGCCCCTCTGATTGACTGCAAATTTTGCACCCTTCTGAGCATGAATGAGAATTACGATGAAAACTACAGTAAATGAGGCTGTAGCAACAATGGACTTTCCCAGAGGCTGAGAAAAGTCCACAGAGAGGAAAATCTGCCAAGCCAGAAGTGCAAAGGCACCCCTGACCCCACTGCTCTCGTCCCTACATGTTCCTTCCTCAGTGAGGAAAACTGTAAACTCAGCAACACCCATGACAATCAGCAGGGTCAAATCCAAACATGAATTTTATTTGCAAGTCAGAGCTTGGCCTAAATCCTTCTATAGTCCACCCATGTTCCAGCCATTGTTCTAGTCCAAACGTTTACCAGTGCTCTGCTCTAGTCTTCTGCTTATTCTCATGGTCCTTTTCTCTAATTTTTTTTTCCATTCTAATTTTTCCTTGAGATTTTGCCAACATTCCAACACACTATGTCAGGAGCATCCACTCCATGCTAATTTTACAGTCATGATCTTTTCCTTACTGTCTGGTCTCCTTCACTCTGACATGGAGGCTGGAGCTCTGACCTTCCTGCAAAACTCAGGCATTGCCATGCCAGCTGACCTCTGCTAGGGAGTGCTCTTCCCATGGGATTTTATTGGAATACTGTGCCTGGGGTACAGAGTTCTAGTAAGCACCTTCTGCCCTCCCTGTAGTCACAGGGACAAACACACCTCTACAAAAAGCAAGATAGAATTTAGTTGACCTGAGTATTTCTCTGGATGTTCATCTCTCTTCATTGACTATAAAGTAAAGCCAAGGATTTATGAGCCCCTCATTTTGTGTAAAGTGAGCTGAATTCAAGGGGTTTTGGACACATTATTTTCCCATAGTAGTTTTTCTTCCTCATAACAGGCCACAGTCCTGTGAGAAAAGCCTCCCAAGAAACAGGATACCTTTTCAACCCATCAAATGCTGTTGCTTGGCTCCCTAGCCTAGCTAGAGTTCAGATAGCTAATTCTCTCCCAGGGCAGTGAGCCTGGCAGTGTCCAGCTACAGCTCCTGATTCTTAGGCAGGACATACAGGTGTCGTATTTAATTCAGGTGGGCTCTGCTGCTCCACTCACCAGCTAGAAATTCCTTAGCGCAATCCATATTGTCCCAGACTGCTAGGATACCTCTTGCATGTACAGAGGACAAACCTACAGCATGTACTCTGAGCCTGGATATCATGGACCCCTTCCTCAGTTAGGATGAACCAGCAACAGTTCCAAGAGCCTCCAGAGAGGCTGTGCTGATTTACACCAGTCAAAGAGTGAGCCCCTCGATGCAACACCAGTCCTTAACTACATAACACAGATGACCTGGGCTGCTTGGAAGGACCACAGTCCCCCCTGGGCTGCCTTCTTCACTTCTGATTCCTTGTGAAACTGTTATGGCTGGAGGAAAGTCGCCATTATGAAAAGACACATACTACCACAATATTCTTTCTAGCTTTGACAAACTTGTCCCTTCCCATGTTGCTTGAACAAGCTCCCAGACACTTTGACCCCCTCTCTCAGCTTTTTCAGAGCTACCCTGGGAATCTGTAGAACTCCTGGGTAAACAGCAACATAAAATATTCAGTCATCACTAGGCAAAAAAGGCCATTGTGCCCTGCAGGAGAGAAACCATTCAGCTTGTGTATGGTGGCACCTCAAAAGTATAGATAGGCTGCACATCCAGCACAGGCATACCTGTTCAGAAGAGTAGTGTTTAAAAGACACTCGTTTCTGACCCTTTTCTTTATCACCTCCTCCCATCCTGTATCGCTGACTTCCCCAGAGCTGCCTTTCCTCTCTACCTTGCTTTCTCTTATGCACAGACCAGGAAAAGGCATTGGACTGTCCAAGAGTTAATTCTCTAACTCAATCCTCCAGGATAGATCAGATCATACCTGTTTCCTGAGAATCATTTTTATTGATTTGTAATAAATAAATAAATAAACATTTGGCTTGTTCTGATCTCAGTGGCAGGTGCATCTCTGAGCAGCATGAAAAGATTTCAAGGTTGGATACTCTGATACTGCTTCTTCTGTGCTCCTCTTCACATTGTAAAAGGCCAAAAGTGCCTTTCTGTTCCCACGCATTATCTCTTCAAATACCTAATTAGAAATTATATAGAAAATTGAGACTTTTCTGGAGGTATACAGCAGAAGAACAAGAAGCAACAGAACAAGTTGTAGCAAGAGAAAATATAATTAGATATTAGGAAACATTTTTGCACAATGAGGGTGGTCAAACACTGGAACATGCTGTCCAGAGATTGTGTAATGTCCAGCCTTGGAGATCTTCAACTGGACAAAGCCCTGAGCAACTAGATCTAGCTCTGAAGGTGGATCTAACAAAGATTTGCCATACTTTGAGCAAAGGCTTGGACAAGATGACCTCTAGAAGTGCCTTGTAACCTAAATTATTATATGAGTCATGAATCTGTAATTGCAGGAGCAAGCTGTGCTTCCCTTTGTCACAGTACCCTATGCAGTACCCTGCAGCAACTTCAAAATCTTCTCTGCCAGTTCATGATGTCTCAGTCTTGAATCACTAGGAGACCCTCATTAAAGAAGCCTGGGTGACTCCCAGTAAAGCAGAAACTTAGGAGACTGCTTTGACAGTCCTCATTGCACACCCTCAAACCATCTGAGCAAGCCAGAGCAGGGAATGACAGAGTCTGGATTGACAGCACATCCTGCACAGGGAAGAAGCGTGTGGGTCACACTGCCCATTCACACGTCTCTTCAAATGAAGAGACCAGTTGCCTCCATCCTTTCCTGGTGAACTCCTGTGATACTGTAGTGTTTTACACTGTAGTGTTTTACCTCTTCACAGGAAAGAAATGTTTAACACATGGGACACCAGGTCCCAGAGCCACCTCACTCTCAGGATTATTTTGGAAGGACACTCCCTGATAGTCAAAAAGGAGAGGAAAAAAGACAAAGGCTAAGAGCTCCATAAGTGGCCATGGAGAAAATCCCTCCAGGGTTGCTCTTTACTGTTGCCTAAATCTAGTCCCCTTTCTTACTCCTCCTACTCGTCGAAAAGGAGCCAGGTCACCCCAGAGAGTTATGATGTCCTACATCCCAATGTGCCTAGGTTTTGGAATCCCTTAGTACATTTTGCTTAGATTGCCATGCTGCAGTAAAAAAAATATTGCTACCCTCTCCTCGGTGTCTCCAGAGCTCTTGTCTTCAGGAGCATCTAGCTGTAGAAGAGCCAGGAAAAGCGGGGAATGCTAGATGCTTGAAAGGTTCCTTGGGTGTGGGAAGCAGCTACCGTTTGGGGTTTGGACAGGGATGCGGATGAAGACACGTGTGCATTTATATGTACACCCCATTTCCCAGCCAGCAGCATGTAGTGTGTATCCCCACTACAACAAACATCCTCCTGGAAACTGTGGGTGCTGCTGAGCAGGCAGTACAGCCCCAGATAAATTATCAGTGGCAACTGGTAGAGGGACAGAAGCACCTAGCTGGCTTTCTCCACAGAAATTGCCTTTTAGCCACTGATTTCTCAACCTGATCCTCAAGGAGATTTATAAAATACCTTCAAAGAAGAAGCTGGGAGCTAGAATCCACAGCACTTCTGGATAACAAAGCTCATCAACTCCATAAATGCGCTATTTTATGACACAATATTTCTTATTTCTCACTATTTCTCATCCCTCACATTTTTACAGGTGCTAACCACCTTTTTATCAAACTGCCCAGTTGATTACCAAACCCAAACTAAACTGAAAACATTTGTTCTTAGCCAGTCCTTTCCAGGAGTTTGCTGTTTGTGGTTCAAAATTGAAAAGGAGGCTTTTGTGCCTGTAAGTTTTCCAAATTTTTTTCAAAACATGTCACTGGATCAAAAGAAATTGGTTCTCCCTACAAGCCTATCTGCTTCATAGCTGGTAGAGCATGGTGGTTGCACCAGAGTTATTGCTAGTGCCATGGAGAGTCTGTGCTTGCCAGAGGAGACAGCATGACTCAGCTGCCAAGGAAGGCAGATGAGTGAAGAAAACCCTAATTTCATGATCAGGCCCAAAACTGTAACTCAGGCAGAGATGCAGACACACAGTGAGGAGGGAGCAGGCAACTAGGGCAAAGGAACTGCCAGCATATCACATGACTTGGGGAAACATATCCTGTGATGGGAATTGCTTCAGAAACAAGGGCCCTTAGCCATTTTCATCCAGCCCTCCCCCAGCTAAACAGATTATGATGGAAAAAGAAGATGACACAAATGGCCAGAAAGAGTTAAATGATCCCTGAGTGGGATAAATGAGCTGACTAAATTGTTGGTGCTGTGGGATGCAATCTGTTTAGGTCTGACAGAGATCAGAGCAGGGATGATACTTACCATTCAGGGCCTCTCTGCATGCTGTAGAATACCTGCAGATACTAATGGGAAGTTTAATGGCTAACATGAGATGAGCACACATACACATATATCATAAAGCAGGACAAAAATCAGAGCTGGTGTCTGCTGTAAGCTTGCACGGCTCAGGCAAGAAATCAATACATTCCTGCCTAGTCACACAATGCTAATGGCAAGGTCCCAGTACATGGTAGTCATGGAGGATTTTAATTACCATTCCTGCATGTCTGCTGGGAAATGCACAATGCTACACACCATCCAGCAGGAACTTTCTCAAAGAGCTTGAATACCATTCTCTGATTCAAAGCGCTAGAGAGACATGCTAGGCTGATAGCTAAGTAAGCCAGTAATGGGATATGGAGCCTTTCACCTCGAGGTCACCTTCTAGTGACCCATGGTTATTACCATCTGATTGCTGTTGCCTGTGTGAAATGAGGTGAGGAGCTTTGACCAGTTCCTCATGGCCAAGTGCCTCTATCACACAAAACCTGACACTTTGGTTGGTGCTAATTGGCCCTGCTGGTCGCCAGCCTCTCCGGGAAGGCTCGGGACCCTGGCTCCCTGCTCCCTGCTGGGGGGCATCCCTGTCAAAGACATCAGCCCAGTGCCCCCAGGGCTGGAGCTCAGATGGTTGGGTAGGCTGGAGCTCTTTGAGGGCCCTTTCGTGTTGGGTAGGCTCCTTGGGAGGAGGGCGATTCCTTCTCTGTGAAGGGAGAGTTTAGGAAAGGCTTTCTCCTTTAAGACAGGGAGAAGCCCCCCTTTCAGCAGCTCTCCCAGCTGACACACAATGGCATGCCACCTCCTCGGCTGCACAGAAATGATAATCAGAGGTTCAGCTAACAGGAGAGAAAGGGAGCTGCTGCCTGCCCTCCCAACCCCCCCCCCCCCCCCTT
>VZTH01011315.1:308803-328822 GCA_013397815.1 Aleadryas rufinucha
GCATGATTCGTGTCACACGAGATGAGGTGGCAGATGGGTCGTTAGGGCCGCATTGGCTTTTTTAACTCCTTCCTCCCCCTCCCAGCCTGCTCCCAGAGGGGTGCATAGAGGCACACGCAAAGCGAGGAAGCCCTGGTCCAAGGGCTGGTTTTGCCATGGCGAGGAGCCCAAGCTGTTTGCACGGAGGGCCACTCTGTATCATATCAATATCACAGTGTTACATCAGTTGCTTGTTTAAAAGATGGTATCTGTGCTGAGTGAGGTATTTGGTTCCATCCCATTTCAGGCAGTTCTTCCCGACTCCCACATCCAGACAGGGGAGATGTATCCGAGAGGCATGTGGGGCGTCGGCACACCACAGAGGGATGGAAAAAAGAAGTGCCGTCCTGTCCAGTGGCTCCATCTGCTTTCCTTCATGGCCATTATTCACATCGATTGGCAGGGACAAGCTCTCCCCCTCCACCACCTCAGCGTGGACTGCCAGCGTTTGCTTAGCCAAGTAAACTTCACTGACCCAACCTCTATGAGGCACTGCTACTCCTGGTGCAGGGCCAAAGCCTGTGAAACTCCTCAGGGTCTTTTGCCACGTCTTTTCTTCCAGGATGCTCAGAACTTCAGCAACTCGAGGAATGGCTGCAGGAGGAAGCAGCTACCTGCTATGTGCCTATCTTTGTTGGCTTCTTTTTTTCCAGCAGTGGTATGTGTTGTCAAAAAGAGAGAGCCTGGCAATCCAAGCTGAGCTCTGCTACTGATTACATTGCTTCAGCCTGATCCCATTATCCCTGACCTACAGGGACCTGGAGTTATGCCACTGTTTATTACCAGGCATTATTAACATTAGAAACAATAGTTCCTGGCATAGAGGTTAAGGGGGAGTTGGGGCATCTTCAATGAATTCTGCGGCATTTCCAGCATTTTTTGGGAGTGCGGTATTGTTGCTCTTTTTTTATTGTTGTGTCACATTTATTATGTGTGTGCTGCTTGTACTCAATCTGTTTGGCATTTTTTAAAAGGCCACACCATACAAAGGGATGCTGCTCAGGAGAAGGCCATGTGTGCTCTGTTAACACAGCCAGTGCTTTGCTTCTGGAGGTGTGTTTGGTATATCACTGTGAGCCATGGTTTTGCAATACTGGTGCCATCAAAAACTGCACAGCTTTACTGATGCCTTTGGACCTGCCTTGCAGCCTCCCCATTAGCCTAGTCCTGGCCCCACAGCTCTACCCTACTTGCTCCTGCCCCACAGTCCCTGCTATGCCCTTCCTCCAACTCTGCCAAATCCCTTTTCTCTCCATTGCTATAATATTATTCAATTTCAAATTCTTAATATTTACTAAATTAATGCATCACATTGACCCTGTCTCTTGTGGCATCTTCCACAAGAAATACCTGAACAAAAAATACTCATGTCAAGTGTCTGCTTAGACATAGAAACCCAGTAGCATAAGGTGGGAGTTAGTGATCTTGGAAGGGCCACCTGTGCTGTAGTTCCCATACTAAGTCACTGTGATCATGCAGTTTATTGGTGCATCTTGTCCTCTCTGGGAAGCAATGGGTGCCTTGCTCCTGTTAAATGTTGAAATGAGGAGAAGCCAGGAGCTCTGATCTCTCCTGGATACAAGTTCAGAGTGTAGCAGGCAAAGTTTGCTGCTTACTGTGTTTGACAGCCTGGTGGTGGGTTGGCCCTGCTGCCTCCCATCAGGAAAGGGCTTTCTCACTCTCCCATCTCTCACTTTTCTTCTCCACACCTGATGCTGTCATGAGATGCCATGGACTGAAAAGCTGCTCCAGTTTGGGCAGGAGGGACTGGCAAAATTTTGCTGTGATCTAGGACTCATAGGCAGTGTCTGCATATATACAAGATGTGTAGCTTGCTTTCTTCCTTCAGGAATTCAGGAAAGCAAGGGCTCTTCTTCATCCTTAAAATTTTCTTGATCTAAGCCAGTACAATCCTGATGCAGTGAGCAATCTCACTGAATTAACAGACATCAATTTTCCAGAACCTCACCCAACTGTCCATTTGACATTCCAGTGGTATTCCTTTCCTCATAAAACCAGACATTTCCAGTGTTTCCAATCCAGAAAAGATGTGCGGACTCAAGGATCCCACCAGAGCCACCTGATCTCTGCAGGAATCTCCATAGACCTCTGCAGCCACTGGACTGAGCTTTCAATGAGCCAGAGTCCTGTGCTTAAGGAAAATATAGTGCTCTGTCTGCTCTTTCCCTCTTTCATTTGGGAGAGAATTCATCTCAGTTGATGAAATCTTCAGACAGTAGCTCCAGCTGCATGTAGGGTTTTCAATCCATTTTCTGCTCATGCAGCTTCTGTGTGACAACTGCAAGTCCCAATCAGACCATGCCTCACCTCAAATCAGAGCAGGAGTCAGGCTTGGCTGCTTCAAGCTACCAGCACTGCACTGGGGGGTCAGAAGCAGGCCCAGGGGGTCTCCAGAGGAGCAGGAGCTGCTGGGCATAGCCCATGGCAGTGCAAGGCTTGCAGGAGAGAGGAAGTTACAGAGGCTTTCCCCTGGGTGGAGGTCTGGCTGGTGGTGACGTTTGAGCACCCTGAGCCAGGCAGCAGTGCAGGAAAGCCTTCCTATTATCCTCTGGTGACAGAGAGACTGTGAAACAGATGTGCAAAGCCATGCTCTTCAGGATGCAGATTGCTCCATAGATTTGAGCTGATTGGTGAGCCTCCCGCCCTCCTCCCCATCCTGCTGTACATGTGTTTCAAACGACAATTACATTTGTATTTTACAAAATACACTGCTCATAAGAGGAGGGGAAGCCATGGTGCTCCCTGCCCCCACTCCTCCAGGCCCCCATTAAGTCTGTTTGCCTGTGATTTCTTCCAAATGACAGAGCCAGTCTGTTTGCAGTTAAGTTAAACAGAGCTTGTCCTGTAATAACCCCGTTCAGGCTGCTAATTGGTACCAGTACCTACTCCCTGCCTCCTCCTCGCTGCTGGCAGGCCTCCGTCTGCTGCTCTCCTGCCAGGTCAACAAGAGAAGGGGTGTCACCTGCTGGCCTTTGCTCTGGGACAAGGCCTCTTGCCAGGGCACAAGGTAGCATTGGCATGGGGAGACGAGCAAAGATGGGAAGGGCTTGTCCAGAGAAAGCAATGACCATGTACCCACGAATGTGCTCTGTTCTCCGCTGCTGAAATTGAAGACAGCAGTTGCTCTGCCTGATCTGGCCACAAAATCATCCTAATCCTCTCCTTATGACTTTGAGTGCATTGCTGTTCAAACAATAATGACATCCCAGCATCACCACAGCAACATATGGCTTCACAGCAGGGAAGGCAGGCAAGGTACTGCCCCAGCTGGACACAGCTATGTAGTGCTGATCCCATGAGGTGCTCCAGCTTCCCTGGAGATGCAGCTATTGTTACTACCAAAATGCTCAGGATTATCTAATGATAGTCAGCCCTCATAGAGCACCATGCACTAGGAACAATTCAAGTTGAGCAACAGGTGAAAATAAAGATCCTGGGAAGGAATGTACTTGCAGCACTGCCCAGTCCCTTGGAGAACACAGGTGACTGGGCAGAAGTCAAGGTTTGTTGTTTGGTGCTCATAGTACTTGGGTTCAAATCCTTTGGATGACTTTTGGGAGTATGATACTATGTCACTTCCATGAGAAACTGTATTTTACTGCTCAAGGTACTTCTAGTCATCATATTTCAGTCCCCTGCACAAAATAGGCAAAATAGAATTACTTTTGCAGTAACTTGCCTCTCAGAGAACATAGTTGCTCATCTGCTCAGGGATCAGCAACACCCTCTACATGTGAGGAGCCACCCCAACTAACGCACACTGAATTTCAAATATTTGCTGTCAAGTAACAGGAAAAGAGATGACCAGATTTTTTCATCAATTTAATCAACAAACAAATTCAAGAATGCAAGAACACAACTTCACAGTGAGTGTCATTCGAGGAAAAGAATGAGAAGGCCGAATCTGACAGGCTGCTCATTATGAAATATTTGTGCCACTCCTATTATTATTATTAGTCACTTGTTGTACATTTCCAAAGCAGTTAACTCAGTAATCCTCCCAGGGCCCGTGGGAGGTGAGACAGTTGTTACCCATTAAGTAAAAACCCTGGTTGTCAATGGTGACAAATGTTTTGGCTGCAGGGAGGCTACCGGAAAAGAGGATGCTCTGAACTCTTGGAAAGTAGAGCTTTGCTAGGGCAGCAAATCCTCTTAGAAGTTCTCATTTTGCCTGTATCCAGAGTCAAAATGGTCTACCTGCTGCCCAGAGAGGCCTCCCTGCAGTACGTGCAGTGTTTCCAGGCATTGAAGGAGTAATTTGAACGTGCATCCTTCTCTGAAGACCTTTGGTATTATCCTGAAGAGTGGTCTCAGGCCCCTGACAGAGCATCTGTCAGGCCTGATGCTCTTCTCAGTAACTCCTGGGAATGACAGGAGTAAAGGGTCTTTATCCCAAATGTTGCCACATCTTTGTGTTGGCTCCCCCAAGAAGCAACTGGAAGAGCATCCTCAGGCACTGCAGCCCTGCACAGATGGGACTCTGCCCAGCCTTTGGCCCTGCAGAGCAAAGAAGGAATGCAGCATGGCTTTCCCCACCAGTATTATTCAAAAATCAGGCTCCAAGATCCCACCCTGAACATATTCTTGGGAAGAAAAAGAAATTTCTCTGTTCACTGACCAAGTGCCAAGAAGTGTGTTTATGCAGCCCCGTCTTTGAGAACAGTGTTTGATGCTGCTCATAAAGCCTCCCTCATCCCCATTAGGCAGGGCTCCAAGCTCCTCCAAGATTCCCCAGCTCCCAGCTCCTTGGACCTGGAGCTATCCATGGTTTGTGCAACACGCCCAGTTCTTGTGGTCTTACTTACTGCAAACATCTGACTTCATGCACAGTTCCTGTTTTGGCACTGTAGTGTCCAAATCATCCCATCACATCACAAACTTGTTCAGCTCAGAACAAGTGGCCCCAGCATTCACCCACCTTAGGAACCACCACCACCACAAATGTGGAGAAGGTAGATTGTTTGTTGCAATTTCTTAACTGACATATTAATTTAAGGGTTTTTAGGAATCTCTGCTCAGGAGAGAAAGATCAGAAATGAGAGATGCACTCTGGAGCTCCAGGTAGTGGAAGAGAAACTTGATGAACTTAGGAGTTGGCAAAGACTGCTGGTGTGAGAAACTGTTCAGGAGAGTCCCAGCAGCACCTCCACACAGAAGTGGTCAATAGCCTTTGTGGCTGGACCAGAGGGAAAGCAGAAGTCTGGGCTGCTTGTGAAGCCCAAAGCTTTTGGATCTCAGGAGCAGAAGTTATACAACCAGCACTTTCTGTGTCTCTGAGCTAATGAAGTAGTTTTAGGGACGTTGATATGAAAGAGCAGTGAGAACTTGCAAGCCAAATGGTTCGCATTAGTGGCTCATTTTCTTGGTGTGAGGGATAAAAGCTCAGAAAGAGCTAAAGCATCTCCCAGGGTTTGGGGGGAGGGAAAGAGAATGACTACAGAAGATCATCCTTTCCCCAGGCAGTGATTCCAGAGCTTGGTGTGATCCTGAAGCAGGGCTGTATTGCATCCCCTTGCTGGTGTCCCAGGCTGAGTGCCTGGCAGCACATCTTCCAGCATTCAGGAGCTAAACAGGGAGAGACTTGGGCAACAAGGGCAGGGATACACCAGCTGTGCTTTGAAAAGCCACATGAGCATGGTGTCTCTGGGGCTTGTAGGCTTGTAGGGGTCTCCTGGTTTTCTGGAGATTCCTCAGGGCAGCTAATATGCCATGCTTAAATATAACCAGCTGGGAAGCATTAAAAAAATATATGGAACAATGTTTGCACCCATTTTCTGACATTTTAAGAGCCATCAACCTGCCATCAAGTCAGTAGAGCACTACTGCAGGTCCCAGATCAGTCCTGTAAACTGGCAGCTGTTAGCAGGCAGTAGTCTGACCTTTTAGTGTTGAAGAACCAGCTTTAAAAGAGGACTTTGGAGAATGGTCCCAGGGCTGAGGAGCGAGCTGATGCAGGATTGTTCCTCCCAATGGCCAAATGGTGATGTAGCAAATCTTCACTGGTGATAGAGAAGAAACGCATATGTTTAGAGCAGCTGCAAAACCACTGGCCATGCTGACCTTCCAAACGATAGTGAGAATTCTCTGAAATATCTAAGAGACTCTTGGTGCACTTGCATCCAGCTGTTTGCATGCTTAAGGTAGATCCACTGCTTTGGGACCCATCCACTTGAAATCTTTACAGGGATGGTTTGTTCACTCTTCTGAACACTTGCATTTTTTGGAAAGCAAGGTGCAGCCCACAGAAGCAAGGTCTAGTCTTCCCAACCACAGAGCGCCAGCCCTGTTTGAGTCCAGCTCACAGCTGTGAGCCATGACAGATTGTAAATCTGAGGGCTGGAATGGGAGAACATCTGGGTGGCCACCAGAGAGGGCTGGGGGGAGCTGTCAGAGGCACCGCCTGGCTTTTGATCAGCCCTAGGAACTGGCAACATTCAGCAGGCGCTAATCTGCTCTTTTAGTGATTCTCAGCAATCAGCTTCCTTTCACAGCTGAAGGAGGGAAAAAGTTACTTGATCACAAACCTGAGGGAGCTGGTGTTGAAACATACCTTTAGCTTTCTTTTCTGAATTTCTTTAAATTATCAAAGAGGAAGGTGGATAGAAGTACAAATAAATATCCACCAAATAGTCACTCTACAGAGTAGAACTCTCCATTAACTCATGGTACGTTTTCAAACAGATTATTTGCCTTTGGGTTTTCTGCTTTCTTGAGATTTCACATGACTTGGAGAAGGGATTTTAGTCTCTTGAGATCATGCAGGCAATCATCAGGATAGTCAACTGAGGCTTCTTCTGCTGGAGGCTCCTCCAGCCTGTTAGATAGCTTCACATCTGTGTGCAGCCTTCCCATATAAAAGGGATAGAGTACGGCTCCGTTTATAAAGAAGAGTAAGCTGAGAGCCTCAGCTCATGCTGCAAATCTGTGGCTGGGAACTAGATCCAGATCCGATGATCCCAAATGCCTTAGCTCTAAGAGTCTCATTGTGAAATCCTTTGTTTGAGCTGTCTTTTCATTTGCATGGTGCTGTTCCTACATTCGATGGACCACCCTAGAGCACATGTCGTCTCCTCAACCCAAAAGTGGACCTATCATTTAATTACTGTCAGAGCATGAACTCTATTCACTTGCTGGCATCACAAAACTTCCTACGGAAGTGCTCATCGGCTGCAGAGAAAATGATGCCCAGTTAAAATTTAATTCACAGATTGGAAAAAAAAATCCTCTAAAGACTGACCATTTGTATCACAGCTGTCTTAAGGGGAAGAGAGACTAGAGACTTGCTGTGCTCTGTGCTTGGAACTGGAGTTAGTCCCTAACTCAAAGATTTATTGCTCAGGCAGGGTCCCACTGGAGGTTCAGCTCTCTCTGGCCTGTATGATGTGAATGGAGACACAAGTCAGCTGGCTTTCCCAACATCAAGCTTTGAATCCAGCTGATTCAAGTGCAAAACTGAAAACTCCTGAGCTCCATTACAGCTCCTGACCTGTGGGACAGCCTTGCCTCTCTGAATTTAATAAGCTTTTAAATGGGAGCAGGTGTGCAGCATGAGCTAAAGGAGTCCAAGGGAAACCTCTCACTCACAGGTAGCCACAACCATGTTCTGTAGGTCCAACCATCAGTGTCACAAGAACATGCAGAAATGTTCTCTACCACCACAGGACGTGTCGCTGTCCTTGATCCTAAACATACAGGCTGACTTTTAGTTAGCAACACACGTCCCAGAAGAATGGCAAGATGTGTCTGAATTTCCCTCTATCTTAATTGCATCAGGAAGTTGCCTTCTAGTGCTGATCAGCTCTGAAACTCTTGGCACATCTCATGCTAACAGAGCGAGGCTGCAGCTGGCAGCTCCTCCCAGGCTCTCCCTGGGGTCTTATTCACAGAATCCCAGAATGAACTAGGCTGGAAAAGACCTTTGAGATCATCAAGTCCAACCAGCCTCTGAGTAGCACCTGCTGCAGGCAAAGCCTCCTGGGAGTACCTGGGAGTCCAGTGTTCCCATGTGGGAGAATAGGATGTTCTATGGAGCCACCTTGTTGCCAGCAAGCAAAGGAGTTACAAGGCTGTAGTGGGATAGGGTACAGTGGGAAAGGGTAATTGAAAGCGTGGGAGGTTTATACAAGGATCATCCACAGGGTGAATCTCAAGATTGGATTTGTCATAGAGAAATCCCACTTTGTTATTCCAAA
Source organism: Aleadryas rufinucha (assembly GCA_013397815.1). Taxonomy (NCBI): domain Eukaryota; kingdom Metazoa; phylum Chordata; class Aves; order Passeriformes; genus Aleadryas; species Aleadryas rufinucha. The sequence goes on from VZTH01011315.1 coordinate 317,056, forward strand.
TTATCTTGGTTCCAGTCCGGTTCTGTATGGGTAGAGATGTATGTAAATGTGAATGTGATACGTGTACACACAGGGCATAGCCAGACAGCCACCCCTACAACCATCTGGCTTTCCTCACCCTTGCTACTGGCTCCGCTGTGCCAGGGACTGATGTGATTCCACTGATCAGCAGGCACAACTTGCCAGAGCACAGCCCATTTTGCCATCCTTAATGCTGGCTGGGAATGCAAAATGGGGAACTGCAGGGCCAGGGGATAAAGCACATCCCTTCCCCACCTGCCCCCTTATTCCAGGAGGGAAAGTGGGCTCTGGTGAAGCCCTGGCTCACACCAGCCCCACTCCTCTCTCTCTTCAGGCTTGCTGTATTTCTTCTCCCTGCCTAATTTCCCTGTGAGGGAGTGTGGCCAGGTTCGCTTCCTCTCACAAAGCAGATGTGAGGTTTGGGACTGCAGCTCCCAGAGAGCTGGGCTACATCATCCTACGCCAAAGCCCAGCCATGTGGTGGCCTTGATGTTGCAGCACACAGAGTTCAAAATGGCAGGGAGGTACTCGTGTTGAGCACATCTCCCTTGTTATACTGGGTGGCCCAAGCCTGCTGACAGCTTTAATTTAGGAAGCTGATGGTGGCTCTCTACACACTGTGTCTGCCTGTTGGTTTGGCTGAGCTAGAAATGCATCCCCTTCACTCCCCGTGGCATAGCCTATTCAGGGTCACAGAGTGCCTCTGCTACCATGGGAATTGTGCATCCCCAAGCTCCCCTCCTCCACTTGCCCTTTTCCTCTCATGTTGCAGCCTAGAGAGCATTGCAGAGAAGCTTCTGAGGTCTGAGAGCCTGGCAGCAGCAGGATGACAGCATCCCTGCCTGAAAGAGCCTCAGAGTTGGAGGGTGATGTCTATTGGCCTTCACGGAGTCCATGCCCCAGGAAGGAGGCAGCAAGAATGTCTGCAGCTCCCCAGATGGTCTGTGGTACATGTGAGCAGCCCTACTAGCCTTTCTCTAGCCTGGTTCCTCGGACTCAAATGTGCACTGTGGCAGAATAGGCTCTGTGTACGGGAGAGGCTGAGCTGGAACTGGGGCTGAGACAGCCTTCTTGGTGATTGCTTTTCTTTATTTAGTACCTACTGCTGGAGGGCAGCTTAATCCTAGCACTTACCTTTCTTCCTACATTAAATGCCATTGCTCAGACTCCACACACCTAGGTGCTAACAGACTAAACAAGATGAAGGAGCAGGGGGTGTATAATTGTGATACCAATATATGTCACAGCTTACACAGCAGATAATTGATCTGTGCCAGAAAGGCAGTGGTAAATGGCTCCCGGAGGAGATTTCTCTCTAGAATAGCAGCATTTCACACCACCAGCCTCTGTAATGAGGGGAAAACTACGCATCCTTAGTCCCAGGGGTCCTACCATGAGGTGTAGGCAACAGACTGCGGCAGCCCTCAAGCACAGCAATTTGCTTTACTCGGGGCAGTAGATATACCTTGTGCTTCCTCAGTTTGTTTTGACACTCTTCTACTGTGAGACCATATTTAAAGAAAAGAAATGAGTTAATTCTGCCAAACCAAAGAATTTGACGTTTGATTGCAAGTTTTGGGAAGAGAGATAAAATGGGTTTTTTTGTCAGCCATGACCACTTAGAGTTTGGTTGAGACACTTCCCACCACGGCAGTGCAGTCTTTCAGAGCACACTTCTTTCTTAAGCCATCTTTTTGTTTTGGGCTGTGTGGTTTTTGTGGTGGGTCTCAAGTTTCCTTGTCAGATTTGGGAGCTGTGTGTCTGTCCTCAAAACTGCTGAGCATGTCTCACAAGCCCCCTTCCCTGCACACCTAAGTTAAGAGCTGTTTTTTAGGTATTGCTTTCTATTGCTCAGGGCCTGAGAAAATGCCGGTGAAATAGGGCAGAGCTTGATGGAGAATGAATTTCTCTGGAGGAAAGAGAGAACCGCAGACGCCTGCCCTTCTATTCCTGTTTACCTTTGCTTTCAGGAGGTCAATTAAATTGTGGGCATAAACTTACACTGCGGTTTGCAAACTGATACTCACCAGAAGGTGTTCTGGCGTCACAGAGCATTTTGTGTTTCGGTTTCTTCTTTCCCAGCTCCTCTATGGCTTGGTAATAACTTGCAACACATGTACCACAGAAACATTATTTACACAACATATTCGCAGCATCACAATTAAATTTAGTTGGCAAAATTCCCATGAAGATGTTACTCTTGTGGAATGACCAACAACCCATTTCAAACTTGGACTTTCCCATTTTTTCTCCATAGTACAGCTGCAGGATTTCTTCATAAGCACTGACTGAAATGTTCATAGTTTTTAATTCTGTGTATGTTGAGAAGGGGGGAAGGAGGGGGTAGTGGTTCAGGCAGCAAACATTCATTTAGCCTCTCTACCCACTGAGTTACCCCCTTTCACATGGGATATAACCACCCCATGGAACTCATTGCTGCGGGATACTGTGGAAAACAACCATCTCAGTGGTTCAAACAGCACAACAGATGATGAGAAACCTCTCATGGTCAAATACAGTGGTCTAACCAAAGCTCCATCTCTGGACATGTCTGCAGTGCAAGCTGTCAGGTGCTAAAAGGGTGCAGAAGGAAAAAGATCCCTCTGTCAAGGCCCAGTTTTTATCCTTCAGGTGCTGTCAAAGCTAGGAGAATAAACTAGGTGGACTTTTGACCTGATCCAGTATAGCACTTAGTTCAAATTTACACTGGCTGGGAGTCAAGCCTGGTTTCTATCACAGTGTGTTGTGCAATTCTTGCTCTCATTTCCAGTGTTGTCCCTCCCATCCCACAGAGGTTAGTGAGTTTGTATCTCAAGGAAAAGAGAAAGTATTTTCTGACTGCATTCACATTTGTACCACCAAGCCTTGCCCAATTCTGCTTCTGAGTTCTTACTCAGAGAACTGCTTGCACTTACTTTAAAGAAAGTGCTTGCATTCATCTGACTAACAGATATCTTGGAGTGAGGCTCCATCTCTATCCACGTGATGGCTGTCCCCTCATTTTATCATCCATTTTCTCAGTACTGGGCTCTAAAAGAGCCTCCCTTAGGCTTTCCCTTCCCACAGGTACTGTCCTGACACAGAATCCAAGAGCTGCTATCTTAGGCCCTCAAGTCAGGAGGAGCTTTTCTTTGCTAGACGGACCTAAAGAGAAGAGCCAGCTAACTCAAGAAGAGCTTTCCAGCAAGAGTTAATGGGATATAGCATGTTTTTCGAATTCCCTTAGTAAAGCCCTGAAGTCAATGGCAGAGGCTGGCAGATCTATCATGTGGAACTGTCTGGGGTTGTTGGGATTTCTGTGCACTCATCATCCAGGCTCTTCTAAAAGTCTGCATTGTTGCATTTGTTGGCAAGTCTGTATTTTTAGCATCTTGAGATCCCTTGCGTTATACAATACTCCCGAATTTCCCTGATCCCAGAGCCTGACATGCTTGCACCTAATAATACTTATCCTTCCTTTCCTGCTGTCAAGGCTCCCTCACTGGTCAGCAGCCCTTGTTCATTGCCACGTGCTGATTGCTTTAATGATCTAGAAAGGAAGATGTACAATAATACAAGAAGGATGTGTAATGAGGTAAGGAAGATGTGTGACGAGATAAAAGTGATGCAAATGCCTCCCAGATGAGAAAGGACTTGACAAAGCTTGGGGAGATGCTCCTCAGTGGTTCAGTGAAGAGGGATCCCCATTGCAAGAGAAAGTCAGGGGGATGAAAACAAATAAAGGCATCCTGGAGCCCTTCTCTGACTCGTGGGCTTTATGAGGCTCCAAGTGATGTGTAGCAATGCTTGGGGAGGAGGCTGGCACTGTAGTTGTGGTGGGATCACTGCTGAGGTCCCAACACCTTTGTATCAGCTGCTATGAGCTACAGGTGTGCTCACCCACCCCTTTGGGAGATAACAAAGTGATAGTGGCAAGACCCAGAACGTTCCAGGATAAACATTGCCTCAGGACGGAGAAAGAAAAAGTGAGTCATCAATATGAGTGTGCCAGTGGTCTTAAAGGGGACAGCTGGGAACACCTGCCTTTTTCCCTCATAAGCACAAAAGTGATGGAGGAAAAAAAAGCTAAAGAATGGGGAATTCCACTGGAATACACATATTTTAACAGCAGCCATAAACTCAGCAGTAGTCAGAAAGGGCCTGGGTAGCTAGAAGGCACAGGGCCATTGCAAATAACAGTAAGTTATGCAATTTTTCTTCTCATTCTTGTTGCTGGCTTCTGAGAGTTGGCCTAGGGAGTTTCCTTCTCAGGGAGCGGGGGGTGAATGTCTGACTGCAGTTATCTCTGTACCATCAGGCCAACTTCTATAATTTTAAAGGCAGTCAGCAAGGCTCAGAAACACTGCAAATAATGACCACTTGTGTCAGAAGGAGTGTGAGTTATCCTGCTCCAGGACCTGTCTTTGGCTGCTCATTGAGCTGCTTAGCTGGCAGGTATACCCATGACAGAGGATGAAGGAAAGAAAATATGCTTACTCCATACTTAACCCCTCCAAGCCCTGACATCTTTTCTAGGAAACCTGGTGCTGGCCACTGTTGGACATAGGATGGAAAGAGGGATTCATTCCACATGCACATTTGCAGTGGTCCCTTTTCTTTTTCTTCTCTGGTGCTGCAAGCACAGTTTCAGGCTTTGGCTACTACCCCTGCCATGACCTCCCACGCTTTAATGTCTGCAGCACCTGTAGAGAAACCTGGAGCATCCTGCATTTGATTGCCTGATTCCACCAGCTGCAAGCCTTGGGATGAGCTGGCTGTCATGGTGACAGTCTGGAATAACCCCTGGACCTTCAGGGTATAGGAAGAGGGTTAGGTAGTGTCTAGGAAGAGCGTTAGGTAGTCTCTTGAAAGAGAGGCAAAAGATTGTCTGCTCCAGAGTCACTACAGGCTTTGTGTTGAGCCAGCTTAGTGGAGTCAGCAGTTCTCAGGACTGCTCAAGACTGTCACAACCCACCTGTCTGGGTACTCCAGCAATAGTGAAAGCTGGCATTTTGCTTTATAAATCAAGTGCTGTTTTCTTGTGGCTTTCTCTTAGCTGCAGTTATAGCCTGTCTAGTCATTAGCAGCTCCAGGCTGACACACAAGCAGCGGGAAGACTGTGCACCACTCATCAAATACTGAGCTTATTTGCATGCTTTCCATTTCCATGCAATTTTTAAAAGTGCAAACACATGTAATGAGATTTTTATCTCATTACCTTCTTATGGTTTTTATCCCCATTAAACTTTCAGAGAAATACTACATGCCACCAAGTTTTTGGTCCAGCAACTGTAAGAAGCCCCATGCAACAGAACAGCCCAAAGCCAGGTAGCTTGGTTACATAAAAAGCCTAAATACTCCAGGACTGAAGTGTTGTACAAACTGGAGTCTTAACAGCTCAGACTGATCTAAGCTACAGAAAACTGTCTTCCTTTTTCATATGCTCTTCTTTCATTTACAGCTCAGAACATCTTGGTATGAAATTCCCTCCTCTCTCTTCTGGTGAACTACCTGCCCTCAGTGCAGGCTGACGTTGTGTCAGCCCAAAATATTGTCTCTTCAGAGCAGTCCTTGCAGTTGGAAAGTGCTCTTGCTGATGTGCTGCAGGCACACAGACTGGGGTGGCACCCCTGATGGGCTCCCCATCAGGCATCGAACAGTCCCTAGTGAGTCTGGTGTCCAGGCACCATGTCCAGCCTTTGCTGTCTGCTACACAGCCCAGTAGAGGAAGTGGATTGGAGGGTATTGTAAGAGTAAGTATGGGAGGCACAGGGAGTTCCAGAACTCTAATGCAGGCATTAGAAGCTAGGCTTCCTTAACTCTGCTGCTCCCCATAGATTTAACTTCACTTACTGGAGCTCATGCCTCAGAGCAGCACGTGCACCTTTACAGGGGACCATGCTGATGCTCCTCTTTCAACAAAAATACCTCCTGCTTCTTTGAAGGTGAAATTGAACAAATCTTCCTTCAAGCTGCTTTATATTGCATCTAGTCCAGACATCAGCAGGAAATTTCTGCATTACTGTGCCAGCAACCAGGAACTGCAGCAGCATCCCAAGGTGAGGTCCGATCTCTTCACTCACATCATCAGCTTTCACAACACCATAAAATGGTCCTATGCCACAACAGACAAGGGGGCAAATCAGACAGACCTCTCCACTGTTCTGCCCAGGTGACAAACACTATTCATATGACATCACCCTCTATGGGCTTTGACTGAGCCACACAGAGCCTCCTACAAACAAAGGGGATGAGACAGATTCTGCTCAGATTCTGCTTCTGATGAAGCACTCAGCATGTAAGGAGACAAAAGAGTGATGGGATCTGAGAGGAAACAAATAAAAAAGCTTTTTTTTTTCAAGATCACAGAACAGGTCAGCAGCATTAGGTAACACAATGCTGAACTAAATACCCAAGTGCAGGTGCTTCCTGTAGGACTCCTTCTGTAGATAATTTAGTCTATTGAGCAGGTTTTGTTACAGAAATATTTAGGAAGATATTCACTGCTTTGATTCAGGTTCACAGGCACATCAAACACGTTGCAGCTGTGTATCGTTGCAAGTGAAACTAACAACTGACAGTGTAGATGGGGCAATCTCTCATAAACTCATAAAACCTTTTTTGATTCCCATTTCTAGGAACAAAAGAAACATTTGTGCAATCGCATGAACTACTAAACATTCTCGCATTGTTAGACTGTTAACTGCCTTCCGTACCAGATGGAGGAAGGGCCATTAGACATTTTTCCAATCTGATTTTTGATAAGATTCTTTAAGACCCCTGTAAATCTTGTCAGAAAAGGTATTTGGCATTAAAAAAAATTGCTTAGGTGAGAAAGCTGGAATGTGGGGTGGTGTTCTGCAGAAAGAGCCTGCTCTTCTGAAGCATCCAGTCCGTGCACTACTACATCTGCCAAGGCAGTTCTGAAGAAATAGCCCCACCGCACAGTTTCCAAAGAAAATGTCAATTAAAAAAAAAAAATCCTTTTCTTCAGTTTTTCATTCCACTAAAATATTGAGCTGGAATATTGTGAAGGGATGCATGGATTTTGCTCTGGTTATTTGCAGAGCTGTTTCACATCAGGATCACTGTTTCATCAATAGAAATGTAAATCACAGCTGAGCCAGGAGGAAAGGTGAGACAGCTAAAATGGCAGGAATCCATTGTTTCAAGCCTTTTTCTCAGAAAGCTTTTTCTATTTCTTTTCACCAACATCTCATATGTTGTTTTTTCTAGTCCTTTTTTTTTTTCCTCACAAAACATAATTAACTTAATCAGATTTTTGTTAAAGGAAGGAGCCCAGAGAGAGACTGAAGCCTCTCCTAAGCGCCTTTCTGTCTGGGAGGAATCTGAGTCCCAAATATTGAATGTTCCAGTCTGGCATGCTGAATGTCACACAAATATCAGCTGTAGTACAAGTGAAATGCTTTGGTGGATCACTGGACAGTGCCTGAGGCTGCTAACAGTTCAGTCCCATCCTATTGTTATATTAGCAGCCCTGTTAAAAAAAAAGAAAAAAAAGCCTGAAAATTATGGAGTGTAAAAATATGTAATAAATTAATTTAGTGCAGACCTCCTAAGATTAACAAAACACACCCTGAACTTCTCCTCTAAGATCAGCTACATTGTTTTTATAAACATTTGTTATCACAACTGGCCTTTTTAGAGGGTTCAGAATTTGCACCCGGGGTAGACAACTACTTAAAAAAGGAAAACTCAACAGGCTTTCTCTATCTACACTTTATACCTGATCCACTTAGCTGCCTAGGTTTTTTTCTGGGAGCAGAGGCATGCACCACTTCCATCATTTCACAGCAAGGCTGTCCCCACTCTCCAGACATGGAGATTCCTGGGGAGAACAGAGATATCTTAGGGGATCAGAGATATCTTAGGCTGTGGACCTGTGTCCTGCTGAGCAATGAATTGTAATATCATCTTCTCTAAAATGAGAAAATAGCCACTCATGCAACAACCAGGTGGGCTACACTCCCTCCACAAAGGGGTGCAAATCCCACTTGTTCAAAAATCCAGAACTAGTGCTAATCATGCACTACTCAAGAAAGAGAGCCGAGTGTCAGGCTTAGAGCCTACTTCCTAAATGACCCAATATGAAATGAAAGAAACTGCCCTTTTCAGAAAGGCAGTATCAGCATGGGTGATAATTTTTTGGATTTTAAGGCCACTGAGGCCTACAGAGTTCGTGACACAGAGCAAAACACTGACTCACAAAGCAGGAGCTGAGTTATAGCCATACTTTACAGAACCTTGTGCTGTGCTGGCAGGTAAAATGAATTTAAGTAAGGGAGAGGCACATGGTTGGTGTCTGCTTGAGGCTATAAAGCAGTGCTTAAACTTGCATGTAAGTAAGGAAATACAGGCCTAATGGAGAAAAATGTGACGCTGACACAGCGAGGTGGCTGCAGTCACGGCTCATGTAGCAGCAGTACAAAGGACGTCTGCAAGAGAGTGGATAATGAAGTGAGGCTCAGTGGCACGTGGATGGTTTTTTGTACATGGCTTGTTCAATTCATTTATTCCATGTTGGCTGGTGTCACCTATCCCAAAGATTTCAGAACTCTTCTCTGTCACAGGTTTTCAGAGTGGTTTCAGCTGCGGAGTCACGGTCTACCTTCACCAAGCAGCCACAGCCATCAGCCTGCAATCACCTGCAGCATCCATGTCCCAGCTAAACTTCTCCATAATAACCATGGCCAGCCAGTCTCTTTGTTAAACAGCTTCCCCTTGGACTGACACAGTGCTCGTTTTCCCATGTCTGTCATGCCATCTAGCCACTTACCACAGCTGGAACAGGGCTGCCCTAGCTGGGACCAGGGACAACAGCCACAGCTGGCACAAAATGAGGAGTGGTTCAGGCAAAGCCAGTGAAAATACTGGGGTTCACCCTATGAAGACAGACCCAGTCCTGTCATTCTTGAGCTCTGCCCCATGCTTTAGAAGTGCACCACCTCTTTTCCCATCTCACCATTTCTCCAACATCCATTACAGCACAAGCTTCCCCGGCTGGCCTGTGTCCTCCCAGACACCTCAATCCAGCAGCACAGCCTGGCCACAGGCAGTATTTTACATTCAATTTTTTGTTTGTTTTATTAAAATACTAACAGTAAATACATTAATTAGTAAGATAGAGCAAGTAGGAAACACAAGGCAGGATGGAAAGGTTTGACCAGCTATAAATAGCAGACAAAATAAACAGGCAACTGCGAACCATGGGCTGTGAGGCTGGGTTTCACATGGAGGCAGCACCTGCTGCTGGGAGCCTTCCACCGGTTTGTTTGTTTGCTTTTAAAACAAAAATTATTTACAATGAGGGACTCCAGGCTGAGAGATTTGCCACTTTCTGGGAAAACATTAATTCTTAGTCATCAATGGCAGGTGTTTTTCTACCTCCTGTGCAGTACTTGAGCTACTCTGCATGCCAGAGGCAAGGTAAGGCTTTCAGCATGGACTGCCCTTACCCCAAAACCCTGGGATGTGCTGGCAGCCTGGGCAACTGTTTGCAGATTAGCAGGATGGGTCACAGCACATTAGCTGAGCCTATGAGAGGTTTAGGATATGTCACAGAAATGGAGATTTTGGGGGCAGGAGGGATGGTTAGACAGGGGAGCACATGGAGGTCTCTGCCCTAGGGGCACAAAACAGGAGGGGATCCTGAAAGGTCCAGTGGAAACATGCACTGATGCTATGGATGAGCCTTGGGAACATTTCTGAGCAGGGGAAAGAGAGGATGCAGAGGCTTTTCCGGAAATATCTACAGAGCCTTCACAGAAAGGCTTCCCAGGGAGGGGGGATGGTGACTCTGAGCAGGCCTGGCACAAGCTGCTGAAAGCACTTATGGGGTACAGAGGCTCAAGCATTTTGTTTTCCCAGGAAGGCAGGGTGTCAAGGACAGGAGGGATCACCCAGTATAGCTCTCAGAGTGGCTGTCCCAGGTCAACAAGTGTGGCAGTGGACATGTTCCTGCAGACACCGCAATGACTTCTCCTGGCCTCAGGCCTCCACTCAAAGACCATTGCCTGCAGCTGCTTCCACACAGACTAATCCCCCTTTCCCCCAGGGAAAGGGATAAAGGGATGCACCCTTTTCTTGGCCATGCAAACATCACAGCCCCTTAAGAAGGTGACTGCACTCACCACCACCCTGGGACAGTCCCTGTGAGTGAGGTGCTTGGGTGAGTAGGGTATTTTTCAGTCAAGTCTCCATGTGAATGAAGAAAAGGCAGGAATTCTTAGCCCAACTAATGCTCCACCATTGAATTTCAGCTATCACTGCAGCTGAGCTCAGTAACTTGTTTTTACCTCCCAGAAAATCAGCCTGTCTGGACACAAAGCCATTAAGAGATGGTGAGCCCCACACAACCTCCATGCATACTCTGTTTCAGTGTATGCCAGCACCCCCTGTGCAATGTGCCTCATTTCTTATTTACATGTGCCAGGCTTGAAACTGCAACCCCCGTCGCTTGTTATGCCTCTCTCTCCTAGATTAAAGAGCCCTAAAATGTCACCTTTTCAGTGTTATCATCTGCCCTCTGCTATTATTGCCTCTCAGTAAATAAAAGGGACTTTCCAGTCATTATTTTATACCCTACAATGACAGTGCTTTTTCAGATCAATTAGTTTTCACTCCTCTTGTCTGCATTCAAGCCTCACCTCCCTTTCAGTGTTTCCATTGCCTGCTCAGGGACCTTTCCTGTGTCTCCTCTGACCTCTGGGAGAGGAGCTGAGCTGGCTCAAAAGGGGAGCTTGGTGTGAGGACATCCGATCTGCTTACGGACCTGCCGACTTCATGTTGAACGTGGCCGATGCCTTTGTGCATGTCTGAGCTCCTCACTGCACATCCTGGGAAGATAACAATTGCTGGCTTGCCTGTAAAGTTGCATCCCCTTTAGCACGATCAGCTTGTACAAGGCACATCAGTTTTTGTGACTGGGTGCCTATCTCTAAGCACTTCCAATTGTGCACAATTGCCTTTCGATAGGAACCTCTCAACTGAAACCATCTTATTTCACTCGCCCTTTCTATCCTGAAATACATAAAAACATCAGGGCAAAATCTTTTTCTGCAAACAACTGCAAAAACTAACTTGACTGGGGATGCTCTTTGGATTTTCTCCCTCTCTCTTCCAAATTAGTGTTTTCTCATTCTAGCAAGTACCGACCCTATTCCCACCCAGTACACAGAAACCAGAAACTAATCTTAAGTGGGTCAGACCGGCTTCATTGTCCATCCTGAGAAAAGTTTAAAATGTAAGCTGTCAACAATGCATAGTTAAAAGCACATTGAAAGCCATTGAAGGCCGGTTTGGACTACATGACAGTGAAATGTCTTTTAAGGGATGGTAGGAAACTGTGTTTAGCTTTTAAATATAGCTTTTCAACCCCCTGGTATGGTTTTACAAAGTAGGAGCAGCATCACTGTTCCCCAAAATATCCTAACCACATCATGTTAGAAATGGAGCTTTACTACCTCACTTTGTTTCCTAGCTACCGACATTTTTTTTTAGCTTAGTAGTAGAGATGAGCAGTGAAATTTGGCATTCAGAGTGCAGCTTCATAAAAGCCTTAAAAAACCTCATGCATATATACATTTCTATCTATATATACATCTGTAACAATTACAGTTGCTAGCACAGTTCTCTTTTCAGAAATGTTTCAGTTACTAACGTCCATCCTGGTTATCCACTCATTCCCGTCCTGGGGCCCCTGCCAACCTAGTCCTGGACCCCCCCCCCGTTCTGCCCCTACCTCACA
>VZTH01011315.1:328895-374325 GCA_013397815.1 Aleadryas rufinucha
ATTCTCTCTTCTCTCCTCTCACCCTTTCCAGCTCTACCAGTCCCTTTACATTCATCACATTAAAGAAAACATTTCATGGTCATCTCTTTTATCTCCTTCAGTGAACAGTTAATCAGAAAAAATGCTTTCATGTTGCTAAATCAGGGCCAGTGGGCAAAGCCAGGCTGACAAGAGACATTTTCCTCTGCTACTAACCTGGGCTAAATAGTATTAATTACAGAGGCTGGGCTTTGATTGCTGGAGTGTGGTGGGGCTGGTGAGAGCTCCCTCCTCCCCCTCTGCTCCCTCCCACCACAGACCCACACTGCGCCTCCTTACCTGCCTGCCCTTTGCCAGCATCCCCATTTCATGTCCCAGCACAGCTGCAAGTGGGATCCCCTAAATCTTCACCTGGGCTGCTCAGACAGTAACTCTGGAAGAGTCAGATCCCTGGGCTGGAGGACAGTCTAGCTGGGTGGTTGGGGTGTCCCTGTCCTTGCCTCCCCCATGCTTGTCTGCCCAACGCAATGTCTTTTCCAGGACAGAAACTGCTTCTTTCTGTGTGTTTCAAAGAACCTGCGTTCTGGGAGGCAACTCAGTAGACATCACCCCATGCAGTGTTTCTCGGCCTGTGGTCTGTGGGCCACAAGTGGTCTGTCAGATGTCAAAGGGACTGCAGAATGACTGCAGACAATTTTTTGGGACAGACATATCCATCCTCACACATGCCACAAAGGAGCAAAGACAACAGGCAGTGGGAGCAGAAGGCAAATTGAGGACAATGCGTTACAACTCAGTCCTCCGTGGGGCGGTCCAAAGGTGTTTATTGCTCTTTCAAAGAAAGAAAGAAAAAATAGGCCAGACTAGCCCCATAGACATGAGAGGCCCATCTCTGCACATCTCCAAGGACATTACAAAGGAAATGATGCTGTGCCCCAATCTATTGGCAGTACTATCCCTCACATCTCCCAGGTGGAAGGCAACAACCTTCCATCCCAAAGGTGGCATCAGCAAACAACTGGTTACCAATTCTGCTGCTGCTGAATTGGCTTCCTATAAATTAGCAAAACAGGCCAAATCCCTAGACAAAATGAATCACAGCTGAAACAGTCTGCTTTTTAGAGACAGAATGCCACTAACTGCTTTCCCCGTCCCTCTCCGAGCTGAGCAGGACATTACAAAAGCGGCCACAGGAGGAATTTTCAGGGCGGTCACTCTCTGTTTCAGACCTTCCCTTGGGATGGGTGGCACAGCTGGAGGCCTGAGTCAAGCTGTGGTTTAAGCTGGTTAAGGTGACTGTCCCTGGTGACCCATGGTGCCAAGCCCTGATCCCATGCAGCTCGTGGGCAGCATAATGGGAGCACAGCACTCCACGAAAAAGGCACTTCCAGATTCACCACAAAACTCATCTGGAGCAGCCAGGCAGGACAATATTTTTAAATGCTTTTTGATTTGTTTTGAGTGTTTGCTGCTGTATATGAAGACCTGTTTTCTCCAGCCAGTGTGAGCTGGAGTGTGAGCCCAACTGGATGACCTTTGCAAGCTGGGGTCCCACATTCCCAGCCTGATCCTGAAGACTCCATGTCTTTTCTCCTCCTCCTCCATGCTACATCTGGTTTCCACAGGCTCACCCTGCCTCCTCAGTCAATGCTCTGCTCTACCCTGCACAAGCACAGAGGGAAGCAGAAGGGGTAGATCTGGTCCATTTTTCCCCAGTCCACACTCTGATCTTCTATGTGCTCTTCTCAAGGACACATGGATGTGGTTTTCCCAGACAGCAACAACAGGTTGGAGTCTCCACCAAGGCAAATCGGCCCATGGCCTTGGAGGTCTGCCAGCACAGTCTAGCCTCTTAGACTCATTTCCTCTGAAAAGCAAAGAATTGGAGAATGTGGAAAACACCTGGGGTGATCAGGGCCCAGCAACCAAAGTTAGATAAACCTTGATGTAGCAGTAGCTTGCATGGATCCAGATGCTCAAGACAAGTTTACTCCAAGTGTTTTGGGAGCAGGGCCCGTTGGACTACCTGGATGCCTAGGGCAAAACTCCTCAGACTTGTCAATAGCTTCATTAGCACCTTCATATTACAGTGTAGCACTTAAGAGAATGAAATACCCAAGTAACCCAACTAGGTAGTTGTCCCCATGCTACTCCTCTCTACATTCAAACGTGTTTTAAGCTGACAGTGCTGTATTTATAGAATACAGTGTAGCAGTTACCGTGCAACACCCTGGAAAAGCTGTTGAGGAGGCAGAAATAGGCATTTTGCTGTCTAGGAGGGCAGTACAGAGCCTAGGGGATAAACACATCCTCAGGCAACATGCAATAGTGAGGGAAGCTAAGGCTTGAGTGGCCGTTGCTGCATTTAGAGTTAAGAGCCTGTTGATACGAGTGACAGCTCAGAGTCCTTGTTGCAGCATAATTCAGACTATGAACAATGCAGTGGCTTTTTATATTAACTTCAGATATTTAGGGCTCTCTTCATTGTCAGAAAGATGAGAAACTTTTCTTTTATTTTTTTTTTACCAGTAAAAATGTAGAAGATAAGAACAGCCTGGATCAAATTAAGCCTCCATCTAGCCCAAGGTTTTCTGGCAGGCTGGTTTTGGTTGCTTCTGAGAGAAAGGCAAGAAGCTTTGCATCAGTGGGATAATGTGTTTCCAAAAGAGTTTCCTCCTCAGAAGTTGTCTCTCTCGCTTAGAAGTTGTCTTCTGCCTTGCGGCAGGGTGGTTTCTGTCCAAAGCTACTTGATTTGACTTTGTTCTTTGTTTATTTTCAGCTCTGCAGGCTGTCACTGTGAATAATGGGTCTTTGGTGCTGGAACACAATTCTCAGATGAATATTGTCTTCCATGGTAAATTCCAGGGCTGCTCAATTGCAGAATAAATCTTACCTTCATGGAAGGGGTGGCTGGTGCCTTCGGAGATGGTGCAGGGTGCCTTTACAGCACCTCCCTGTCAGTGCACAGAAGGTCATAACTCCTTGCTGAAGTTCTGCCTGTGAGGGCCAGGCCGTCCTCCAGCCTGAGCATTGAGCTGGGCCTGCCTGAAGCTCTCCTGAGCTCCACACTTGGGAATCTGCTGCCACATGGTGGCATACACTCTCTCTTCCTGGCCCTAGGAATCCCTCCTTGGCTTCCAAGAGGTAGCACATGTGGAAAGAGCACTTCTGAGCTCTGCATTGTAGCTAGCTCACCAAGTTTCCAGGGACCCATTCTGGAGCTGCTAGAAGCTTTTCCAAGAGCATTGTTTCCTTTTTGGAGCTACACAAAAGTATGAGGAATGCTGGCAAAAAATCTGAGAGGATCCTAGGTGCTTTGAGGTCAGCAGGTAGAATTTGTTAATGAAAGACTTTTACCTGACCTGAAAACACTAGAAGTATTTCCACAAAGCAGGCCAAGGTCTGCATCCATCTCCTTGAATTTCTGCTCTGCAGCAGATGCAAAGGTAGCATCAGGCTGGAAAAGAAACTATAGAGATCATTCCTGTTCCTGATAAAGACTGAAAAGCAGAAAGGTGGCTGTTATAGGAGCTGGTGGAGAGCATCACTCGCTCTGTCTGTGTGCAGCATGTTCAGTTTCCAACACTGTGTTTCACTCCTTGAGGCCACAGGTTGCTTTGTCCTGGGTCAGACAGCTGCGTGCTAGAGAGGATGCATTTGCAAGGCAGCTGCTCAGAACAAGGCTGACTGCTTCCTTCCGGAAGGGCGGTGGCACCTGTGGGTGGAAAATCCATGGGAAGTGCCCTGGGGCCACCTTTGCTCTGGAGGCTGTGAGGCAGCATGCTCAGAGCCTGTTGTTCACACTGTGCCCTGTGCACCGTGCTGGAGAGGGCAGCTCTGAGCAGCAGGCGTGGCTGGCTGGGACATGCAAGGAGCCATCCGGCCGAAGAGGGAGGGTAGCAGAGCAATGCACCTGCCCAAAGGGTCACCTCAGTAGAGCCACCGAGTTTGCGAAGGACTTTGGGGAACTGGGTCCAAACCAATAATGCCTGGAGTCTGGAACAGAAAGACTGATGCCTGGCATTGACAGCATTCCTGCTCTCCTCCACGCCAAGACAAAGTTGAAGTCCATCCAGCAGCAGCTCCTGGATGCAGGAAAAATACAGATTCTGTGAAAATTATGAGTTGCCATGGACATTCCTCCCATCCCACCACAACCCATGCCCAGTGGTAAAAGCTGCACCTATTTCTTCTTCCAGCTTTACCCCTGCTGCGATCCTCTGGCAGTGAGACTAATGCAGGGAGCAACACAGGATGGGCACAGTGACACTGGGAGCAATAAAGTGTGAGAAAATAAGGATGGGGAGGTGTGACCCCGAGGGAGGAAGAGGGACTGTCCAAGAAGCAGAATGGACAGGGGGAAAGGAATAAAGGGGCTGTGGGCAACATATTAGGAAACTCTGTGCCGTGGTGGGATCTCTGTGTTGGCAGGACACTGGTGCCCAGAGGCACTGAGTACTCAGGCCTGCAGAGCAGGGACTGGAAGGACCATCTCTCCCACAAGCCAAGTAGATGTCTTCATGACACATCACAGAGCTGTTCCATCTCCTGCCTCTGCTGTTCCTCAGCTGCCTGAGCTGTAGGGGAGGAAGGGATGGCCAAGGAAGGGGATTTTGCAAATCTTGGGACAAAAAAAGCAATGAGACTGTTACAAGCTCAACTGCTGTCATTCCATATGGTTTGACATCCTATGGCAGTACATGCAGATAAGAGGGAGGCTTTGAGATTAGCAGTATCCAGCTGTGGAGCATGCAGGCACTCAGGAAGAGCGCCGGGACCACGCCATGGCCTGTGTGGCAGCAGTAGGGCCACTTATTGTTGGCTGTGCCTCTCTTCCTCTCCTCATGGAGATGGGTTAGCCCTCTGCCCCAGATCCTCTGTCCTCATTGCTGCTCTCTGCTCTTGCCTGCTGCATCTTATTTCATGGAAAAAGATTCACCGTGTGGGCCAGAGGCCACGTCTGTGCCCTGGGGGATTGTGCTCTGCCTGGGAGACTTCAGACAGCAGGATAACCTGCCTGGGTGATTAACAGTGGTGGAAGGTGCTGCAGAAGTGCCCGGGTTGATTCCCCGCGGAGGCACTGTGTGAACGGGAGAACACATCAAAGGGTGTCTCCCTTTCATCTCACTGCTCCGAGCAGACGGCTCCGAAGCATCTCTTCCAAGGACAATATGGGGGAGAACTCTAATAACCTTACAGTGTGGAGCCGTGCCAGCGCTCCCAGTGGCCGCTCTGGCGGCAGCTAAAGGGGCGCCTTCTCCGCTTCCACCCTAATTGCCCTTAATTGGCTCCTGCCTGCTGGCAGCAGAACGGCAAGGGCTCTCCAAGGATCACTGCACAAGAGTGACAACGTTTGGAGAAGGATTGTCGGCCCCTGCCTTGCCCCACCTCCATCACACTCTCCCCCACCCACCAGAGCAATACAATAACCTTTCCAAGTACAAGATTTTTCTGTCAGTACATAACTTTTTCTTTCCAGGCCCTGCTCTGGAGGGGGCCTTGCCAGGGAGCTGGGGCAGGGGGCCAGGGCAGGGTCTGTGTCCCGAACCCAGAGGAAGGGGGGTGCGGTGGCCTTGGGCTAAGGGGGCCATAAGCATTGTCCCTTCGTACAGCACTGCGGCCACAGTGCCCAAGAGCACGTATGGGTGCAGTGAGCCCTGCTGCTCTGCTCTGTGCCAGGGCTTCCTGTGTAGGTGACCACAGCTTTGAGTCCCCATTGCACAACCAGCAAACCAGGGGATTCAGCCCACAAAATCCCAATTTCCCTAGAGAGAGGTCCTGCTGTCCCGGGGCAGCCAGGTGGGAATGGGGCTGCATCCCAGTGTGATCTCCTGGCTACGGCCTGCACTGTTACCTTGGGGATGTGGAGAGGTGGTAGGGAGGGCTCCTCTCTGTCCCTACTCCATGTCCCAGTGCTGGCTGAGGGCACACAAAGAAGAGGGTCCCCAAAACCCCCCTTCCCTAGGAAGGGTTCTCCAGGACACGCTGGCCCTTGGCTCATCTGGCTCCAGTTTCCTGTGGCAGACCTCCCTGCACTTTCACCTCTCTACCTGACACCCACACAAGCCATTCCCTCGTGTCAACAGGAGGGTGGGAAGCCGCAATACAAAAAGCACCTTGTAGCTCTGACCAGGCACGTGCCCATCAGACTGCGTCCCTGCTCCTGCTCCCAGCCAGGACAAACCCTTGCTGCAGCAGCAAAACGTAGCCGAGCATCTTCCCAGTCCCTCGTGGTTGCCCACAACCCAGCCAGGGCCAGTATCTGCAGGCAGCAGGCATCACATGAGCAACATGCTCCACGGCAAGCTGGCAGGGGCATGGAAACGCAAATGGGACACAAATTCAGTTCTGATGGAGGGAGCTGCAATGTCTTTCCCACTGAGGTTATTTTTAAACTGTTTATCAAAGGCTCACTGCTCTTGGCAGCAGGGTGGGCTATTTTTGGATGCCTGCTTCACCTCTCCACGGAGATGTGCTGGCATAGGCTTGTCCCTTCTTTTGCCTGGCACCCTCAGACCTCCCGTGGTCTCTGAGGTTTGCCCTGCTATGGTCACTGCTGTTTGCTTCCTCACACGTTGAGGGACTTTTTAAGCAGGAGGTCTGAGATCAGGCACAGCCTCATTACGA
This sequence comes from Aleadryas rufinucha, assembly GCA_013397815.1. Taxonomy (NCBI): domain Eukaryota; kingdom Metazoa; phylum Chordata; class Aves; order Passeriformes; genus Aleadryas; species Aleadryas rufinucha. The sequence continues at coordinate 335,502 of VZTH01011315.1, forward strand.
GTCCTTATTAGCAAAGCCCCTCTCATCCTTTCCTGCTGTCAGTGGTGACACAGCTGCTCGGGTATGGGCAAAATACACACTTGCGCCTGCTATCCTCCTTCAGGACTGGTGGCATTTGTCCTGACCTAAGCCTGGCACCCTGGAGCTCTGCATTCAAGTTTTGTCCCTGCAAAGTCCCTATTGACTTTCCACTTGCTGCTGCCGTGTCTCTTTGCCCGTCTAGAAGAGCAAGGCCATATTTCCCTACTCCACGGGATTTCTGGGACAACTAATTGGGACAGGATGACTGAAAACTCCACGCTGTCCTCACAGGGCCTCTTCTCTGTGGATGGGGGAAGGGCATGACAAGTTTGACTGAGGTGCAACATTGGCAAAGGTGGTCTGGTGAGGCAGGGCTCAAAGCAAGTGCAGGGAGGCAACAGGGATGCGTGGAAGTGCAGTAGCTGTGTGTTGGAATCAGTGAAAGCACAGACTGGAATGGGAATGCAAAGCAAGTCATCAGGCTCTGAGGTTAATAATAGGCTGTCTGAGTCTTGACTGTGTAAAAGAAAATCAGTCCTTAAAAGAAGCTCACTGGCAGAGTGCTTGGCCCTGACAGAATTATCCACAGGAGCCCAAACAAATGACTGGCCTCATTACCGACCCGCAGCCTCGAGCATGGCTTGAGACACACTGGGCTCACATAAAGAAATCAGCACCATCCACACTGCCCCTGCGGTACCAGAGAAAAGGACTTGGAGAAGTTTCCCAAGAACATCAACAAATTCAGGGATTTCCTTTTGTTAGCAAAGCACAAACCTTCTGCTGAAGGAAGATTTTCTTCATTCAAATATGATTTTGGAGAGCCAAAGGTATGTGCAGGCCAGGAGATTCTCCTCCAGGAATGAGGACAGAAGAAAGCCAGCGCTGGCATGTGTGAGGTTTGTACTCATTTGTGAGATCTGTACTCAAAGAGAACGGATGTGTCTTTTCTTACAGGAAGTGACTGGATGAAAAGGTGAAAACCACTTACTTGGGCTGGTTAGAAAGCTCCAAGCTATACAAGCACACATAATTGTACCCTCCAGCCCTGAGAGTTAATGGACAGAATTCTCTGAAATGAGAGACTGGCTCAGGCTTAGGAGAAACTGAGGTGGATCCCATTGTGATCTGTGACATCCACCACCCAGTCAGCCCTGTGGCCTCACTGGTCACCATCTCCAAGAGCAAGATGATCAGAGGAGATTGGAATTGCTGCCAGCAAAGAGCTCAGGGGGAAAATCCTCGGGGTAAAGAATCAAGGGACAAATGCCAAAGAAGAAATATGGGTGAGGGACGGGAGATGCACCTCCACATTGAGGACACAGAACTATATCCAACAGCACCCGCAAGTGCTGGAGTGTGTGTAAGACCGCTACGCCAGCACAAGGCACTGTGTCTGGGAAAATAGGCATTCTGATTTCTAAGCAAGTCAGGAATAAAATGGGCAAGGTCACTAAGCAGCTCCTGCAGACACGCACCGGGGGAGGTGACAGCAGCATGTGGCTGGCTGTGGTGGCCAGCACTGTAAGCGTGGCCAGGGCAAGCTTCACGGGGAGCACATGCTCATGGAGTGAGTCCCGCTGGTGCACGGAGGCTGCTGGCACAACATGTATTGCTGGCATGAGGTCTCACTGAGGCAAGTTGCCCCTTGACATCTGTGGGCCTGCTGGATGCGAGCAGACATTCCCGTGGTGAGTGAAGGTGATGCCATGTGGTACAGTCAGAAAGACGCATTCACCAAGAGAGGGTGAAAAGAAAAAATCATACCCCTGACCTTTTCTCTTAGTAACAGCGGGAGACTCACTATGAACAGTAGGGTGATTGGGAAGTCTAAGGCAGTGACCATGAGAACCTGAGCCTGCCTGAATGAGGGATGAGTTCACTGTTCCCAGTCAGAGAACTCAACAGGATAGAGTTTCTGGAAAGGAAACAAATGGAAGGCAAAAATGAAAGAAAGGAAAAAAGAGTATCAAATGTGCTGTTGCTGTAAGCAGGATTCACAGGTTAATGAAAGCACAACTCATAGATCCCCCTCAAACCTTGAGTCAGAGTCCACCTGGTTCCCTTCTGCTCTGGGTCACCTACAAAAGAGAGATGGAGAAAAATGCATCAGAGAGCTTTGCACAGAACTGTGGCCAAGAGTTTGCCATAGCACCTTTGCCTTTCTGGGGTCATGACAATAGAGGGGTAGATTTCCCTGATATCAGTGCAAAGAACTCAGGCTGGAAAAGCTGGGGAAAAAGAACTTGGTGCAAGGTGGAAAAGAGACAGGGATTTGAAGGAACAGTGGGGAGAGGAACATCATCCTGGACATCACAGGAAACACTAACAAACACGAATGCAAGCAACCCCTGCACACTACTAATGCGCAGAAGGGTCGTGGTGTCTCCCTTTTAATCCTCCATCCATCATTTGAGTTGACAACATATAGGCCCTGCATATAGGCCCCTTCATCTGACGGTGCTTCCGTCACAGAGCTCCTCATCACCAGCCACCACTGTGTTTTGTACAATGTCCTGATGGGTCAGCCACCTACCCCAAAATCTGGGCCAGGCCACCCAGCCGTATGTGTCACAGCAAGACCCTGATGTGACACAGGGAAGGAGGGGAAGCAATGACTTAGTCCATGTTGGCAGAGGTCCAGGGGTCCCAGCCCCACCTGGCAGCAGAACCCTTCTGCTTTGGGCAGCAGGAGCCAGGACAAAGACACAGTCCTAGGCACAGCAGCTGCTTGGAGCACGCTGCCCCCCCCCATGGGGGACATGCTCCCTGCCTGGCACGGAGGCCGTCCGCTCCTTCTTTGTGGCGTGAAACAAAGAGCAGAAGGAGGGAAGGAAGTGACTTCTCTGGAAGCGATTGTGGTGGTGGGATGAGCACCCATCTCTTTCCAAACAGACCAAGCAGTGATGCCCCCGGCCCTTCTCCCATCCCCTAATGCTTCCCATTCACTGCTGGCATCCCCTCTTTCTGTGTCCTCCGCCTCTCCTTATGCAACAGGGCGAGTGGGAAAAAAAGCAGCAAAAGAAAGCCGGAGCGAGGGAGGGAGGAAGCCGATGGGGCACTGGCTGGCAGGCAGACAAGGAGCGCGGCAGGGGCGGCTGGGAGCCCGGGACACGCGGCCTCTGCCAGGCCTTCTGGGCTGCGGGCATGTACGTGCGGTCAGCAACGTGCGAGCCGCGGCGAGCGGGGCCGGGCACACGCGTGGCTGTGCCCAGCGCCCGGGCTGGCAGCCGCCCTGCCCTCGGCTGGGGCACGGGGGCTCCCTGCACCAGCCCCCATCACCGGCACCAGCAGGGCAGCTGGGGGGTGACAGGCTGCTTGTCCCCGGGCTGCACCTGCCCCAAGGGCAGCGCCTGCCCCGCGCACATCCCCGGCCGCTGCCACCCGGGTGCTCACGGGTTTCCAAGCAGGCAGGTGTGTGGCTCTGTCTCAGCAGCCGGCCTGCCAATCTTGACCTAAGAGGGAGAAACAGTGACCTCCACTGTCCCAAGGCCACGTGCCTCCTCCTGCTGGCCCGTGTGCGATGCCGTGCCGGGGATCACGCTGCTGCTGCGGCTCCCTTCTGCTTGTGTCAGCAGTTTCAGAGCCGTTCCCAGCCCGGCACAGCTCCCACAGAGCACCAAAGCTCCCTCCTCCGCTCAACCTCCTGCATCCTGGCCACCTCCTGCACTCCCGTTTGAGAACATCCCGCCCTGCTCCCACTTCTCACCCACCAATTCAGGAGCAAAAGGAAGTCTCACTTGTACCCCCCACTCAAAAGTGCCTCCCCAAATCACCCAATATTCATATTCCACACTCAGACACAATTTCTCCTGGATGGGATGGTTTCTTCGTGTACATCTCTGTGCATTACGTCACAGGCCAACTGGGAGTTAAGTCTTAGTCTCCTTCTCCTCATCTCCTGGAAATGAATGAGGTTTCCAGATATTTTGGAGACGGTTGGTGTGCTGCACCCATGAGTCAGCAGCTGTCAGTAACAGTTACACACATGTGGGTGACACCGCTGGGGTAGGAAAGTCCCTGGAATATCACACACCGGACAATAGGCACGTAGTGGCTTGATTACTCAAAGCCACCCTTGGCACGACTAAGAATATACCCACACCACAACCAAGGTGTCCCTACGTCCCGCAGAGCACGTAGCACTTCTGCTCTCCAGGGACGCAGCAACAGTGTAGCTATGCAGGGATGGAGCCCGCAGCAGCTCCTGTGGGTCACCACTCTGCCGCCAGTGCCTGTCAGCTGTGCTTCTCTGCCATTCACATCTGCATCTGCACACTTTTGGGATAGCCAACCCAAACAGCTGCTCCTCAGAGGGGAGGGATTTCAGCAGCTGAGATCCTCTGAGAAAGATATTCATCCTGCAGCAGACAAACCCAATGGGAAACGGTAGCACGTGGGTTAGGGGGTGGCTGGTGCCTTTTCAGGGTACTGAGATGCTCCTGGGGAGCAAGTTACCTCCCTTGCTGGGTGTCACTTGCAGACCAGCCCAATGGGCATTGTCGCAGAGCCCTGGCTCTTTGCAGGGGAAACACAAAGAAGACTGTGGGCAGGGAGAGGCAAATGTCATGGGGAGGCAGGAACACCAGCTTCAATAGTGCCTGTAAATATTGTATTCATTTCTCAGTTACTCACTGTAGAAGGCCACTATCCAGCCTCTGGCTATCAGAGAGCAAAAACATTTAAGAGCATTAAGTGTATAAGCAGGCCTGACATGTAACAACTGCTGCGTGAAGGCAGCACTTTTCAACTTCATGTCCTCACTGTGGCTCACGAGCCCAGCCCCGAGGCCCTGGCTCTGCCCCTGCCCCTCACCCCTGCGCTGAAGCATGCCTGACTGCCACCTAACACATCATGTACACAGCAGATTTATAATTCATCCTTCTAGTCACAGCAAAATAGGGGGTGCCAAACAATAACCCAGGTTTCTTGAAGCAGATGAGTAATTATGTGTCTATAAAACTGGAAAAAGCTAGATTGGCGATGGGCTGCCACCACATTCCCTTCAATGGAGGCAAATGAGGCAGATCTAATCACATCCTTCATTCACTGCATCCTGCAAACTGCCTTTGTAGTGCTCAGTGAGAAAGAGTGAGCCTTTGATCCAGGTAGCCTGAGCAGAGCAGCTAAGATGGGTAGACATGCAAACAAAGTCCAAGCTCCTGGGTCCAAACCAACTCTGGAGTGCTCTCCAAATGTGTGGGCTGTTCAGTTCTGTACTTCTAGTGGAAAGCCATCTTGGCCTGTTGGCCAAGGCACAGCAAGGTCCAACAAAAGCAAGTTGGACTTCATTTCAGACCACTGGGCACAGTGCTGGGGTGACATGGCAACTTCTCTGCCACCAGCAAACCAAGCAGGTCACTGGGAAAGAGGAAGCAGAGGGGCCAAGAAGTAGCAGATGGGAAGCTGGGATGAGTAAAAAGCAGGTATGAAAAACATAAGAAGTGGTGTGGTCAGACAAGGGAAGGAGCAGAAAGAAGAAGACAAGTTAAGGGATAAACTGAAAGGACCGGAAGGGAAGAGGTTGTTCAAAGGGAATTACACGGGTTATTTAAACTGAGAACTACCTGGAACGGAGACTGCCTCCATGGCTGCCCAACCTCTAGGCCTGGATCCCAAATGAGCAACAAATTAACAGATGTGTGAATTTAAAACAGATCATAGAAGGGAGATGAAAGGGTGGGAATTACCAGCATTCAGAAAACTGGTGGAGACATCCAGACCCAGAGAGGCAAACATAGAAGGAAGCTGGAAATGCAAATACAGCCAGGTCTCTGCACTGAAATCCCTAACACACAGGGGATAAGCAAAGGAAATTATGAAGCTGAGCTGGCATATGGGGAAACAGCCTGGCCCCGCCATGTGCCACCAGCACTGCTTCAGAGGAGCTCAGCACTGGAGCACTCCACTAGGGAAATGTCACTCTGGAAATAGTCTAGTTGGTGGTGAGATCATTCATTCTTCTCAGCTGGAAACCTGACCCTGTTGCCAAACGTATTTTCCAGGCTAGAAGATGATGCTCATGGAAAACTTTGGCCCTGAGGCCCAAATAGAGATCCTGAGCTTGTCGGTGCCAGTGCTCCGCACCCCGGCAGTCTGCACAGCCATCTCAGAAGTGTCTCCGGCCACGTCGCAGCTGGGTCAGTGGCTCAGCTGGGGAATCTGAGCACAGCCAGCATGATGACAAGTCACGCTCCACACCAGCTCCCAGGCAGCCATGGGCTGGCTAAATTTGGGTTGGCATGGAGTGCTCATTGCATGATCTTCCAAGAGATTGTACAAAGACAAAAGCCTGGCAGTTAAGTGGCAAGGGTGTAAGAGGGCTCAAATACCTGGTTTGATATTAGGTCCCCTAGCTGCTATTAAAGGGAGTTAATTTCTCCTGGATCTCTGGCAGCAGGAAGAGACATGTTTTTAGAAGCCTTTTCTGGCTCCAAGCATCACATGAATGAGTGTGAATATGTCAAACTCTTTCAGCCATGGCTCTTGTCACGAAGTCATGATTCTGCCAAACCACCATCCTATACCTGAGGTTTTGGGCAACTTACACCATGCCATGCCAGGGAAGTGAGCCATTGCATTGGCAGGGCGCTCCCCCAGCCCAGCTCTGCGCTACCTGCTGTCTGTGCTGCTTCAGCTGCTTTTCCATAAGCAGTTGGCCTCAATCCAAAGAAAACAGCAGCAGTGGTGCCATGTCACTGCAAATGTCTGTGGGAAAGCCAGGCCTGCTGCAGGCAAACAGTCTTCATGGAGCTCAGGGGGAGGCTGGGCACGCTCCAGGCCCTGTGCCTAATATTTGCCGTGACACCCAGATAATATTTGTACGCGGCTGGCAGGTGCTCACATCGCTTTGGCTGGGGCAGCATTTGAGTGTGTGGTGAAGGTGTGAATTATACCCTGTTCCAGGCACTGTGGAGCACTGAGGGATAGCCAGGGTGCAGGCATCTACCCTGCCTCCAGCTGGGGTTGCAGGCAAACTCCTGCAAAGCCCAGATCTCCCTCCCTTGCCTTCCCTGCAAAAAGCACTGGCCTGGGGGACACGGCAGCCCCAGGAGCCCCCAGTCACTTCGGTCTCAGGCACACCAGGGAGAACCAAGGGACAATACTCCTAAGGAGGAGCTGAATTTGGAGAGTCAGAAGCACATCATTTGGGACACTGGAGTGAACTGAAATGCCAGGTGTCCGGATGGAAGGGTGGCGAGCGTCCCTGCTCCGGCCGGCAGTGAATAACCATTAGCTAGGGCGCCTACAAAGGCTGCTGCCTGCGGGCAGACGTGATTGCAGGCACAGCCTCGGCTCCCGTGCTTGTGGGAACCTGGCGGAAACCCTCCCGGTTTCCCCTGGTCTCGGCTCAGCTGCGCTGGGAGATTTGCATTGGCAGCAGGGTGGCGGGGAAGCTCGCCCGCCCCTCGCCCGCATGCTGCCAGCGTCCTGCCAGTGCCGGCAGCCTTTCGCCTCTGAACTTTTTGTCTCTTGTGTGAAAGGGGACTGTTTATCAAAGGAATCGTTTAAACAATTTAAACGCATCTTAATTAGAAGTGGGCAAATGGCACAAGGAGCCATACGAGGAGCAATACCTTTCGCTTGGAAGCGCACCTCTGCCCATGCACTCCTCTCTCAGCCATAGACGCCCCTCCCTTCCATCACAGGTCCCTGGGAAGCTCAGCTGGCTAAGTCCCTCGATCCACCCTGGCAGCCTGCAGTGTCCCCACAGCTCCACGCTGCCCCCAGCCCAGCTGCGTGTTACGCACGGCTGAGTCAGTGCCCCCTCCATCCCCTCTCCCAGCCTCCCACTGCTCTCCCAGCCCCAGGACCCTGCCCCCTCCCTGCCACCCCTCGCTCCTGACCCTGGTGTCACCTATAGCTGCAACAGCTATTCAGCCTATATCCATTACTAAATGAAGAATCCTCTGTAAAGCAGCAGAAAAGCCCTGGCTGTACAATGTGCACAGACTGAAAAGGGAAGGCTGTTAACACCACTTGGAAAGGGGCCTGCATTTGACAACAAACACGGCCAAGTTTCGAGCTCCTTGCTAATTAGTCTATTAGCTGTGCGAGCAGAGAAAGCCTCTCACCATCCAGCACCGCTCCACTCTCACTCTTCAGTCCTGTCACCTCAGGAATCCCGTGCCCCATCTCCGTGGTCCGGTGCTACGTAGGCATCACACCAGCGGCTGGCCACTCGCCTGCGCCTGCACAGAAGAGCCAGCCAGAGATGGTTCCTTGCTGCCGACCTTCCCCAAGGGACAGAAGCTGCTTAAAAAATGGAGCCAAAGTCCCAAGTGCTGCCGGGATGCCAGGCTGTGGAAGAAGAGGGCACCCTGCAGTAACCCACAGACCTGCATGTCTGCCAGATGGACACCCCTAGCCCCATGTTGCTGGCAGGAGCCACTGGGAACAGCCCTGTGAAGAAGGTGTTGGGGAGAACCCATCCTCCTGCCAAGCAGCACACCTTCCAGTCATGCTCCAGTGCCTGCAGAGCCATCAGCCTAGGGAAGATGTTGCTCCCTGGGGCATATTCGAGCGGGGAGCAAGCAAAACCATTGTTATTCCCCCTGGCATATGAACTCTGCACCCCCATCCTTTCAGCACCTTTCTGGCAACACAACCAGCCAGTCCAGCAGAGAGAGGCTCCCAGTGCATCAGCAGCATCTGTCCGTCTGTCCATCCGTCCATCCATCCATCCATCCATCCATCCATCCATGGAATGGGTTAAACAGCCTGTGCCCCACCCTTGAGGCCAGCCTGGGTTTCCAGGCATGGAAGGGAGAGGCTTGCAGCTGGGGATCATTACTGGGCAGCCATAAGGAGGGTGGAGGCCTTCCTCCCACACTGATCAGAGGAGCTTTGCAACTGTATGCCCTGGAGCCAAGGGATGAGGTCCAGGGCTTGTTTACCACCTTCTGCGAAGCAGGGGAGTTTTGTCCACACCAAGGAGAACATCAGCAGATCCCACCATGAAGTGATGTGTTATGTGCTCCCCAGGGCAAGGGGACCACTTGATGACCACCCAGTCTGCTTTGGTTGACTTCTCCCAATCAGAAGGCCCTGATTTGGCTGGTCTGACTTGGGATATTTATTCATCTAATATTCTCCGGACCAGGAGGCAAGAGGGGATATTGTGTTCCCTAGCATTTTACTCCTGCTAACAGAGCCCATTGACAAGTCATGGGAACAGATACACCTCTGCTTCCTGAAAATATGGAGCAGCAAAAGGTCTGATTCAGTCCTGCCTTGTGCAGGACTTGCAGGAATCAAGGGGAAAGGACAGGCAGCCTTTCTGACTTGAACACAGTGCAAAACCTCCAGACACTGAATGTTCTCTACTCAGACTGTCCAAAATTGGAGAAATTTAGCAAAATCCTAAGGGATTAACTAATAGTAGAGGAACTAAGCAGCAGCCATTTTGTCGTGGGGATGGCATGTTGCCTGGACATCCACACATGAATGGAAACCCACACGCCAAGGGATGCCGGAAGCACAGCCTTTTCCTTGGAACGATGGGGAGCTCCACACGAAAAATGGATGACTCAGTCTCCTGAGCACCACAGTCAGACAGGGAGGGGAGGAAGCTGTGGTACTCCTCCAAGCTCAGCCCCTGGAACAAGTTTGCCAGATACAAAAATGAGATGTTATGAGATGTTTGGCTGGAGGGAGGGAGCCCCTGCTTCATGCCCTCAAGCAGCAAAGCTGTGCTGGCTGGTAGAAATCAATAGTGCAGACACAATCTACTTGGTTTCCAACGAAAGCCGGGAACGTCTGGAGGGCCAGTTGTAGCTTCTGAGGGTTGAACAGATGTGTATCTCTTCATCCAGCAGAATTGAACCAACTGCTGGGGAAGTTTTGTCTTGGCTAAGCAGGACATCCAGAGAAGGTACTTTCCAAGATCTAATTTGTATTATCCACTGTGACCCCCTTCTCCTCCGTTCCAAGCACAGATTTTGTAATCTCTGCAGGATGGCCTTATCAAATACTCTTGAGCTGCAATATGAAATCTTGGAGGAAACTATTCCCCTTAGTTTCATCCTGCACATTACACAAGGACGATTCAGCCAAGGAGTTTGGAGGAATTATTTATTAATGGGTCATGAGATCACTGACATCGCTCTTCTGTGAAATCACTGAGAAGTAGAAAACAGATCATTTGCCTCAGGTCCTTGAAAATCATATAAACCTGTGGGGAATGTCTCTGCTGCGGACCTCATCTGCTCTTGACAGATGTTTATACCACAGTGGCCTCTCTCATCTCAGGGCTGCAATCCAGACAGCGGTCAGCTCGTTCATTGCAAATGCGCCTCCATTACACTAACGTGTGGTGGGTCGGCTTTTCTGTGTCAGCGAGGTTTAGGGTCTAGTTTTTCCATGCAAACTCCACCCAGCCTCTGTGAACATGTTCACCCTCTGGCAGAGGCACCCACTGCTTGAGCCAGCTTTCACAGAGCATTCAAGTTTGAAGGAGCGGTTTGCACGCTTCAGCACCAGGCTGAACCAGCATGGACAGAACAGGATTCCCTATGCAGACAACCGCAACAAGTCTGTGTGAAAAGGAAGGTAGCTCAGGTCTGCTCTGGACAGCCTTCTGCAGAAGTCTGGTATGGCTGTGACGGACTCCAGTGGGTTCACCTTTGCACTGAATCCCTGGAGGACTCTGCAGCTTCATTGTGCTCTCCTGCTGTGCGGTCTGGTGGAGACTGAGCCCCCATTCTCCTGCTGTCATGAAACCTCATTCAAAGACTGTTGTTTACTCCACATTTGCAGCTTACCTTCCATTAGTGGTTGAACTTCAGCCACCACAAAGGGTAGGCTTCCTCCACCTCCTCTCTCAATCTTCACTTTTTATCTACCCAGCATCAAATGAGGAACCTATTCAAGAAGCCTTCCCATCTGATTCTTGTACACAGGAATGATGTAATAAGCCTTTCTGGTTGACTGCAAATTTAGGAGCCTCCATGGTGCAACTAAACCACTGCATTTCCCATGAAGAAATGATAGCAGCCTGCTGTCCTCTGTCAGCTCAAGGGCAGGTCTGTCTGAACAGCAGGTTAAGCTTCATTTAGGCTTCCTGGTGTTGAGCCATGTATCCTGCAAGGCTATCCACTTTTTGAAACAGGGAATATGGTGTGGTGTCTAGAAAACATGGCAATGTTGGGAGAATCACTGTTATGCCCTTGTCACCCTGCAAAGACCAGCTGTGCCCTACCATGTAATGGTGCATGATCTAAAACAGGGCACTTGAGACATCATCTAGCTGTATCTCTGCCAAGAACAGATACCACTACCCAAGCAGGCCTGACGAGTATTTGTAGCATCTTGGTTTTGGAAATTTCTCAAGAAGGAGATTGTGTTATTGGAGCATCTGATTGGAGGCCTGTCACTAGTGGTGTCCCCCAAGGTTCAATACTGGGCCCAGTATTGTTTCACTTATCCTTGGATGAAGGAGCAGATGCCTTCTCAGCACGTTCACTGATGACACAAAGCTGGGAGGAGTGGCCAGTGCCCCAGAGGGCTGTGCAGCCCTTCAGAGGGACCTCGACAGGCCGGAGAGATGGGCAGAGGGGAACTGTCTGAAACTCAACAAGGGCAAATGCAGGGTCCTGAACCTGGGGAGAAATAACCCCAGGCACCAGCACAGGCTGGGGGCCAACCTGCTGAGGAGCAGCTCTGTGGAGAGGGACCTGGGGGTCCTGGTGGACAACAAGCTGTCCGTGAGCCAGCAGTGTGTCCTTGTGGACAAGAAGGCCAATGGAATCCTGGGGTGCATAAGGAAGAGCATTGCCAGCAGATCAAGGGAGGTGATCCTGCCCCTCCACTCAGCCCTGGTGAGGCACATCTGGAGTGCTGTGTCCAGTTCCGGGCTACTCAGTGTAAGAGAGACATGGAGCTCCCGGAGTGGGTCCAGCAGAGGGTAACAAAGATGATTAAGGGACTGGAACATCTCTCTTAAGAGGAAAGGCTGAGGGAGCTGGGCCTGTTCAGCCCCAAGACAACTGAGAGGGGGGGACTTCATCAATGTCTCTGAGTATCTGAAGGGAGGGAGCCAAGAGGGTGGATCCAGGCTCTTCTTGGTTGTGCTGAGCAATAGGACAGGAGGCAACAGGCAGAAACTGATGCACAGGAAGTTCCACCTGAACACAAGGAAGAGCTTCTTCACTGTGTGGGTGACCCAGCACTGGAACAGATTGCCCACAGAGCTTGTGGAGTCTCCCTCACTGGAAATACCCAAGAACTGTTAGGACACAATCTGTGCCATGTGCTCTAGGATGGCTCTGTGTGAGCAGCGAGGTTGGACCAGGTGACCCATTGTGGTCCCTTCCAACCTGACCCATTCCGTGATTCTGTGATTGTGCGGTCTCTGCAAAGCACTCTGTCTTAAGAGAATAGGAGCCCTTAAGGCGCTGAAAAGTTTTTCTGATGTCTAACTTTATGTCTAACCTCCTGAAGATGGAGAACAACTTGTTTGGTTTCTTTTTTAGACCCTTTTTACAAATCTGAAGGTTGTCACGTTTTCCCTTTCCTCCTCTCCTAAGCAGACTAAACAAATTAAGTTCTTTGAAACTTTACTCATAGGTCATGGTTACTAGGCTGCTGATCATCTTTCATGGACCCTAATAGGTGTAAGCTTTTCTTGAACTGTGTTGCCTAAACTGAATATATCCAGAAAGTATGAGGCTTTCCTAATACTTCATAAAGTGGAATGATTGCAGCATGCCTGGTGCTTGTGGCACTTTTGTTTATATAGCCTAGCAGCAGGCTAAACAAAATATATTTTGTTTTTCTTCACGTCTGTGTGTCATCAAGTCACTCAGTAATGACACCCATCACCTCAGTGATATCCATGTCCTTTTCTGAAGGCCCTGTTGCCCCCTCGTATATGCATACAGCAAATTATCCTGCTGTGTGTGGCTTGCATTTGCCCTTATGAATTGCATCCTGTTTATATCCATTTCACCAGTGTCACACCCTGCCTGAACTCCCATCCTGAGCTCCAAAGTGCCTGCAACTATCACACGGCAAATCAAAAAACTCAATATGAGCCGGCACTGTGCGCTCACAGCCCAGAAGGCCAGCGGAATCCTGGGCTGCATCAAAAGTAGAGTGGCCAGCAGGGTGAGGGAGGGGATTCTGCCCCACTACTCTGCTCTGGTGAGACCCCACCTGGAGTGCTGCATCCAGATCTGGAGTCCCCAGAACAAGAAAGGACATGGAACTGCTGGAGCAAGTCCAGATGCGGGCCATAAAGTTGATAGGAGGACCAGAGCACCTTCCCAACAAAGACAGGTGGAGGAACTTGGGGCTGTTGGTGAAGAGAAGGCTGCATGGAGACCTTATAGGAGCCTTCCAGTATCTCAAGGGGGCCTACAGGAAAGCTGAACAGGGACTCTTCATCAGGAACCATAGTGATAGGACAAGGAGTTATGAGTACAAACTGAAAGAGAGGAAATTTAGGTTAGATATTAGGAAGAAATTCTTTACTGTGAGCATGGTGAGGCACTGGAACAGGCTGCCCAGAGAGGTTTTGGATGCCCCATCCCTGGCAGTGGGTAAGGCTTTGAGCAACCTGGCCTAGTGTGAGGTGTCCCTGCCCATGGCAGGGGGTGTTGGGACTAGATGATCTTTAAGTCATTCCAACCCCTTAACATTCCATGATTCTATGGAATGTAATACACATCTATGAAACCAACAACCAGGTTGATGATGCAAGTGGCTCTCGGCATTAGAGCCAGGACACATCTTGCTCATCTCCTCCAACTCTGTTGTAGAAGGAAATTAGGCTGTTGCCAAACCCATGTTGACTCTTACTTCTCACCTTGCTATCTTGGTCAGCCTTACAAATAGGGTGTCTGTTCCAGGGCCCTTGCTACTGCTGAAGGCAGCCTGAAAGTTCTGAAGTCCTGTGACTCCGTGTCCTTTTCTCCTTTAAAAACAGGTACTATCCTTCTGCCTTTATTCCCGAGTCATCTGGAACCTCACTCCTTCTTCTTAAGATAATTACTACCACATTTAAGACCATTTCAGCCAGGATTTCTGCAGAGCCAAGTAATCTGGAAGGAAGGGAGACACATCTGAGGTCACTGACAAAAGGATGAGGGAACCAGTGACTCTGCCCCATCCGTGGGGCACGTGGCTCCAACCTCCCTGCCGGGCTCAGGGAGCCTGCAGGTGCAAGTCCAGCACCTCCTGTGGCACAAGGAGTGTACGTGAGCCTGCAGACAGCATCCTGCAGCATCTGGCCGGTTTACATAGCAGGGAGCTTTTGTTAACATCAGGAGGTTAGCCAATGAAGGGAAATTTTACAATTACACCACACAGCTCTGTTGATTCAAAAGGAAGAGTTAACTTCAAAGCTCCACGTAGCCAGGCTCACGTAGTCCAGCCAGCTGCACAATGAGACGTTTCAGTGGAAGGCTGGGAGTCTGCTGGATGGATGTAAGACATTCACACGGGGCAGATAGCAGCTCTCGCTAGGCAGCTGGCAAACGGGCAGCTCCCAGGAGCCAGAGAGCGCCCTGGGAAAGGGGCAGGCAGAGCAGGGAACAAAGGCTGCCGAGTGGCTGCGGGTGCGATGCTGATCAGCATCCTCTCCATCAGGCTGGAGCTGGCAGCTGCCTCTGGGCACCTCGGATGGATGGGCCACTGAGTTCCCAGGCCCCTTGAGGGACACGACAGCAGTTTCACAAAGTGCAGTTCTGCGCATCAGTGAAGGGGCTGCCCCAGCGTTGCCCCCCTGTCCCAACCACACAGTTTTTCATTTCTTTTCCTAGACAGGATAGGCCCAACTCTTTGGGGAACCTTTCTGCCTCGTCCCCTTACCTTTAGCCATGAATGAATTTATTCTTTGCCCTGTTCTTGGTCCAGCAGTTTTCCCAGCCGAGCCGTGAGCGAGGTAGGCGGAGGGAAACACTACACCCAGCTCTCACTCACTTCTCCCCTGCCCGCCGCAGAGCCAGGCAGCCCTGCACACGATCAATTACAGGGGACGGAAATGCCCCGTGCCCAATATCCGGTGGGGCTGAGTGATGACAGCCCACTAATCATTTCCAGAATTTGTGATTGGAATTAAAGAGCTGGGTTTGCCTTCAGTGAGTGTGGGAAGGGCAGCTGGGGGAAGGGAGCGGCCCACGTTTAGGTAGGGAAGAGACAAAGCTGTGCAGAATATTGCTGTGCTGCTGCAGTGATTCAAGCCAAGAGGTGATTTATGAGTTCATAGGACACAGATAGATGTCCTGTGGGACATCTCATGATAGCGAGCTGTTATAGCTTTGCTGGACACCAGTCTCCCTTCCCACCCATCACACATAGCACCTCCACTTCAACAACTGCACGGTCCCTCCCCACTTTCTTAAGGTCTTGGGAGGGAGCAGGTCCTGCCTCCACTCTGCCAGCCTTACCAGGAGATCAGTTCTGCCTGCTGGCCTGCTTCCCCAACAAGCACCTGCATGCTCTCCTTCCCTTCTCACCTGCTTGCATCCAAGAGAGGCTTCCCACACATCTTCTCCAGACCTCTTTTTCCACTGTGATGCTGGGGAGCATAGACAGAGATCAGCCACTTGCTTTGTCCCAGCTGTGAACCTGCCTCACTGAATTTCCTGGTCTTCCCCATATCCCTGGTGGCTGGTGCCAGGGTTGTTGCTTGGCTGCCTGCTCTGGGAGAAGTACATTCTTGGAAAGAGCCATCTTTTACAGTTTTGTGCCTCAGCAGGACCCAGAAGCACCCCAGAAGCTCTGCTTGCACAAGGAGTACTTGGTCAAAAATCAGTTCCTGCACTCCAGACACAAGGTATGGCCTAGTGGTGCAGGACACCAAAGGCAAAAAAAAAGGCTTTTATTATTACCTATGTCACCATGAGATGATCACTCCAGAAGAGAAGCAAGGATGTGTTTGCTGACCTGGCTTGTTGCTTTGAAGTCCCTCATCCAAAAGCAGCCCCAAGAGGGTCCCTAGGATGTTGCCCTTTCTAAGAACAGACCTGTTTTCCCCTGGCAACAAGGCACTGCCCAAATTTTCTCCCATGCTCCTTTTAGGGGCTTCTCTCATTTTTGACTGAAGGTATAGGTCTGGTCTATAAGGTAAGAAAACCCCCCTGGTCTTTCCATATATCCCCTCCCTGGGCCCCAGATATGAAGCTACTCTGAAGGGAGGCCAGGGGCAAAGTCCTGTGGAGACAAGCTGGAGAGACCTATGGAAATGGAAGCCAGCAAGAGGGTGGGACGCCTGGAGGGCTGCAAAGAAACTTTCAAGTAATTGTTTGAGAGGAAGAAGAGATTGGGCTGTGGAATGGAAATTAATGAGCTGTCTGCAGGGCATGTGCAGGACAGGCAGGATGCCTTGGGACACTCCTGGAGCAGGGCGGCCAGCTCCCGCAAGAGCAACATCATATGTAACACCCTCGTGTCCGTGCTACACACAGAGCTTTGGCAGCATACGTATTTTGGGATGAGCCTCACTGCCTGATTTCCAGATAAGGATTTTACAGAGATTACTTGCTCCCAATTTCAAACCACTGCAGATGGAACATGTTTCCAAGCTTCACGTGGCCACTTTTTCCCAACTGCTGCAGGCAGGTCTGGGACATCCTACAGAAGAGATCATCAGAGCGGGAAAACTTCCCTGCGTAGCCTGCTAAAGGCTGAGTTTGACAACCTTCTGCAGACCTGGTCTGCTCCAGCTGGGTGAGGAGGATGTTTGCAAAGAGCCTGGGATGAAATCACAGTCTGGGAGGTCTCTTGTTCCTCCTCGCAGCATTGGAGTCGAGCTCAGTGCCCTGCTCAGATCCACTTTATGAGTGCTGCTGTTTGATGTGAAATCTCCATCCCGAGTTCAGGGCTTGTGATAGATACAATTAACAGGTTTCATGCAGTTACTGAGATAAAGGGGGATGTCTGCTGGATGCCAGGCCAAGCCCTGCCCGGGATCATGCCAACACACACATTTGGGAGAGCAAACATGTATCAGGAGTGTGAATTAATTACACAGGCTCATTTATCACCACCCTCCCTCCCTGCCTCTCAAGGAGGCTCACTTCCTGTCTCAGTGCCAGGCGGCACGTACAGGAGCAGGGCTCTGGCTAAGGCTTGCCTAGGAATCCCAGGCAGCGTGCTCCCATCTCCACACCCTGGCTGCTCCCTCCTGAGCCTGGCAGGCAGGGCAGAGCTCTGGGACAAGCCAGGCAGGAGGGTGGCAGCAGCCCACTTATGCCTTTCACCTGCTCCCGTGGGACTTGCTCCTAAGTGGTGCCAGCTCCTCACAGGTGACCATCTGGGATGCAAGTCACAGGCTAACAGGGCCAAGCAGAACTGCGGGATGCTGGAGTGCTGGGGCAGTGCTGCACAGCTTCCAGAAGAGGGATGGTATTTGTGGAGGGCCTGGGTGGCTGTAGGGTCTTGGCAGCTGATGGGGGGGAAGAGAGGACCTGGATCAGCCCTTCTCAGATGAAGAGTAAAGCAAGGAGAGACCCCAAAGACTGAGGTGTGGCATTACATGTCAGGCATTGGGAAAGGCCTGCAGTTGCATCCTGAGGCACAGGGATGCATGGAAACAGCGATGCGTTTGCTCTGCTCCGACTGCCAGAGCCACACTGAGGGAAGGTTTCTCCTTCCAAAGCCTTTAGTCCCAGTTCAGTACATCCCTGAGCTCACAGAACTGGTTGCCTAAACTAACAGGACTATGCTACTCCAAGATTGGAGGTGGTGAGGGGTGGGAGAACCCAGTCCTACCGCACTGCAGGGTTCCTCCCCCAGGCAGCCCCATCGCCTGGGCCCTCCCTTGGCTCCTGATGGGCTGCATCTCCTGTCACCCCACAGTCTCCTCCTCCACCATTGGCCACCAAGATCTGAGTCTACTGGTGTTGTTTGGATCAGCCCGTCTGAGGCTGATGCAGCCAGCGATGTTACTGAGGAGCTGGCAACAAAGAAAACCCTGTACCACTGCCCAAAGATTTCCCATATGCTTCAAGAGCAGAATCCCTTTGGCTTGTAAGGAAGATGTAGACAAGCTTGTAAGCTTGTTCAGCAGATAGCACCCTGTGTTCACCTCACCAAGGGGCTAGGTCAGTACCAAAACAAGGAGAACGTAGTTTGTCCCCTATGTCTAAAGAGCCCCATAGCTTTTTGAAAGCCCGCATGCTCTGCATGCCCTAAAAACTTCTGCAAGCACTGGCCACACTGGGACTGCAGCTTGCAGAAGAAGAGAGCTCAGATCTTAAGGAGAACTTGGGCAGTGTTAAAATCTGGGAAGACAAAACACCAGGCTTGGATGTAAAATAATCCAAGGAAGAGAGAAAGTTTGTAACCAGGTCAGAGAAGAAAGCTTGTGGGAGGACAGGGAGTGTGCTCCAAGGGATGTCATGGTGCAAGGTCTGCACAGACACAGCAATTCCTGTGTGCAGTGAGCTCTTGGAGCAGCAGCAGGAAAGGGATTAAAACACTAATCAGGTGGGCTCTTACTTAGACGAAGGAATTGGTGTAGAGGACAAACACCAGCCAGGTAAGTGGAGAAAAGGGCCACCACCTCCTCTCCTGAAACACTGCTCTGGCTCTCACGTACCAGGGACTTCTGCAAGAGGAACCAGCAGCATCTCCTAGGGGAAGGGATTCGCTCCAACTGCCCAGCTCAGATAAACAGAAATGGGGGAGCTCCTTGACACGCTGGCTAATAAAACATAGCAGCAGCCCAGGTACTCAACTTGAGAACATGTTTTAAAACACCTTGCCCACCACACATCCCTTGCCCTCCAGTGACATCCGTCTGTGTACTCAGCACAGCCACAGCAGGCGGCCCTGATGGTGTGCAGTACGAGGCACAGAGACAAGCACAGGGACTGCAGCAAGCTGGTGAGCTGCCCAGTGCAAAAAGTCCCTGTAAGAATTTACTGCAAATTCCTTGACTCCTTTGGCATCTCCCCCAAACACACAGCAGGGTACGGATGGGAAGGATGGCTCTAGGGCTCATAGGATGTTTGTCCCAGAGAGAATATGTGCTGTCCTTGCAAATGGCATAGCATGCTGCAAAGGACTCTCTATCAGTCCTGAAAGATGAACCCAATCTAGCATTAAATCCAGCTGGCTTGAGTGCCAAGAGCAACAAAGCTCTGGTCCTACAGACTTCAACATGAGTCATTTACCCCCAGCATGGAGCCTGGAGCATGTCCTTGTGGTGACTAACTTTTGGCACTGCTAGCTCAGAGGTGTCTATATATGTTCTATACCTGCCCAGCTGCTGTCCTTTCCTAGAGAAAAGTCATCCCACACACAGATGGCCTGAGGCTCTGCCACCAGTGCTGTCCTGCACAGTTCCTGCCCTGTGCTCCCTCCCCCTGCCTTGACTGGGGGGCAGCAGAGTTGTACTGATGGGCAGCATAGTTGGTGCTATGGGTGCCTTAGTTCCCCCTTCCCTGGTGCTGCAGCCAGTCACAGAATCACAGGATTGTAGTCTGTAGGAACAATGACTCTGTCCCAAGACAATGATGACAGCAGAAATCCTCATAATGCACTATGTACAAGCCCTGATGCTGGTTGATACCCTCAGTTCGAGGCCCACAACCCTTCTCCTTTCTAGGTCCCTAGCATTTTGTTTTCCTTGCCAGGGCAGACTGTGACAAGCTTTGGTTATTTAAAGAGACTCACTCCCAGTCAGTGCAAGGTTTCCTTGGCCATCCCAGTCCCACTGGCTGATAGGCATCTCACACAATCAAAACACTTGTGTCCAGCCCCAAGTCCTCAGCAGGATGGGCAAAGCAGCAGGATGGGCAAAGGGCTCTTCTCCAGGGTCTCTCTGGTAGTTTCACCCTCCTTGGTCACTGGGAAATAATAATCCATTGGAAAAGCAAAAGAATAAGTACCCCTGAGTCCCTCTGTGAACAAACCAACCCCAAAGACACCAACCAGACTAGAGTGCAAGACACAAGGGGACCGCCACAGGTCTTCCCACTGGGAGAGTAGCAACACAAGAGAGCTGAGCCATGCCATGGCTCCCAAAAACTTTCTTCTTCCCTGCCTGCTTCCCGATACCCCTACCACTGCCCCAGCTCCCTTTCTCCCTGCCCCTGCCAGGTCAGCCCACAGCTGCGCTCACTGTGGGATTCAGTAATTTCCTGACATTCAGCACTGTGCAGGGTGACCAGGAGCAGATGTATATGAGCAATCAGAGGAGAGTGGGAGATCTAATACCGCAACCAACAGCACATGGAGAGCGTGTCAGGCAAGGGAAAGGAAGAAAAAAAGAAAAAAGAAAAGAAAAAAAAAAAAAGAAAGAAAAGAGGAGAAAAGGGAAAAAAAGAAAAAAAAAAGAAAAAAACCCCTAAACCACAGACAGCTCAATACTTTCCATGTGGTGCCGCTAAGGAGGAAATCGCCTCCATTTGCTACGTGCAGAGCCGGGTGTCTGCACAGCGGCCGGGAAGAGAAGGGAGCCTGTTTCCCAGGTGGGGAGGAGGGGCTGCCGGAGGAGCTGCAGCCGGGAGGAAGGTGCCTCCCACACCCACGCGGGACGGGGGTGGCGGGCGAGCTGCAGGTGGCGGGGCCGTGCCGGCGGTGCCTGCGCTGCGGGGGCAGCTCTGCAGGGGCGCCGGGCCGGGGCTCCTGGGGACCCCGCTGCCCAGCGCGGGGTGCGGCCGCCCCGCTCCAGCGCTCTTCCGCTCGGGGGTCCCGCGTCCGCTCACACTCCCGGCGCCGGGGCTGCGGGAAACCGGCTCCTTACCCAGCATCCAGCCTTGCTGCTTGAGCTGGGGTGCTAGCTCTGACCCCCCCTCCCCGTGTGGTACCGTGTGCGTTTTCCCACCGCTCAAAACAGGGGCCAGGGGAGGCGAGGACGGATTTCCCAACGCCGCTGCGTCCCTCTGAGCAGTGTGGTGGGTGAGACGAAGGCTACAATGACCCCCCCCCCTTCTCGTGACTGCCCCTCTGGCCTCTGCACCCACCAGGGTGCTGCCAGCCTGCCACGGCAGCTGCCTATTGCTGAGCCCTGTCCCCTCCCTGGGCCTCCTGCCCAGCCCAGCCGCCTCTGGGGGCTGCTGCACCCACCCTTCACCGCCGCTGGCAGCCATTTCTGCTGGGGCAGGAGAGGGGGAAGGATGCTCTTGCCCAAGGTCCCTATCTGAGGCACACCCAGATTGCTGCTTTCGGGATGATGGCAAAGGATGCAGTACCTGAGGGCAACTGAAGTCCCCCTGGAATTTTGAGGGCTTATCCTGTGAGGTGCTGAGCACCACAGAGGATGGGGGTCCCCTGTCTCCAACCACTCTTTCCTCACTTCCCCCATCGCCACCAACACAGCAACTCCCCCTTCTTCATCCACAGACTTGTTTCTGGGCTGGTGCCACAGGGTCCATGCTCCTCACCCTGTCCCACAGCACAGCTAGACATGCCGCAAAGGCCACCCCTCCTTGCCTGCCCCCAACACCAGGATGGGGCCCACTCCTTGTTCCAGCCTCACTGGGGTGGGGAGAGCCTTGGGCTGAGGGGTGGCACCACGTTACCTCTTGCACTTGGATCAGGAGGCAAAGTCCCTGATCAGAGGTCTGCCACAATCACACCTGGGCTGTGCAAGCCAGGGAAAGTCCACGGTGTGCAAGATGAGCAAGGTCAGGTTGAGGGCAGGGGCTCACCATGGGGACCAGGGCACAAGAAGCCCTTCCCCCCTGCCCTGGGCACCTCAGTGAAAAGCAGAGAAGTCTTTGCTGTGGCCTCACTGCTCTCATGTCCAAGCTGCTGTCCACCACAGCCCACAGAGCACATGGGCTTGATATCAGGAGACTCTCGTCCAAAGCATTTCTCCAGCTGTGAGTGGGGACCGCCAGAAAGGCTGGGAAAATACCTTCTGCTGCCTGCAGCAAACACCTCAGCTGTGAACTGTAAAGTCAGCCTGGTTCCGCTCTAGGCTGCTTAAACACCAGCCCAGACCCCTAGAGTGCCTTCCCCGTCAGATCTGCAGGATCACAGCTGCTAAGGAAGTTAGAGCCCTCCCAGCCCCCTCTCTGGGAAGCCACTACTCTGTCCCAGTTTGACCCGTGTCCCTGGGGCCTTGCCTAATCTCGTTTGCACAGGTGGGAGACCCTTGTAATCCACAGATCTGCATCCATGCCAGGTAAAGCACAATCAACCTTTAGGCCATTGCTGTTTCCTGGGAAAAGACAGGATTAACAGGGCCAAATAATGGGAAATCCAAATGGCCCATTTTAGAAACTGTCTGCTACAGGAAAGGTTCTGGAGGGGAAGACAATATTTTGATGGCTGTGGAGTCTTTTTCAAATTTATCAACCATAAAACACAGACAAGCAAGACAGTGTGTAGCACAACCCATACCATTTTTACTGGTTCATCACTTTTCCCACAGTCCTGCTTATCCTCGGAAGACCCCACGTAATGGGTGCCAAGACCCACTGCAGATTTTTGTGGGGCGCACTGGGGTACAGATCATTTGGCAAAGCCTTCAAGCCTTCTGTGATATGCAGAGGAAAGCTTCAGACTGACACATGCAAGTCTCCAGCACCCCACTGGACAGAGGAGGATGCCACCTGAGTTCTCAAAAATGTCACTCAGTTCACCTCCTGACCCACAAGACCTTCTGGCAATTATGCTGTCTGTAGGATACCACAGGAATTAAGATCCTGGGCAGTCCAACCCGAGGCCCTCCCCAACCTTTTTCAAAGAGCAGAACTTACCTCCAAACATCTCCTGACATGTGGGACTCTCCCCACTGGGATGTCTCATGGTTCCCCTGGCAAACTGTCACATCTGGAGACTTCCTGGGCACTTTCTGCAATGAAGAAGGCTGTTAGGCCGTGAGGCTGTGTGTCCTAGCTCTGCAGCTGCCAGCCAGCTCCCGCTGGAGGGGCTGTCCAGCTCTGTATTCACCACCTCTGTGCTCTACAGGATGTACACCATGGTCAAGAGCTGATGGTGCCTATTGAGGAAGGTCCAGTCCATCTGTCTGCAGGATGGGTGACCCCCTCACTACATGCAGAGCTTGGAAGCAGACCCAGAATAACTGGGTACAAAGCCATGAGACAGTGGCTTGGTTTTTCTTGGGAATCAATGTGGTGCCCATAGGAGCTAGCAGCCCCCTAGCAAAGCACTTCCAACAGGGACCCCAGTTCATCTTCCAGGAAGGTGTAGGGTGGCAACATCTTCTGCTTGCTGGTGGTGAAGGCACAGTGAGGATGATGCCACACCACGCTGACCATGGGGAAAACACCCACTTCTACTAGACATCTCTCCCCGTGATGGTTTATTAACTTATTTTTCATTTTCCCTCCCTCCCCTTCTTCCTCCTCCTTCTTTCCCTCTAATGCATGAACAAGACTCTCAGAGCTAGAAGAGAGGAGAAAACCAGCACAGCTGCAGATGGGATCAGCGGCGTGCTGGCAGGCAGGCACGCACAGCTGGGAGAGGGGAGCATGCTCTCACACACACAAAGCAGCACCAAATGGAGCGCGTGGAAGAAGGCCAGCAGAGGCTGGTGACTCACATCCCTGGCCTCCATCAGCTTCAAACTGAGCAACACCAGTAGATGACCGAGGCTGGCAGGAGACACCACAATGCTGGAGCCATGCTGAGCACCCACAAGCCACCCAAGCAAAGGATGGGCAAACTCTCCTGACCTCAGAGGCTGCTCATCTCATCACAGTGGTAGCCAGATGCAAAGCACCATGTTATCTTCTGTGGATCCTAGTCTAAATATTTATTTCCTTGTCCAGGCCCTGACATGTCCCTGCTTTCTTCTTCATTTGTCAAAAGCGTCCATATCACCAGTGGCAAGAAGTACTTAAATGGGAGAGAGATGCCACAGACTCAGCAGATGAGCAGAAAGGGAAGTGAAGTTTGCTCCTCATTGAGCACCTAGGAGTTGTGGAGAGCCCTTCCCTTGGCAGAGGTGGAGAGTAAGGAGGCTGTTGTGAAAATTGCGGCTGCACCGTGAGTTCCTGCTCCCCACCTCTTGGGCTATTCTCTCCCCTCCCCAAACACCCCAGTGGCACAGCAGGGCCTGGGGTGACTGCCAGATTCTCCTTGCTCAGAGGCTATTTAGTCTCCCAGAGAGGAAAAAGAATGCTTATGGGAAAACTGTCAGCAGAGCAAAACCAGCACCTCTGAGGACATGCAGCACCTTTGCAAAGGGCAGTACTGCTCCCCAGCCCTGCCTGCAACCACTGCAGCACCACCACAGCAGGGTCAGCTTCTTGCCTTCCTTGCCTTCTGTGACAGCAGTGGCCTGTGCCAAGGCACAGCAGTGGTGCAGGAGAGAGAGGAGGGAAAAGGGCCCTGAGCTGAGGCAGCATCTGTACCCACCTCTCAGTGCAGTGTTTCAGCAGCAGGTGCTAAACAAGGATTTAAGGCTTCTCCCATCCTCTGCAACACCTCCATTGCTGCAGTGCAGCCCTATGCCATTTGCTATGGCCCAGCTGTAAATCCCAGTGCTTCGAGTTCCTCCCAGTCCTTGACAGCATCACTTCTGTTTGGGATGGTGACTTCCCAGTTTGAGAGACCAAAGACCAAAGACCACCAGAAGAGAAGCTGGTAAAGCACCATTTTATCGAGCTGCAGAAAAATGGGAGAGGGTACTGTACAGCCCTGAGCAGTGGTACAGCCTCNAGGAGGGAAAAGGGCCCTGAGCTGAGGCAGCATCTGTACCCACCTCTCAGTGCAGTGTTTCAGCAGCAGGTGCTAAACAAGGATTTAAGGCTTCTCCCATCCTCTGCAACACCTCCATTGCTGCAGTGCAGCCCTATGCCATTTGCTATGGCCCAGCTGTAAATCCCAGTGCTGCTCTCCTTGCAGTACGAGTTCCTCCCAGTCCCTGACAGCATCACTTCTGTTTGGGATGGTGACTTCCCAGTTTGAGAGACCAAAGACCACCAGAAGAGAAGCTGGTAAAGCATCATTTTATCGAGCTGCAGAAAAATGGGAGAGGGTACTGTACAGCCCTGAGCAGTGGTACAGCCTCGTCCAGCCCTGCCTGCCCCTGGAGCCCCCATCTTCAGCCATTTGCTCTTGCACATCTGCACACTTTGGTCAGTGATGCCTGGCTCTGCTCTTCCCTCCCCTCCTCGCCCTGCTGTAAGGATCACACAGCCTCCTGCTGATGCAGGATGTGTTGCAGGATACACCACCATTCAGAGCTGCCAAGAGGTGTGTTTCAGGTAGCTGGACAACACTGGTATAAGCTGACCAACTCTACTGTGCCTAAGAAATCATGCTATGTCCACTCCAAGTGCCATCTCCAAACCAAGGCATATCTCTCAGGTACATACCTCTCATAACACTCACAGGTTAAAGATGGGGCACTGTCATTCTGGCTTGGAGGAGAAAGAAAGTGAAGGCAAAAAAGGATCAAAGTGTAATTTCCCTCAGCCTGACCAAACATTATCTCCATTCCAGCAGCTCTATGAAAGCAATGACACAAGGGACAGGCATTGCAGCTAAGCCTGCTCCTGCCCAGCACTGTGGACCTGTAGTCACTCTTCCCATGCCAAGCGCTGTTATTCAGCTGGTTTTAACTAGGCCATGCTAAAATGTTTGGGTTGAACTTAATTTTGCTGGTTAGCTGCCTAATGCTGAACTATCTAAGCAAATATAGTTATAAAATATATAATTTCAGCCAAAATGATTCATCTACTTCCAAGAACATTGTAAGGGGAAATGCTTTGGTTTCTCTTGCTTTTGTTACAGGGAAATCTGATGACCTTTTCTTTGAAGAGCTCTTCAAGCTGCATGTTTTTGGCATGCAGACTTGAAGTTTGGCAAAAGGAGAAGCAGGGAAGGCCTTTGGTTTAGTCCAGATGCACCCTTTGCTGCCACCAAACTTAGCCAAGTCTTTGAAATATTCCGTTTCACATGTGCTCCCTTAAGGCAGTCTTACAGAGCTTACCGGCCGAATTCCCTGAAACTTTTCCCCTTTCAGGATGCGCTCCAGCCAGGGGCTGAGCAGGATTTCTAGATAAGCAAAGCTGCAATCCAAATCACAAGTCCAGTCCGTCCCTGAGACTAGGCAGCTCCTGCCACCTCATACACCCCATCCTGGCTTAGGCAGAATGAGCAATATATGCACAGGCAGGTGGGGAAAGGGGATGACTGGACCAAGAGACAAACAAAGGAACTGCTGGGAGGAGGGAGGATTTGGGATAGGAATTTGACTGAAGGGAAACTGGACTGAATCTAGGAGGGAAAAGGAAGGTGAACCTCCATGAGGACTCAGCATGAAGAAATGCAACCAACTGAGAGCACAGCACAGTGATGCAGAGGATCCAGCAATGCTGCAGCCCTGGAGAAAGCTGGGGTATCCCAAGAACCAGAAGAAACAAGGAGAGGGGCAGGAGGAGGGGGCAGCTAGCTGCTGAGTATTACCAGCAATAAATGAGGCAAGCACTCAGTTAAACCAAGAGGTCTTGGAGGGCGCTGCAGGCAGAGGTGACAGCCAAAAGGTGCGCAGGGAGCATAAGAGCTGACTTTGGGAGTGTCAGGACAAGACCGCATCTGCGAAAAGATTTCTTTATCACATGGAGGGGTAGCAGCTTCTCATGGAAATACACTGTGAGTGCTCATCCTGGTAGGGGGTGAATCAGTCCTGCACCATGATGCCCTGCTAGTAGAAACCAGCAGAGCCCTTTAAGTGTGAGCTGAGAGTCTACTAGAGGTGTGCAGGCTTCCCTCTCGGAAGACAGAGGAGGGAATTCATCAGAAATTAACAGACTGTAAATCAGGACACTGCTCCCAAACAGGGAGGGACACATCCTGGATGCTGTGTTGCAAATGAAACCCTCCAATGTGTCTGAGGCTCAGAATAGCACCATTTGTTTATTTATTTTCATTGTGATGGCTCTGGTTTTGCTTGGAAGCAGCTGCACTGAAGTCTTCGCAGCTCTGAGGTCTCCAACCTCAGCTGTAGCCCAAAGGAGGGCAGAAGGTTTGGAGACCATCCAGGAAAACATCTGAAGCTTGTGAGTCTTGCTTTGCACTAGCATTAGGAGCCCCCTTCACAGTCATACTTCATTAGCTCTAGGAACCAGTGCAAACAGAAATTAGCCTTTCATGGGACCACTGTTCTCCATGGATGAGCAGTCAACACTACCAGTCTCTGCTTTTGCTTTGTTTTTCTCTTAAGGAGGAAAATTTTCCTACCACTTTCTTAAAAATGAAAGAACGCAAAAGCAACACACATTAAAAAAAAAAAGCAGCGCTTACCCTCATAAAGCAGCAAAGCCTTTTCATTTTTTCCCCAGAATCCCACAGGAAGCCCAGAACAAATCCAGTCACTTTTTCTTAGGAAGCACATCCCCTCTTCCTGGTCTCATACCTAGGTAAGAGCAGAAAGTCTGTATTCAGGCTGTGTCAGGAGCATGGGGGTGGCTCGTCCATCTTGCAGCCAAGGTGCCAGCCAGTGACTCATCCGCCACGGAAATCAGGGCGCATGAAGCAGAAGAATGGAGAAAGCAGTGGTCCATGTTATTCCAAGTGTGTCACTTTGCCAGATGTCTTCCTGTGCATATGGGGTCACAGGTCCTGGCAGGCTCAATGGGCAGAGCTGGATCTCAAGCTGTGAGGAAAACTGAGGTGGAGAGTTATTTGTTATTTGTTATTTGGCATGCGAGGGCCATTGGGAAAGGAAGCATCTGTGGGCAGCTGTCTCCTGAAAGGCTTTCTATATGGAGTGGCTGGAGAGTATCTCTTCGAGCTTTCTCTTTGTATTAGAATATCCTGAGTCAGAAGGGATCCACAAGGATCATCGAGTCCAAATTATAACACAGTATTGAGTACTGAATTTTTTTATTCTGCTGTAACAGCACGTTCTGTATTCTACAGGGAGCTTTTACTTTTTAACACAAACCTGAACTCCTGAAAGCCAGGCAGTCTGGCAAAATGCCCTCCCTCCCTCAGACCTTCACCATGAAGAACCAGGGCTGCTTCCTGGTCCCCACATCCTGCCCTGCCAGACATTCCCCTGCTATGGAGGCTCCCATTCAGCACCATGGTCACGCCATCATATTTTGTTAGCGGGCATCATGGCACACAGCGGGATCAGTGGTCCAACTAGGGTGCTGAGCCTGCAAAAGGACAAGAGGGTCATGAGCTACCTGGACTGTAGCTCCCAGGAGACAGAGCAGCATCAATATCAGGTCTGTGTTTTAACCTCTCTCTCTATAGAGGAAGGCCAGGCAGGCATCCAGACTGGGGTAGTCCTCAAGAACTGCACAACCCAAGTGGCTTTCACAGGAGCATTTGGCATCAGAAGAAGGACCAGATGAGATTTGGCTGCTGAAGTCCTTCTGCCCTCAACTTCTCCTCCACAGACTGGCTCCTGCCAGCTGTTTCTCCATCTTTTCACCACAGCACTTTCAGTTTTGGCCAAGCTGAAAGATAAGCCTTTCCAGCCTCAAAGCTGGGAATCTGCCGAGGGGAGCTAGACTTCAGCAGAGATCGTTTGCCTCACAAATTGATCTGAGAGCTCCTCCAAGGGGCAATGGCACCGCTAACCCACCATTTCCTTCCCCCTACATATCCACAGGTGTCTCCAGAGCTGTCAGACCTGTGATGCTCAGCAACCTCAGGCGTCTGCTCCACTTTCTCTGGGAGAGACAGCCAGGACACTTCGCTGAGCTTGAGCAGCTCCCACGCAGCGGGCCAGCGCTCAGTGCCAGGGGATGTGTGTGCAGAGCCAGCCGGAGGTAGAATTCGAGCCTGCTTTCTCTGAGGTTGCCAGGGCCAAGTCCAGAGGAAAAGGCGAAGAAAGGCTTTGCTGTCAGAGTCAGGGTTTACAACCAGCCATAAATGGCCTCGGTCCCTAAAGTTCCCATGGTGACAGCCCTGGTGGGAACAGAGCTGTCTCCCCTATCCAGTCCCCACCAGCCCTTCCCAGGTCAGGGGGTGTAGCTGCCTAGCACAGCCTGGGTGAGCTCACCCAACTCCAGTACGCCTGAGACGCGGAATGAAGTGCAGCCCCAGCTCCAGGGGAGCAGCAGCCAGGGCACCTTGCATAGCATCCCTCTAGGTATGAGCTGCAAATGCAGCGGCTTTGGGGTTTGATGCTCCTCCTCCAGCTGAGTACAGGGTTTGGTATTCACCTCCCTCCACTTAGGCTCCAAAAGGCAAGAGATTGGAGACAGCAATGGATGGACAAGCTCTCCATTGGACACAGGCACAGAGCACCTTCCACCAAGGTCAAAAGCAAGCTTTCTGGAAAGAAAGGCTGTTTGGAACACATGGTCTTTGCTATAAGCTTCTCTTCATTCACTAGCTAGTTTTCTTTGCTGGTGTTTGCCAACTTGACTTATAACTCTTCCCAAAACACGATATTCTCTTGCTTGTTACATCAGCTTGCTTACTTAATGCATTCTGAAAGACCCACTGCAGAGGCATCAGTGTGCAGTGCAGATCTAGATTTGCTCCCAGATCTAGGTTTGCTTTGACCTACTGGGAGACCATGGGTAAATCACTTGGTTCTTCTGTGTCAGAGACTCCTGTGCATTAAAAGAAAACATCGCTTTTCACCTGCTCGTGCTCTGCCTTCCATGCTGTTAGAGAAAAATCTTGTGGAGATAGATGGATGGACCACATCTCACCGTGGGAGCTACTCTGGATTCCCAGCAAGTGTGACTGGTCCCACCAGACTACCCCTGGTGTGAACACTGCTGCCTGAGCCTATTACCCCTGATTCCCCATAGAGCTGATGGGAAGAAAAAGCATTTTTAGGACTTGATCAATCTATCCTGTCTGATTTGTCTACTTGAGGATGAAACAACTGATGCCCTATAAATGCTACAGGCTGTTCATGAAGTCCAGGACATCTTGGTGACATTAGATGTCTCCACTGCAGAGCCTGAGACACGGTCAGACAGCTCACGCTGGCCATGGCAGATGCAGTTAGGATGCACAGATGGTGTGACTCCGGTGAGTGGAAGAGCTGACTTTCCCCAGCCATCTCTCTGTGTGTAATTCCTCTTAAGGCAGAAGGCCTTGCCCTGGCTGGTTATGGCATCACTGTGCAGCGAACATGAGTCACTGCTGTAACAGGCTGAATTACGACTCCTTGCTTGCTGAGTTTAAAACAGACGAAGGCAGCTTAAGCAAATAGAAGGGCCTAAGCATGTGAAAAATGTTCCCTTTTCAAAACTGCCATTAGCCAATTGAAAATCTCTGTATTTGGGTTGCAAGTCTATGCCAAGTCTCTGTCTGAGGCTCAGTTCAAACACTCAGGCTATATAATCCCTTCCAGTCTGGGCTCATAATGGGAACGCCATCAGACCGTTAAGCACAGCGGTATTGCCAGGTTTTGCTATAATTAAACACACACAGGAAAAGGTATAAATAACCAGGTTAAATTAAGGCAGGGGGCTGTGATTGAAGGGATCTCCGGGAAAGCCTGCAACCTGGTTGTGTCTGACTGGTTCAGGGGTGGTCGACCGGGGACTTGGGATTTGTGCCTGGCTCAGGTAAGCCCTTTCTTGCAGATGCTGTGTATTAAAGTGAAGTCAGCTGGCAACAATCACCTGCAGAGCACGATGTTCCAGCCCCCAGGTCTGTGCTCCTGCCCTTGAGAAGCAGCTAAACCTTGCCTTTCAGAAAGCCAGGTGAGGAGAAAAATGGGAGCCTTGCTGTCTTCTGAGTCACACTCGACCTTGCTGGGTTTATTTGCCCTGTTGGGGGCCCAGGTTTGTTGTTTGCCACCTTGTCCTCATTTCCACAACAACCAGATGAAGTGGCCTGAGGAAATGATGATGCAAAAGCCATAGATAGAAAAAATTAAATATATAGCAAAGAAAGAGTGGCAGAGGAGGCAGAGATTTCCTTCTGGGATGTTGGTTTTTGCAGACCACTCGGTCCACAGCCTGAGGGTCCCCCAAGGGAAGCACCTCTCTGAAGCACGCAGGCATCGCAAAGTGGCCAGCAGAGACACGGCAAGTTCCACTCTCTCCTCTCTGCAGATTGTTCCCACTTTCACATCCCAGCTGTCTGGCAAGGAACCCTCCTGCACGTAGATGCTGAGGAAAGGGGGAACACCCCCAAAGAGGACACTGGCTTAGGTGTGCCAGCAGACAAGTAAAGCTAGAAAAAAAGGCAGATTCATAAGAGAAACATTCCCAAGCCGGCCTTCTTCCTTCTGATGATGTGTGTAAGTAACACCACAGGAATGCTGCAGGACTCTCAGGGAAGGCAGCGTAGGCTGCAGGATGCACCAATGCCACTGCACAGTCCCATCCTTGCTCAGGGCAGCAGTGCCAGGTCCTGAGCTTTTCAGCAAAATTAGCTGCACGCACACATCCCTCGCAGTTTTCCTCTTGTGACTCTAAGCTCAGTTTGAATGAGTTTTCTGGGCCAACTCTTCTAAATTTGTATCAGTATCCAGGGAGCTTTAGTAAATAGCACAGTAAATATTTGGTTTTGATATTTGTCTTTCAAAAAGACAATGAGGCAGCAGCCACACACAAGGACACGGCCACGCGTGCGACCTCAGGCGATCACGGAGCTCACCCCTCATCTGAAAACTGAGGCTCGCTTTTCTGCCTAAAGAAAAAACTTCACTGGGATTAATGTGAAAAAGACCCCCTCCGCTGAAACCAGATCCATGCATGTTCTAGCACATACACATTATTGTGTATGCTCGTATATTTTTCTGACCAGAGTCATCATGCATCAAATCTTGCACTTTGCAAAAAAAGAAAAAGCTCATTTCCAGCCTGGAAGACCAACTCTGACCTCAGCTTGTGCTTCCCCAGCTGAGCTAATAACACTCCCAACCCCCAAAATATGGAGGCAGCTCAGAATGGAAATGTTAAAGAGCCGTAATTCCAGAGGATGTGAATGGCTAATTCTGTACATTCAAATGAAACAGAGGGGAAATATACTGAATGGAGCCCATGTATAAGATCATATGAAATGTAAAAAGACTTGTTGTTCAGTGCACACACTGCCTCTTCAATCTAGTTCTGTTTAAATGCCCATTCTTTTCGTTTGGCATCTCCTTGTCCCTCGATGGCTGAATCAAAAGAGGAACGAAATAATGACACAAAGATTTTTAAAAACTCAGCTCCAGCTGCAGCAGGGAGAAGCCTGAAGCGAAACGTGAGAGCGTACGGCTCTTTGTTAAGGCTTCCTTGGCTATAGAATATGGTATATGAAACGCCTGGCGGATCCCGTTTGGTCCTATGGAGGGAGAGCTCTTAAGGTGGCTCTCTTGGGTTTGTGGAGGATTGCAGGAAGGCTTCCCCGCATTTGCAGGCAGCAAACGTCCCACCTGCAGAGACCCCAGGGCCCAGATGGTTCCCCCTCCAAACACCCCGGGGGCCCAGGGCACTCTCTCCCCAGACAGTGGGTGGTCCAGCCTTTTTTTGTCTTTTTCTTCATTGTAGCTGCCACTTTACATTGGGAAACCAAACTCAGCACTTCTTGTTGGGAGATGGTTCCAATTTATACAGATTTCTAAGAAATAAATACGTTTTATTCCATGCCTCTAAGGTATTTTTGCATACCCAGCTGGCAGAGCCACACATACAGCTGCTAGGAGGTGTTGGTGCCAGCAGAGAGTAGCCCACAGTCCCCAGCCACAGCCTTTCCTAAACTCTGCTTTTGGAAGTTAGTGGAACAGCTGATGCCCTGATGACTGCAGGGACCCCGGTGGCACCATCCCAGCAGAGCTGGGACAGAGCTGGAGCAAGGCTGCCTGTCACCTCCATATCTCCAGCACCCACAGGAAAGTTCAGCAGGTCTTTGCACCAGATGCCCCACCACGGCCTCCTTGCAAATGCTGCAAATGCCTTCTGGGAGAGGGCATCACCCAGAGCATCCACTTCTGGAAAGGAAAACCACCATTGCCTCAGCTCTCTGGCTGAGGAGAAACCAAGGAGAGAAGGTGTGGTGTGGAGGAGGAGGCTCCCGAGGGTGGGGCCGACTCTCCCCACCACCACTCAGTCCCTTGCCCAGCGCCATGAACAGCAACACCAAAAGGCATCCAGTAAGTGCTGTGGTGACCGGCTCCCCACAGCTGAGAAACTTGGAGCCATATTGCTTAATCTAAACAAATGTTCGGTGAACGTCAACACTAATTCATTTTCTGTGGGCTGAATACTTTTCCTCTCCGAGGCTCTTCCAGCAGCTGTGGCTGATTTCTGCTTATGCCCAAGATGTCTTCCCCAGGACCCCCCACCTTCACAGTCACCACAGTGGTTCTCAGCATGTCCACTTACTGACACCGGCCCTTGGCACATGCTGGGAGTGGGCTCTTTCCAGGGGTTCCATGTGGGAAAACCCAGTGATGTTGGCATGCCCTGAGCCAGCATCATCACTGAAGGCCCAGTATGCAACCTGTGCACCTGGACAGGTATGAAAATATTCATCAGCATTGAAGGATTCTCTGCATTGTGTATCCTTTGGGAAGTGGAGCCCCTGTATGTTGTGCCTACCCCACCTCACAGCTGCTGGGCACCCACTACAGGGGCAGTACAGGCAGAGTGCCATTCCTGGACAGGCAGCAGGATGCTTCCCTGCTGCACTGAGCACAGGTCTGCCCTGCTCAGCTCTTTGCCTGGCACGAGGATCCTTGCAAAGCACCAGGGAGAAATTTCCAAAGGCATTCAGTCACCTCAGTGCCCTTGGATATCTTCATTGAATCCCAGAGAGGAGGGGTGCCATGGTCCCTGCTGCCAGGGCCACGCCTCAGCCTCGTGTGCTGCTGGCACATCAGGAGATGTGTCACCTGCCTGTCCCAGGGGCTGGTAAGGAGGAGCACATCCCTCCACGGCCACTGAAGCCACCTCATGGCGCTTGCACGCGTGGCTGCCAGAAGGCTGTCATAGTGCAGGGGAGGACAGCCAGAGTGGCCATGTGATCCCCTCACTGCTATTCCTGGTGCCCAGTGAGGCTGGAGGACTGTCACACGGAGTGAGAATCACCCGGCTGTAGCGTACAAGCCAGGTGAGTCCAGCTGTGGTGACAGCAAATTCCTAATTAGTTCATTGCATCAGACGGCCAAACACTCAGAGTCATTACCCAAGGATGGCCTACGTGCCCGGCAGGGCGTACTCCCCTGATCCCTGCTTCCCAAAACAGGACTGGGAGAGCCAGACTAGCTCACCCTGGAAAAGGGACACGCTGTGTGGTGTGCCCGGCAGGCCAACAAGCTCCAGGTCCCGCAAACCACATGGGGAAAACCCAGCGAGACAAAGTGCCAGGCACGCAGCAAATGGCCTGAATGTGGCTGTCCTACACGGTGAGGTCTCATCCTGCCCCATGCATGGATGTGGAGTGGGTCTCTCTAACCCACAGCCACAGGGACCTGAGCCTGGGATAGTGGGTTACACACCGGCTCCCCCATCCTGCTCTCCTCCACCTGAGGCTGCAGGCAGGCATTATCCACTCCTTTCCAACCGCTTCCTGAGGACAGAGATCTGGACACACTTTTGGATGCCCCTCAGCAAAGTGGTATCAGGGCAAGCTCCGTGGGTACTGGCTGGCAGGTTTGCAGAGAGATCCTCTCCCCATGAGCTCGGCCGGACACTGGGTCGGAGCCCTGCCACACACCCACTCCCGGCAGCACCAGAGAGCAGCGGCACTGCTGCCTCAGAGGTAGCACAGGCAGGCTTGGCAGGGATTTATGTATCTTGGAGTTGCTTTCCCCGTGGTGGTAGCTGGAACTGATTCTGAATACTTAGCTGGTTTAATATGAAAACAAAAATCCCTGGATTGACAGCTTGTCCAAGCAAGGCACCGTTTGAGTTCCTGGCAGCCAAGCAGTGGGAACTAATGCTGGTCACAGGGTGGAGGTGAGAAACTGCAGGCCCAGCCGAGCAGCTGGGCTCTGCTCCATGCTTCATCTGGAGTTTAGATGCTCTTCTTTCCTCGAGCCAGGCTAACATGGGGTGGCAAGGTGTGCCCTTGTCCTCCCTGGGCTTGAGCTCCATCAGAGCCTGTGATGCCAGTGGCTTGGAGGTGCTGCAAAGTGCAAAACCAGGCAGGGACCTCCTGCCCACCACACTGTGGAAGTACCTGTGTCACTGCAGGCTCTCCTGTGCTCCTCCTGCATCCCCTCCCGGCCCCAGGGGCACCTCACTCCACTGGATGGAGAGTTCTCCTCTTGCCTGCTCTCTGGATGAAAGGTCCTGCAGGATGCAGAATGCCACTGAAGCACAGACTCCTTTAGAGTAACCACCTCCCAGCACACATCAATCCTACCTAACTGGTTCAGGCAAGGGGTGATGAAAAACGCCTGCTGAAACCACTGTGGGATTTAGATCAGGCAGGTGGGATCATCCAGGCTAGAGCAGGACCAGTGGGCCTGAACTGGTGCCCAAATAGTTCCAAAGGCACCACCAGATCTGCACACCACCATTCCTGGGGCACAGCTGGCCATGCTGAAGGGGTCAGTGCTGCAGCACCATCCTTGCCCATCCCCTAAGTAATGTGGGTGCTGCTGAAAAATGGGGCCCAGCCACTGCAAGCACTGTGCTGGCGCTTCCTGTGGGGTCCCTGGCCCACGCTGCAAGACAGCTCTGCTCCTGCATAGTGGCATGGGAGTGGCACAGGGGTAGGTACCCCCAGCAGGAACTGCACCAATGTGCCATTTGGAAAAGCCATGTTAGCCATTCTCTCCTGCAGAAACACCTCTCTCAGGGTCTCATCCAGAGCTCCTCCTGAGAAGCTCTGCACCTCCAATGCTCCCCAGAAGGAGACCTCACCAATGCAAGCAGGCAAAGCCACCTCTGAAGGAAATTTTATTCCCCACATGACAGAATGGGCAGGGTGGATAGGAAAGCAGCGACTGCCCCAGCTCACTACCTCCTGGGAACAGCAAGGGCTGTTTCGTGGTGCACTACAGGCATGATCCACACCCACCCTGGGGGGAGAGGGAAGCCGTGGGGCTGTGTGCAGTCACTTCTTCCGCTCAGTCACCCGTCCCACAGCTGTGCCAGTAAAGCTATTGTTCTGATCCCTACAGTGGGAAATCCCAGATCCAGCTGGAAACGACCAACACATATAGTCCCAGGTGATCCTCGGAGGCCCCAGAAACAAACAACAAAAAAGGGGTTTTCCTCTCCTTAAATCAAAGCACCAAGCAGACCTCACTTCCTGCCTCCGCCAGCAAGTATCAGGGAGTTACTCAGCTCCTTCTCCTGGTTTTCCCCACCAAAGGGGACCTCTGATGCAAGTGGTGGGTCATTGGAGAGCAGGATGTGGGGCTGTGAACATGCCCCAGGGCACAAAGAAGCTGCAAAAGAAGAGGATGCCCCGGCACTGCCCTGAGAGGCCGGCCATGGAAACGAGCAGCAGGGAGAAGGGAGTTGGTTGACAGCACGATGCGGCTGTGCCCCCGAAAGCCCAGCCTGCTCCCAGGACCCCCACCCTGGGACTGCCAACAGGGCACCGAGGGTCTCGTGGAGAGCAACACTGGGCCACGCTGGGGCCCGAAGTCACGGTGGCAGCCCGGCGTAAAACCTGGGGGGTCCCGCTCGCCCCGCGGTGGGCTCGGCTCGGGGACGGCCGTGCCGGGCGGGGGGCGGCGGTGCCGGACCCGTCTCCTTGAGGACACCGTGGCGGCGGTGCCGGGCGAGGGGTAGCTGTGCCGCACCCATCTCTTTGAGGACACCTTGGCGGCGGTGCCGGGCGAGGGGTAGCTGTGCCGCACCCATCTCTTTGAGGACACCTTGGCGGCGGTGCCGGGCGNCCAGCCGCACCCCCGACCCCTGCCCGCGGGTCCCGGCCCCACCGCCAGCCCTCGTCCCAGCAGCGCCCCCAAAGCTCACACGAGACTTCCCAAGGGACAGAACGGCAATCCTGTCCTTGCCCTTAAAGCCAAGGTGGGGTCTCTCCGTCCAGCCCCTCACCCCAGCCTCAGGTGTGCCCCAGCTGTATTTGGGGTGGTCTCCTCGCCACCTTCGGGGTGTGCACAGCCAAGAGCTGAGCGGTCAGCCTCACCGACACCCAACTTGCTGGAAATCAGAAGACTCAGACAGCAGTCTCCTACCTATGCTGTCTGTTTTCCCACACTTAGGGAAACCCCCAGCTCGTGTTTTCAAGCACCTCCTTAAAACCACAAAGCCCTCTCTCGGCACGGGGGAGATAGAGGAGATAAAAGCCTGAGACGAGTCATGGGCCTTAGGTTTCAAAAAAAGATATTAAAGTAGAACATACCTGCCAGGAGAAGGGTGAGTTAGCCATCAGCCATAGTCTCTGCCCAGGAAGAAACCCTCCCAGGGCCAAGCAACCCCCTCCAGGAAGAGACAATGAGGGGCAGCCCCTTTTCCTCGGCAATCCCTTTCCCATTCCCCGCTGGGGAGGGCCAAGACTCCCACCGCCCTCTCCTTGTAGTGTTCTATTCTCCCTCCTCAGCACACAATGGGGCAATCCCTGCTTGGGTCTTATTCCACATCCCTTACTAGCACCCACAGGAATAAACTCCTGTGCCTTCCCACATCAGGGGACTCTCTCTAGTTCCGCATGACTTTCTTTTCCTTCCTTCCTTCCTTCCTTCCTTCCTTCCTGCCTCCCTCCCTCTCCTCTAACAAAGCATAGTTATGCCCAGTCAGCAAAGATGGCAACCCCACACCCCAGTGGGAAGTGAGCAGCCCTGCAGGGCAGCAGGGGCCAGACCTCCAGGCTCACGGGTGCATGAGCAGGAGCAGCAGGCTCTCTGGCCAAGTCTCCCCCCTGGCAGCATTTCAGCTCACACCAGCCTCCCTCTTTGTTCACCAGAGTTCCCCCTGCCAGGACTAAAGCCCCAGTGGAGTGGTAGAAAGGGAAGGGGGTGAATTTGGACAGGCCCGACAGAACCTGCAGGCAGGCCAACATGAGCAATGCCTGTGCAGGTGGAAGACCTTGCGCTTGAAGCTGAATGGGGAACACTGAGCATCTCTACAGAGAAGAGAGAGAGGGAGGGAGGG
The DNA here is from genome assembly GCA_013397815.1 of Aleadryas rufinucha. NCBI lineage: Eukaryota > Metazoa > Chordata > Aves > Passeriformes > Aleadryas > Aleadryas rufinucha. The sequence goes on from VZTH01011315.1 coordinate 373,382, forward strand.
AAGTAGGAAGGGAGAGAGGGAAAAAAAAAATCTTGCAAGTGCAGAGTTTGCAAAATGAGCTGGTGGTAAATAGCTGGAGGATAGACAGCGTCTGTACGTGAGGCGCAGCACGGAGAACTGCACCTGAGCGAGGCTGGGCCACTGCTCGCTCCAGCATCACACGTCACTCACTGATGCATCCTCCCCAGCCTGCTCTCTCTCTGCACCAGCTCCCCCGCCTCCGCCACGAAAATGCAGTGGGGAAAATGGGTTCCCCCCACGCTCAGTGCAGCCACAAAGCAGAGAGCTGGGAGAAGCACAACTGAACTTGATTCAAGGTCCAGCAGGTGCCTGCCAAGGGAGATTCAGCACCATGAACCTCCTGATGCCCTTTTCCTGCTGGGAACCCACAGCCCCTTGAGCTCAGTGTCTCCCCACGCCCCTGCTCAGCTGCTTTCTTCCCTGAGCAATGGCAGCCGTGTTTGCCAACACTCCCTGCTCGCTAGAGCTGCTATCCAAGGCCCTTTGTTCCCCTCATCGGGCAGCCTTCCTTTGCATTCCGCAGCCAAGGGCTGAGGCCCAACACAATTCATCTCACCTGGGGTGCTCCAGACGGGAGACCACCAGCTTTCCCCTCCCCGCTCTGAAAGACCGGGCAAAACTCACACAGCACCGGGAAAACGTATCTCACTCCCTACGTGGGAAAAGGAAGAGGAGCCATCCTTTCCCTGGAGAGAGGCGCGCTCAGGGGTGTCGGTGACAGCAAACCCTGCCGCTCATTTGCAGTTTCCCGAGGCGTGCTCCCCAGGCCCGCCGGGATCGCTGGTCCCACGGGCGGCAGCCGGCGGTCCCGCAGCCCGGTTCCGTGGGAAGGCAGCCCGGCACCCGCCTGACACCCTGTGGCCGCCTGCCGCCTTGCAGGGACGCGGAGCGGCGTGGAGCGGGACGGGGATGGGGATGGGGAT